>CM053595.1:166314473-166337708 GCA_028646575.1 Pseudocheirus occidentalis | reverse complement strand
TTGGGAGATAAACCATGGATAATTCCAGTGCTATATTGGTATGGGGGAAAAATCAGATGATAAAAAAGCATGTGGCTGTATTAAAATAGGAAATATTCACAATGCTGAGATCATGTATACACTAAAATGTTGAATTTGATAGTCTCTCTCTCTCCAGAAGCTGAGATTTCACTGGTGTGGGCAAACTTTCTACAGCTTAATGGACAAATTGTAGTTGCCTGAGCATCTCAGAGAGACTAAGTGATAAAGTTATATTCAAATAGCTACCATCAGATGTGGAATGTGAACCTGAATCTTCTTGATTCCAGCCCCAATGCTCTCTCTGCTCTACAAATCTGACTCTCATGAAACACTGAACAATATGTATATTTTTGTTTGTTTTTGATGGGTATGGGGTTGGACAGGAGAAAAAGAACTGTGATTTTATTGATACAGAGGACTCCTAGTAAGGAAACTCTATCCACTAGTACAGATTAATACCTGTTTTGTGGTTTAAAACCTTGGAGAGATACTTGGGACATCAAATAATTAAGTGATTATCCCAGGGTCTCACACAAGCAGCCTGTATCAGAGTTAGAACTTGAACCAAGGTCTTTCTGACACTGAGACTGACTATCCATTATGTCATATCACCTCTCACAACACATCTATCTTTAATAAAATTATATTATACACACACAGTCTTTGGTTATTCATTCTAACAACTATTAATTATATCACATATAATTCTGTATTAACTGAAGACTTGTTAAATTAAATATCATAATAAGGTTACAAAGTTTTACAAACTAATATCATTGAAGAAAAAAGGGGATTATTGTGAGATTACAGAAAGAGTGGAAATGAGTAGGTAGTTCTGCCAGAGACTGAGCACAGTCAAACTGATGAACAGCTTACTGCTGCTGGCTGGTCACTTTAAGAAGAGCACCTGGAATAGTTCAAGTCTAAGTATAGGGTTGTACATGATCACTTCCCTTTTGCCCAAATGGAGATGGGGGACATAATTTCTTTTCTTTATAATAAACCATCAACAAAGAAGAGAGGATGTGCATCATCCTGCAGGCCAAAGTGTTACTTATTACTTTAATAAAAACTTAAATATTTTTGAGGGAATAATATGGCTAGGTGAAACTTCTGCTCCCCCCAACCACTCCCTCCATTGCTCTAAGTCATTTGTCTGATTTGTAGCCATTTTCTGCAGCTGTGTAATGACTATAAAACTGGAAAAAAAACATAAAACATGAAAGAAAGGTGTTGAAGTCAGCCTAAAGGTACTAAATTCCTGACAGCAGCTTGTAAAGGAGTTAAGATTTAGGTGCTGTGGAGTAATGATGATGTTTCAGTGGGAGGTGAAAGGAGGTGCTGAAATGAGGGGGCCAAGGCAAGTTGGAATATGATAGCATTGAAAAATGACAATTGTGAATTCACCAGTGGAGTGTGAAGGTGCACAGAGAAATGCACAGAAATAAGCACCCCGTAGAAAGATATGTGAAAAATTAGTAACTTAATGTACATTTAATGATGTATTTGCTTTCTCACCTTCTTTCTTTTGGGATATAGGATGCAGGCAATGGAAAGAGGGTGCTTTTATTTTAGAAATTTTCTTTTTGATGAGAGGTATTTAATAGAAAACACCTGGTTGGTTTCTATAACTTAGAACACTTTTCTCCCATTTACATCCTTCTTAATAGCAGGGCTTCTTAGAATATCTAAAAAAATGGGAAACTAACTGAAAAGAAGGGCAAACTTTAATATTTAAAAGATTTGCAAAGCAATACAAATTACCTCAGGGTTGTTGTAAGGATCAACTGAACTAATGTTTGTAAAATACTTTGTAAACTTTACATTATTATTATTATTATTATTATTAATTATGTACAGGGAGCATTCAGAATGAAATTTCTACATTAAATTCATAATAAAACCAAATTTAGTGTTTGTTTAGAGTTACAATATTTTGAAAATGTCTCAGATTCTATTCCCTATATCAAATAATTTTGAAAAAGTAATCATACATACAAATCTATAAAGATATCTTTTCCATGATTCTGTGGTTGTGTTACCCACAAGATTATTATTTTATAGTGGTGTAATCCTTTTAACTGATTTTGGTCAATCAACACAGTTTAGAAGACAAAAAGTTCCCAAAAGTGACCATTAAAAGTGAATTTTGTTTTATTTGAGTAGCCTTTGGGAAACTGACACTACTGTGAAATTACCCATTTCCCTTGATTTACAATATACTTAGCACATGTTAATTCTCAATAAATATTTGTTGAATAAATATGTTCTAATAAAGCCAAATAAAGTCCAATGAGGGAACCCTCTTTTTCCACTAATTCCGAGTCAAAGAAGAATTTTGACTAAATGTGTTGTGTTGTGAACAATAGTATCAGGGACATGGTACAAAGGGTGAAATGTCAAGAAGGGAGGGAATATAGAAACAAAGAGGGGAAAATAGTAAGTGATAAAAATATCTTCTGCAGTTCTTGTCTGTAGCAAGGAGGTTCTAGTAAGGGCAAGGTGAAATGGGCTAGGAATAGGGATCAATGAAAGATAAACAGATGTTTTGCCCTTTGATGCCAAATGTCCTCTCTTTTTCTACTGCTACCATCTCCTTCTCTGTTCTTTTCTCTTTGTTGCAAGCCTCACCAGGAGGATATTAGGTTCTGTGACCTCTGACTGCTATGATCCCATGTCCTCTGACACAAGTATACCTGAGAGAATAGAGAAATCAAAAGGTATTGCCAAAGACACAGTTATTGCTGACCATCACATATCATTACTTCCTAAGACTGTTGATATATTTTGTACCTTAAGACCTCCAACAGCTTTATAGCCTGGTCCATTACATAAGTATGGCCCTCAGGGAAAGAGAGAATACACATCCCACAAATGCGCGTGTGTGCACACTTACACACACAGAGCAAACCAGCCAAGAAACCAAATTTCTCGTATCAAAACTAGGGTTAATCACAAAGAGATTTCAGGTGGTTTTCTTTGTCTCCCTTGTCAACATAGTCAACACTACAGTATAATGAGCAATTTATAAACATAAACAAGAATCTTAGTTTAGCTCTATAGCAAGGTTGTCTGAAGACAACCTTGAGGTAGAAACTTTGGTGTCCTTGTCAGCCTTATTAACAGCAAATAATACTTTCTTTCTGCCTGAGAAATTGCTCTGACTTTAAGATTATGATAACAGAAAAGATTCAGCCATAATAATCTAGCATCAAACCAAGGTTTGATGGAAATAACCAGACCAAGTGACAGAGTGAAAGAGTAGAGAATTCATGCTGAAGTCATGACTCTAACATATACTAATGCTGTAAAGCAGAGCCAGTCATTTAGCCTCATTTCAATTTTTTTTTTGTTCAATTAAGACTTTTTTCCCCTTTCTCTCTCACCCCTCTCCAGATTGGGAAAAATGAGAAAACCAAAGAAGATGAGCCTTCTTTACTCTAAGCCCGACACTATATCTATGATACTACCTAGCTGCTCTGAACATAGTACTATGGGGAAACAAGGAGACCGTACATTTAATGAAATAGAGATCTTTTGAGCATTCCTGATAAATTCCTGATTGATAAAACCAGAGTTGAATAGAAAATTTAACTTTCAAACACATGAATCAAGAGAAGTATAAAAAGGTAAATTTAAGTGAGAAATTATGAGACTTAATGAGGTTCAGTTGGTTTCTTTCCCGAAAGGGAAGAGGATACATATAACTCCTAAGAACTCTATTATCATTAGGGAAATTAAAAGGTATCTATTTAGACAGAGGACAAAAGCATGACTTGATTATGTTGGGATAATCTCAAGATAAGAATGGAAGGGAGAGGAAGAGGAAATCACTGGGAGAAGGCAGACGGGAAAGAAGGGGGAAAATTATCTAATATAAAAGAGCCATTCCAGGAAAAGTCTTATATGTGAGGAGAAAATAGGAGGAGCATGTAATGATTGAACCTCACTCTTATTTAAACTATTTCAGAGGGAAGAATATGAGAATATGATGTCTCTCTCTCTCACGCATGCACGCATGCACACACACACACACACACACACACACACACAGATCTAGAGATGGGTCTAGAAATTCATCTTACCTAACATGGAATTAGGAGTGTGACGGGCTAAGAGAAAAGTGGCAGTGGTAAGAGGAAGGTTAGATTAAAGGAGGCAGAGGTAAAAAAAAAAAAAAAAAAAACCCAGCAACTAAACAGATTTTATCCAGGAGGGGACAGGTTTAAAAAAAAGATAAATAGAAGAGAACAGGATGGAAAAAAATATAGTTACCAATCATATCTGTGAATATAAATGGGGTGAACTCACACACACACAAAAAAAATAGAAGCAGATAGCAGAATGTTTTAGAAACCAGAATCCAATAATATGTTGTTTACAAGAGACACATCTGAAATAGAAAGACATACACAGAATTGAAATAAGGAGCTAGAGCAAAATCAATTATACTTCAGCTGAAGCAAAAAAAAAATGGAGTAGCAATCATGATTTTGAACAAGGCAAAAGCAAAATAGTCCTAATTAAAGGACATATTAAGGGAAATTACATTTTACTAAAATATATCCCCAGACAATGAAGAACTATCAATACTGAACCAAATGTACCAAATGACAGAGTATCCCAATTCTTGAAGGAAAATTTAAATAAGTTACATGAAGAAATAATAAAACTTTATTAGTGGAGTCGACTATTTAACACTTTAAAATCTAATTAAATCTTACCCACCCCCAAATAAACAAGAAAGAAGTTAGGAGGATGAACAGAATTTTTGAAAAAATAGATATGATAAATATCTGTAAAACATTAAAAGGGAATATGAAGGGATATGTATTTTCTTAGCTGCACATGACAGATTCATAACATTTAGCCATGTATTTGAATATAAATACCTAACAAAAATGCAAAAAAGCAGAAATATTAAATGTACACTTTTCAGACCATAATGTAATGAGAATTACATTTAGTAAAAGACCTTTGAAGCAGAGATGAAAAATTAATTGGAAACTAAATCATCTAATCCCAGAGAATAAGTGGATCAAAGAACAAATAATAGAAGCAATCAATAATTTCATTAGAGCTAATGACAACAATGTGACAACATATCAAAATTTGTGGGACGTAGCCAAAACAATACTTATGGGGAAATTTACATCTCAAAATGTTTATATCAATATAAGAGAGAAAGAATAGATCAATGAATTGAGCATACAACTAAAAAAAACATAGAAAAAACAAATTAAATATCCTCAATTAAACACCAAAGTAGAACCTGTAAAAATTAAATGACAAATAAAAAAATAAAGTAACATAACCATTGAACTAAAAAACAAAACTAGTAGCTATTTTATTTTTTAAAAAACAAAATAGATAAATCATTGGCTACTTTAATTTATAACAATTAATAAAATAATCACCAAATTACCAAAGTCAAAAGGGAGAATGCATCACCAATGAAGGTGAAAATAAAGCTATCGTTAAGAGCTAATTTGTCCAAGCATATACCATTAATAATGGCAATCTAAATGAAATGTATAGATATTTACAAAAATATAAATTGCTCAAATCAATAGAAGAGGAAATAGAAAACTTAAATAACTCTATCTTAGAAAAAGAAATAGGACAAGCCATAAATGAACTCCCTAACGAAAAAAAAATCCTAACACTAGATGTGTTTACCAATGAATTCTACTAAACATTTAAGAAACAATTAATGTCAATGCTATATTATTTTTTTAAAAATAGCTAAATAATTTTTTGAATTATTTTTATGGCACAAATATGATTTTGATTCTTAAACCAGGGAGAACCAAAAAAAAGAAGGGAAGGAAAGAAAGGAAGCAGAAAGAAAGAAAAAGAAAGCTATAGACCAATTTTCCTAATTAATATTGATTTAAAAGTTTTAAATAAAATACTAGCAAGGAGATTACAGCTATATATCACAAAGATCAAATAGTATGAACAGGTTGGATTTATTACCAGGAATTCAGAAATGGTTCAATATTAGGAAAACTATAATTGACCGTATTAATAACAAAAGTATTAAAGTTTATATAATTTTTATCAATAGATGCAGAAATGCTTTTGACAAAATATGACACCCAATCCTATTAAAAATATTAGGAAGCAGGAATAAATGGAGCTTTTCTTAAAATGATAAGTGATACCTATCTAAAGCCAAAACAAGTGTTTTCAATAATGAGGATAAATAGGAAGCCTTTCTAAAAAGATCAGTGGTGAAATATGATGTCCATTATCACCATCATTATTCAATATTACACTAGGAATGCTAGCAATAGCAGTAAGAAAAGAAAAAGGTATTGAAGAAATATGCATAGACAATGAGGAAACAAAATTATCAGTTTTTTGTAGATGATATGTTGGTTACCTAGAGAACCCTAGAAAGTTTAAAAAAAAAACTAGTTGGAACAAGAACAACTTTAACAAAGTTTGAGGGTATAACATAAATCTATACAAATCACCAGTATTTCTATAAATTACCAATAGAATATTAGCAAAAAGAAAGAGAAAAATTAATTTTAAAATAATGGAAGACCAAATCAACTACTTAAGAAACTATCTGCTAAAATACACATAGAAACTATGAACAAAATTATAAAACATCCCACACAAATATACTAAACAACTGGAGAAACATTAATTGCTCATGGGTATGCCAAGCCAAAATAATAAAAAGAACAATATTACTTAAATTAATTTATTTATTTTGTGCCACACCAACCAAACTACTGAAGAATTAATTTAACAGACCAAAAATATCAAGAGGAGCAAGGAATACATATTCCCTAAAAAAACTAAAGGAAGGTGAACTAAGAGTATTGGGTCTCATTTTATCCTACAAAGCAGTAAATTATCAAAATAATTTGGTACTGGATAATAAATACAATGGACAACCAATGGAGTAGGTCAGGTACTCAGTATATCACTATAAGCTAGTATTGGCTAAGACAAAAGATCTATGCTATTGTGTACAATATTTACTATTGATTAAAAAAACTGCTGGGAAAACTGAAAGTGTTCTGGAAGAAATGAGGTATAGATCAGCATCTCACATCATATACTAAGATACGTGGTTTTGAAAGAGTCACAGGAGAAAAATGTCCCAAATTGGGGGATAAAGAAAGGAATAATGTAAGAGGTAGTATTTGAGCAGAGGCTAGAATAGAGCTAGGGATGTCAGAAGGTAGAGGTGAGATATATTTGAAATTATGAGGGCGAAAGAAAGAGTAGAAAAAGATAAAGTTGTACCTGATGGTAATTTTTATACCTTAGAAGACAACAGGAGTTTTTGGGACCGTGTTAAGTGTTTTGAAGTAACTGGGCATATTTCCCATCTATAAATGTCTTTTGGGGGAGATTAAGCATCATGAGTTTGTACCATCTAGTATATTCAGTTTAACAAAGCTTTTGGAAAAGTCCATCTCTGGCAGTAGCCAGAATATCACAAATTATCACCTGAGAAAAGCTATACCCTAACTGGATAGTGAATACCAGAAGCATGGTTGTCCATATTTTGTTCTACAAATTTGGCTTGTACAACCTTAACTGTGTTCCATAATTATTGTTATTTTTCTTTGTGTGTATATGTGTGTGTATAAATATATACATTTGTCTATTATATGTGTATATATTTATATATCTTTGAAAGGAAGCATATAAATGTATCCATATTATATTTCCTCTCAAAGAGATTTCATTTTAGATGAGGCCAGTGCTTTTGGGTCATCTATAGTTGCGCCAATTTGCAATAAACAAAATACAGCTCAGTGCTGAGAGCAATAGCAGATTTTAGTTGGTATCTCTAAAACCAAAGCAATAAAATTGATCACTTCTAAATTTATGATTATGATGTAGTATAATATATGAAACAAGATATTTGATTTGAATGACATGATTTAGCACAAATATATTCCATTACCCTTTATCATCCAAGGTCTTACTGGTTTCCACAATACTTCATTAATTTTTTTAAAAACCCTGTAAATCAAAATACTCTTTATTTTATACCAAATAGACAGGAGAACATGTAAATTTAGAACTAAAGAGTATGCCAAAAACTTAAGTGATCTATTCACCAGTCCAAGCTACATCCCATGATGATGAGAAAATTTAAGATGACAGCATCACCCTGCCAGAATACCAACAAAATTCTACTTTGTATAATTAACTTACACCAGAGACATTCAGGCGCTGTTATTTCTCACAACCACCTTTATTTCTCTATTTTCTGTGCTTTTTCTTATGGATAATTGTACCAGTGAGGAGGTGAAAAGATAAGTTGACTTGGACAGGAAACCTAATTTTAAATCCAGGTTCCACAATTTACTAACCATGTGACATTGTGTCATGTAATCTCACTGACCTCACTTCCCTCACTCATGAAAATGTCACTGTTAATAGGGTGTATTGAGGCAATGCCCACCAAAGGATTTTCATATATATGCATATAAATAATGCTATATGAATAAGTTATTAGTGATAGTTCCAAAATGTTTTTATAGATATCATATTTTTATACTCACAGCTATTTATTAAGAGCTTACCATGTACCAGACACAATGCTAAGCACTAACAAAATAAACAGAAGAAAAAAGAGCCCTTACCCTTCTGGAGTTTAGATTCAAATGGGAAAAGATAACATAAAAGGAATACAAAATGGAGTCAGGGAGAAGTTACTCATTCAGGAACATGATAGAGAAAGAAATCCAGATAGGAGTGAGACTGGAGAGGAATGAAGAAGTAAACATTCCTAACATGAATTCTTCCTTGAAACAGTGGTGCCTAAGGAAACTGACCAATTAGACTACCAGCCACCAGGGCAAAGGTATCTTTTAGGGTGACAGGGCTGCAGGGGTAGAATATCTTACGGGGTGAGGAGGCTCCTGGAGTGAGGCAGTGGAAATATCTCCCAGAATAAAAAGACTTAATTAAAATTAGTTTTCAATATTTTTCTTTCTGGTCTTTCAAGCTTCCTTGTGGCTCTATACTCAGAACAGTATTCCTGTCCTTTCCAAGGCAATGTTCAAAATTCACGTTACATTGTATGAAGAGCATACTTTCCTCGATGTTCTTTGTTACCCTGGGCAATTCACTTCTAAGAACTTCAGTTTTCTCACTAGGGCTCCCCAATTCATTTCTCAGAAAATGAAAAGTTAGACATGTTTTTCATGTGCTTGATTTTCTCAGGCATCTGTAAAGCCAAGCACAAGCAGCTTTCCAGAGGACTGCTGCTGTGAATAGCTTTAAGGTTCTGATCACATAGCATAGTGGACTCTCTATTTGTTCAGCAATAAACTGAAGCAAAACATTTGCATATACTAAAGTTCAACATTTCACAGCATATAACATAAAAACTTACTACTAAAGTGGCCACATAGTTTCAAGTAAAAGATATTATTCAGGATACAAAGTACAAAGGTCTCCCACCCCTAGGTCACAGTAAATCATAATCTTGTCAGTCAACACTAAGGACACAAGGAAAGGTCCTTTCATCTTGGCTAGAAGCTGGCTCCCAAATTCCATGATTCCTTTTCTATGCTCCCAGCTCTTGTCCAAATCCACCCAATAGTCACCTGGGCTCACAGGTAGTCAGCTCCCAGCTCCTGCTCCTGTTCCTGTTCTAGTTCAAAGCTCACGGTGACCAGTCCACCTCAAGCCCTTCTAAGTCTCTGTTCCTGAGGAGAGAAATCTTAACAGAGCCACAACAATATCTGTACACATCAAGCTTAGCAGAATTACAACAGCATTAAGACACAATTGCCAACACTATCAGCTCAATTCATTTCCTGCCTGAGAAATCAACATAAGTCAACAGACAGGGTGCATCTGTCTGACAAAGTAACAGAAACAACAGATAGAGTCCTTCTATCTGACAAAGTGACACAAAGGACAGACAGAAGGTTTCTGTCTGACAAAATATTCAAATCAACACAGAACAGGCAAGCAGAATGCTGGACAGCACAAGTGTTCCCCCTGTCAGGTCTGCTCTCTTCTAGTTTGTGCTCCTGCTTTTATATGGTGATTCTTCTTCCTGTTCCACCCTTCCTGTTGCGTCAGCAAGTTTCTCCCACCTTCAACTCACAGGCGAATGTCAAATGCACTTGAATAACTGAAGAAAGGTGCTAAGGACTCCTTTGCTTGCCATCACAGTATCCTATTATTGTATTGGTAAATTTTAGTGAATAGGTAAAAGCAGCACACACACACACACACACACACACACACCATGTACAATATGTGTGTATCTTGCTACAAATATCTTTTGATAAATATATAATAAATATGTATATATCTATAATTGTAGCTATATAATATAATATAATATATAATATGTCTTTATTTCCCAGTTAAATACTATACCATGTGGACAGCTTTCTTTTTTTCTCC
The DNA here is from genome assembly GCA_028646575.1 of Pseudocheirus occidentalis. Classification (NCBI taxonomy): domain Eukaryota; kingdom Metazoa; phylum Chordata; class Mammalia; order Diprotodontia; family Pseudocheiridae; genus Pseudocheirus; species Pseudocheirus occidentalis. The sequence goes on along the minus strand of CM053595.1, from coordinate 166,327,280 downwards.
TAATTTAGTAGGGAGAGAATGATAACCACCACTAATTATAGTTCAATTTTTAAAACCATTTTCAAATAGCATTTAATCCTTGTTAATATAGTCCAATTAATGCCAAGTAGAGTACTTTGTGCATAATAGGCATTTAAAATTTATCAAATTGAATTGCATTGAATTAGAGCAGTTAATATTGAAAATATTTACTGGAAATGGAAAAACTGAAAATTTAAACACACTTATGTAATGCTACTATACTCTTTACTGAATAGCCTTTAGTCAAAATGAGGGTCATTAGTGTTTCATTTTGTTTTTGTTTGTTTTTAGAAAACAATGAGAATTGGGAATCAAATAGTAAACAGAAACACAATTCATTATATTTTTCATTATTTATCATTATTATGGATCATATGCAGAGGTTAGTAACACATATATACACATACAGAAAAAAAGGGATGTTATGTATTACTACTTAAGCAAATGCAAATTAGGGAAGCTGAGGGATTAATGTGAAAAAATATTATCCCTGGGAATGATGATGCATTCCTTTAGTCCTTACAACCTAAGTGGTGGAAGTTTGGGGTTTAGTTTAGGATTTCTGAGTTGCAGTGAGCTAAGAATAGCTTTTTATCAAGCCAAAGACCCTCAAGCATCTCTCTTTGAGCCTATCTTCTTTGTTTTCTTTCTTGCCTCATCATTTCACATTTCTATTATTCATACTGGAGCCCTGATATTTTTCAATTACTTATTACTCTTCTCCTTTTAAATTATTGTTTTAACTCCTACTCTTCTCCAACTGCTCAGGAACTTCTGCTAGTAACCTGTGCTGTTCCCTGGTTACATTTTTGCTTTCCTACTAGGGAATGATTTAACTTAACAGGAATGCATTTGGGTAGACCCAAGATGGCGGAATAAAGTGAGCATTTTTGCTGAGGTCTTTCCATATTCTCCACAAACAACTTTTTAAAAGTGCCAAATCAAATTCTAAGTGGCAAATTCTAAGGGCCTTGGAGGCAATGGCAGTAGCAATTCCAGGAATGCTTAGCACCAGAAACAGTAAGTGGATCAATGAGATAGAATAGCTATACAATATGTGGAAGTAAATATAGTGGTCTAATGTTTGATAAACTCAAAGATATTAGCTATTGGAGCAAGAACTCACCATTTGACAAAAACTGCTGGAAAAACTGTAAAGCAGTTAAGAAGAAACTAGACCTAGACCAACATCTTATACTGTGAACTAAAATAAGATCAAGTGGGCATATGATTTAGTCATAAAGAGTAATATTATAAGCAAATTGGAGGAGCATGGAAAAAAGTTACCTATCAGATTTATTGATACAGGAAGAGTTCATGATCAGAGATAGAGTTGTTTGTGGAAGTTAAAAAGGATAATTTTAATTATAGTAAATTTAAAAACTTTTGCAAAAACAAAACCAAAGTAGCCAAATATAGAAGGAAAACAGCAAACTGCAGAAAACTATATATTACTTTTCTCTGAAATAGGTTTCATTTCTCATATATGTAGAAAACTGACCAAAATTTAAAAAATAAGTCATTATCCAATAGATAAATGGTCAAAGGATATGAACAGATAGTTTTCAGAAGTATTCAAAACTACCAATAGCCATATAAATCACTAATTATCAGACAAATTAAAATTAAAACAACTTTTAAGTACCCCTTCACTCCTATCAAATTGACTAAAATTAACCAAAAAAACCAAAAGGACTAATTCTGGAGTGAATGTGGGGAAATAGCTATATTCCATACACTGTTGGTAGAATTGTGAACTTGTCTAAATATTCTGTAGATGAATTTGGAACCATGTCCAAAGGGCTATGAAACTGTGTATACTTAGCAATATTGCCCCTAGTTCTGTACCCCAAAGAGTTTAAAGAAGAAGGAAAAGAACCCATATATTGAAGAAATGTTTATAATACCTTTTTGTGTGTGTGTGTGGTGACAAAGAATTAGAAACTGAGGAGATAACCATCAATTGGGAAATGGCTGAAAAAGTTATGGTACATGATTGAGATGGAATGTTTTTGTGCTATAAGAAATGATGAAGGGGATAATTTCAGAAAACAAACAAACCTGGGATGACTGATTTCATGCAAAGTAAAGTAAGCAGAACTTAGAACATTTTATAGTAACTTTGCAATGATAATCAACTCTAAACTATTTAGCAATACAATGAACAATTAAAATTCCAAATGACTTATGATGAAAAATGGTATCAGCTTCCAGATAGAGAACTTATGATCTCTGAGTATAGATTGAAGTATATTTTTTCACTTTATTTTTCTTGCTATTTTTTGACAACATAGCTAATGTGGAAATATTTTCATATTACTTCGTATGCATAGTGAGCTTAGTATTTCCCATCTTCTCAGTGGGAAGGGAAGGAAGGGGAGGAAGAAGAGAGTGACTTTAAAATTAAAATTTTAGAATAACTTAATTATTAAATTCTATTAAAATTAAATTAAATAATTAAATTTTAAATATTTTTAATATACAAATTAATGAATATAAAGTTCTTCAATTGGGTTAAAAAATGAAATGCACACACATGTAAGAGAGAAGCACCATAGTATCACCAAAAACATTGGGTTGAGAATTAGAGAATTTAGATTCAAATGCTAAGTATATTACTTCTATGACCTTAAAACAGTCACTTAATGAGAAGATTCTGGGAAGATAGCTGAGTAGGTAAGAAAATTCCCAGCTCTCAAGATTTTCCTCCACAAAAGAAATGAAATAGCTCTGCAGGGCAAATATAGAGTGCTAAAAATAAAGAAGAAGACGGGTAGCACAAGAGTCCTTCTCAGAGAATCAGAGATCTGAAGAAAAATCCCAGGGTGAGGTTTGGTCCCTTTGAAGAGTAAACACCTTTAGGTTAGGTTCTAGATCTGCTTAAACAACAAGGATAAGCCTTGCGGTTAGCCATTTGGGAAGCTTCCTCAACCCCAGGCACAGGAACTTTTACCCCTGGGACAGTGAGGGGAGTTGGGCATCTGAGCTAGGAAAGATCAAGGGAACCTCTGCTGACAAGGAGTGCCAGACCAGCTATGCTTCAGTGATGCAGGGTAGGAACCAGCAAATGTCAGGTGATTGCCGAAGCAGTATGGCAGGGACACTGCTGACAGTGGGCAATAAGGCTGGAGGTCTCAATTTAGGTTTCAGGCCAGAGGGGAGACCTTAAGAAGGATCTGAGGTTAGAGGCATCACCCCCACCTCCATACCGCAGAATTAGAGGTGATTACAAAAACTAAGCTATTACAATTTTTTTAATGCTAAAGCAAAGAAAAAAGAATCCAACCTCAGAGAATTACTGTGGGAATACAGAAGACTGGGGTTCATCTTCAAAGGAGGACACTGAAGCAAAAAAACCCTTTTCTGTCCCAAAAAGTAATGTCAATGGTCACCTGCCAAAAAAAGAATTCATAGAACTTTTAAAAGACTTTAAAAATCAAATGAGAGCCAATGAGAAAAAGTTTTTTTTTTAAAAAAAATAAGAGGAACAATCTGAGAAAAACAAGAAGATAATGAAAAGAAAGTCAACCAATTAGAAAAGGAAATACAGAATCTTACAGAAGAAAATGAGTCCTTGAAAACCAGAATTGGGCAAGGGGGGAAAGCCAATGAAGTTATAAGAGATAAAGAAATAATAAAACAAAGAATAAAGAATGAAATAACAGAAAAGAATGTGAAACATCTCATAAACATAATAAAAAAAGATCTGGAGAACAAATCAAGAAGAGAAAAAAGAAAATTATCAGACTACCTGAAAGTTATGATTAAAAAAATATTGATGCAATAATACAAGAAATAATTTTTAAAACTGTCCTAAAGAATTAACAAGAGGTGAAAGTAGAAACAAAGATAATTCACCAATTACCACCTGAAAGAGATCATATGAAGAAAATATATAGAAATGTTATAGCCAAATTCTAAAACCCCAAGCTCAAGGATAAAATATTACAGGCAACAAGAAAAAAAAACAACCAATTTAAATATGACAGTGCCACAATCAGAATCACATAAGACCTTATAGCAGCAACCCTAAAAGACTGTAGGTCTTGCACCATTACATATCTAAGAGCAAAAGAACTGGGGTTCCAGCTTGAAATATCATAGCCAGTAAAGCTAAGCATAATCCTGAATGAAAACAAAAGGATATTTAATGAATTGTCAGATTTTCAGGACTTTGTTAAGAACAAAACAAAAAAAAAAAACCTAAAGAATATTTGACATGTAAGAGCCAAGAGAAATATAGGGTACATACCAAAGACTAATTATAAGGGACTCAATAAGGATAAATTGTTTATCTCTTATGTACCTAAAATGTAAAACTTCTCTCTAAATTTTTTTATCTGTAGTTGGGTAGTTTGTAAGAAAGACTGGGGAAGATCTGAGTATGATATGACTTTAAAAAACAAAACCATTTGGGAAAAATGAAAAAGAGTGATGGAGGAATTAGATGGGGGAAAGGGGGTATTAGTTCTGGAAACATTCTTTCATTGGGAATGGGTTAAAGAGGGAACAATATATATATATATATATATATATACATAATAATATAATATAATGTGATGTGATATGATATTATATGTTATATTGTATTATATTAATTATATTATATTGTATTATATTATGCTATATTATATATTACATTGTGCTATATTATATTATATTACATTACATAAGAATATAACAGTCTTCTAAATTCAGAAAGAAATAAAATGCCAAGGACATAGGAAAGGGGAAAAAGATAAGGGAGAGATCTCTAGAGGGGAAGGTGAGGGAATAGGTTAGAGGGGGCAGTATTGAAGAGTGTTTAGATTAATGGTAATGGGAGGATAAAAGAGGGATCCTGGGGGGGAGGGGATAGGTTAATTAATAGGAGGACAAGGTAGCAGGTAGAAGTAAAGTAGAGAAGTTGGGAGGGATAGGAAATAAAAGATACACACAAATATAAAAAAACCCACAAAGATCAGAAGTAGAATGTGTTAGGTAAAGTATATGTTTTCCTATGTATATGTGTATATATGTGTGTATGTGTTTATATGCATATGTTTATGTGTATATCTATGACTATATGTAAATATGTCTGTACTTATTTGTAACCTTCTGAGGAGGAAAAAAAGAACAAAGTAAAAAGTGTACAGAAGAAAATAAAAGAAAACTTACAAGGAAGCAAAGATAGACAGCTCTCAATACAATGTGTTGTATTTATTATACAGGCTTTCTTGGAATGGAAATTTATTGCTACGTATTTTGAATCCTCTCTTACATTCTGTTGTTTATGGGACAAGCTTTTTTTTTTCTTTTGTATTTGCTTCAATATTTAAGTTTATAATGTTTCTTTTTCTTTTCTTATTGTATAATTAGATTTTAGTAATAAAAAAGAAAACAAGAGAAGTTACTTAAGTTTGCTGAGGCTATTTCATCATCTGTGAAATAAGGGATTCTAAAAGGTTGAGGCAAAAAGTGAATGCATTCTAATCATGGGGAAAGCCAGTATAAAGTCGGTGACAGAATACAAAACGATGTGTACAGAATGGAGCGATACTTGAACCAGGGAAGCTAAGCTCCCATGTGAAAGTCAGTGAGAGCCTAAACTAGGGTGATGGCTGTGTGAGTAGAGAGAAAGTGATGGATATTAGACATATTTAGAGGTATAAAGCATAAAATTTGGCAAATGATTAGATAGATCAGATGTGGGAAAGTGAAGAGCAGAGAACAATGCCAAGGTTATGAACCTGGCTAATTGGAAGGATTGTAGTAACCTCAATGGTAATATAAAGTTCAGAAGAGGGATAGAATTGAAGGTAAAGACTCTCAGTTCTATTTTAATGTATGTTGAGTTTGTGATACATTTGGGGCATCTAGTTTGAAATATCTGAGAAGAACTTGTTAATGCAGGATTGAAGCTGGGGGGGGCTTGTTTTAGATTAATAGAGTTAATTAATAGGGATTAATTAATTAAGATTAGTAGGGAGTCATCTGCATACTTATAATTAAACCCATAGATCAGATGATAGACCCACAGAAAAAATAAAGAGAAAGCAAAGAAGAGGGCCTAGGGCTAAGCCCTGGGGTATACTCACAGTTAGGGAGATGACAGGGATGATGATTAAAGAAGACTGAGGATTAGTCAGAGAGGAGAACCAAGAGAGAGAAGTATTATATAAGCACCAAGAGGAGAGAGTATCTAGAGAAAGAGGCAGGTCAACAGCTTAAAGTGTCCTTAGAGATCATCTAGTACAGTCTCAGTCCCAACAAATGAAACTGAAGCCTAGAGAAATGAATGGTTGTGCCTAAACTCACAGAGTGAATGAGCGACAAAGCCATCGTTAAGCCCAGATCTTCTGGCTCTGAGTTTGGGGCTTAAGAGGATGATGTAGGTAGTGGGATGAAAAACCCAGAATAAAAGCAAAACACAACTATTGGTTCACATTCAAACAGTGCTTTAAGATGTACAAATGATTTTCCTCACAACAGTCCTGTGAAGTATTACATAGTTGATTGTACAGATGTGATTGTTAATTAACTACACAGCTAGGAAATGTGGACCCAAGGACTCAGTTGGACAGTATATTAGATTTGGAGGGGCTCATAAAGATCATTTAATCCCACACACTACTTTGAGTCACGAAGGGACTGAGGTCAAAGGAAGGAAAAATGATATGCTTAAAAATCACATACCTGTCAAGTGACCATGTCAACTTAATTCTTCAGATTCTGGGTCTTTATTATTGTTTTCTTTACAACTTGGCCAAAGGTTGGCACTGTACATTAGCAGAAAGATAAAGTGTGATGCTTCTGCTTTATACATTCAAAATGAAAGCAACCTTTTCATAGGTCAGGAAAGCTCCTGACTCCACCTTGCTTCAGTCTAAAAGGCTCCATGTGATCACTTAGCCAGTGGTGGGTAGGATAAAGACATTACACTTCTTTCACATCCCAATTTATAAGATAATTGCATTAACCACATTTACTCTGATCCTAGTTTAAAAAAAAAGAAGAAAAAAGAAAACCTGCCTCATTGAAATGCTGACAGATTGGTTGGCATCATGTAAATCTTTGATATGTAATCGTAAAATTGTGTGACTGGTGACTGTTTGGTAAAGAAACCTGCTGTGACTCAGGCTAATTTCATGGCTGCATTTGATTGACAACAAGAATCCATGCAAAAACAAAAAGTGTGATCTGTCAAAAATGGTAGGGTTTCCATGTGATCTGTTGTGATTTAGATAGTATTTAGTTCCCCCTCCCTTGCTTTTTACCTTTTGTGCTCTAGAAAGCAACACATGAAAAGGAAGCTGTACACTCATATTTGTAGTCCCTGCCAGATTGTGCATTCAAAAGGAGGTTCTTTTACTATAAGGTGCATTTACATAATTTATTTTTAAATCAAAAGCCCAACTTTTCAAATTTTCTATATCTGAGAGGATCAATGAAACATATACCTTTTGTCCAAGTCTGCTATTTCTTTTGTCCCACTGCAAAATATTCAAATTCATTCACCCCAGAATTCTACAGAAACAGATGAATAAATAAAGGATGAACTAGCCCCTTAACAACTCTTTCTTCCCCTCCCTCCCTCCATCCCTCTGTCCTCTCTCTCTCTCTCTCTCTCTCTCTCTCTCTCTCTCTCTTTCTCTCTCCCCTTCTCCCTCTCCCTTGTCCCCTCTTACCCTTCCTCTGTGTGTCTGTTTCTTTCCCCGTCTGTCTCTTTCCTCCCCTAATCTCTCATCCGGAGTTAATCCTTCTTTTCCTGCCACTCCTTTCCCCTTTTTCCCCGCCTCTCTCTTTTCTTTTTCCTTTCCCCCTATTTCTCCTCCTATATCTCCATCTTTGCCTCTCTTTCTCCTCTTTGTTTCTGCTTCTCTTCCTTTCTCTGTCTCCTCTTCTCCCTTTTGTATTTCTCCCTCCTCTTTTCCTTTTTCCTACCTTTCTTCATTATCCCTTGTCCTGCCTCTTGTCTTCCTCTTTCTCTCCCCTTCCTTTTGCTTTTCTGTTTCTTCTTCTCCCTTCATCTTTCTCTTTCTTTCAATCTTGTCTCCTTCCCTGCCTCTCCTGGGTTTATTTTCTCCTACGCCTCTCCCCATCACCATCCCTTCCCTACCACCCACATAGTTCCCATTAGCATGTGATCTTTTTCAAAGAAAAATGGATTCCTGTGAAGGAAGAAATGTTGCATGCTTCTGGAGTCCAGGCAAAATGTAAAGAATTTCTGCTGAACCTTGGCTCTCTGTAGAAAGATCATTGTAAAATGCTTTCCTTTTGGAGGGGGCTTTCCATGAAAGGAGAAAGCATAGATTCCTCATGTTTCATGTTTCTAGCTTAGCATTAATAACAGAGGCTAATGTGTGGCATGGCTCCTCCCCCCCACCCTCCATCAATCCTGGGGAATTAGCATAAAGAAGTCAGGCAATGCAGGTTGAATTTTTGAGCTTCTAAGTCCCACCATTTGCTCTTCTTGTCATCATGTAAAGGCTTTGCTCTGGCTGTTTTGCATGTTGATTTACTGGTGATTGTCATCTGCATAATTAACACATCCTGTCACTTTTAGGCAGAAGGAATACAACCTTTCGTTTAAAACCAAAATTAAAATGTTCTCTCCCTTTGAAAAAACACAGAATTGACTCAGGTTTGGGAGAGAGGGACAATTAGTTCATGAAATACCAGGGACATCACAATTAGAAATAGCTGGTGCTAGTCCTCATCTCAGAAGCCAGAGGAAAGATTTTGGCATCCTTACTCATAGAAATGAACTAAGATTACTTTTAAATTACATTTTTTTTTTTACAAAAGAGACAGAGACATAATGCATACATGTTTTAAACTCATAGTTTTCCAACTTAGTAAACACATTTCACCATTTTTCCAGAAATATAATCTTCAGTGAAAGGCACAATCCTACCTTCAGACTGATAGTTCTTATCAAGCCCCTTAAAAATGAACTTGAGAAAGAAACAAAGTATGGCAGCTAAAAGCTGACTTCCAGTGAATCTGAATCATTTTCACCATGGTTGGTACATTAAGAGTAATAATAATAATTCACTTTGTTAGCACTTGTGACATTTCCACCCAATATGCCCTATGGGGTAAATAGCTTAAGCATTATTATCTCCATTTTCTTAGAAGTTTAGGAAACTGAGGCCCAGATTTGTCCATTCCACACAAAAACTAAGCTTCAGAGTCTACACAATGGCCCAAACCCAACACTCTTTCTTTGAAAATGAAATAGATGCTTTAAAAAGAAGTCATTCACTTATTTTTTCATAGGCCAAACAGAAAAAATTATAGCTATAGAAGCTGTCTAGATATATCACTTATTTTATAAGTGAGGAAACCCAAGGCCGAAAGAAGTTAATTGACTTTGCTAAAGCCACATGGGTAGTAAGCAGCACAATAAGAACTAGAAACTAGATCCTGTGATGCCAAGGGTCTACCATATTTTCTGTTATATCACATTATAGCAGTGGCACTTCCCAATGACCCCAAGTCTACCCTCTCTCAATTTGAACCCTCCTTTGAAATAAAGAATTATGATTAAGTAAAACAACATAACACATTGATTGTTTGTGAAAATGTGTGTCTCATTCAGCACTTATGATTTCTCAACTGAGAGAGAGGAGCTATGTTTCACCATAAGTCCTCTAAAATCAAGAAAAGTCATTTAATCTTTTAAAGTCCTGGTGTCTTTAAATATCTAATATACTTTTCATTGTACCATGTTGCCCTTCAAAGCTGGAAGGCAGAAGATCATGAGTGTAGTTATACATTAATAAGTCAAAATGATTAGAATATAGGTATCATTAACAATTTCAAAATTATGCCCATTCTTTTCTTTCTTTCTTTCTTTTTTCCTTTCCTTTCCTTTCCTTTCCTTTCCTTTCCTTTCCTTTCCTTTCCTTTCCTTTCCTTTCCTTTCCTTTCCTTTCCTTTCCTTTCCTTTTCCCTTTCCTTTTTTTCCTTTCCTTTCCTTCCCCCTCTTTTTTAAGACTTAGTCTCCCTATTTCACCCAGTCTAGAAGGACAATAGCCACTCGGAGTCCCCATCTGAGTACTGATTAGCAGGAACGCTTTTACTTGATCTATTATTAACCAAGCATTTTAATTTTAGTGCCTGTCACCTAGTAGGTGCTTAACAAATGTTTATTAATTAACAGTGTTCCTGACAAGAGCTGAGTTGCTACTTTGCAGGCATCCTGGGGGCCTTCTATTCTTGATCTCTTGCCATATCAGTTCTAGACTGTGGGGAATAGCCAATTTGCCTTAGAAGCTCAGATCTCCTGAGTTCCATTTATCCATTAGCTTCTGAGTGCCCAGCAGCAGAGGCTATAGACCTGTGCCCAGCCAATTACACTCCCTTCCCAAGGCTTAGCTTAGAATGCCATCCATTTCCTGTAGAAATCTTTCCTTGAACTCCCTCTCCTAGGCCTCTAAGATAAAAACCATCTACCCCACAATTCCTTTCATATCACTTTGTACTTATTGTTGGCTAACCCTAAATTCGGTTTAGCCAAGCAGATTCAGTCTTTTTTTTCAGTGAAGCAGGCACTTGTGAACTATAAAACCCAATCGAAAGTAAATTAATAATTTAATGTTAAATCCACACTATCCAAGAATAAAATTGATAGATAATGAAGCTTCCCTTCTGCAGTTACCAGATCAAGAACTTATGGAAGTGAACTATAGGTGGAATTTAGGGAAAATAAACTATAAAATAAAAAACAAAAAATCTCAGACAGCTCTCCCTCCCCTGCCTCCAATTCAAGGTACTCCATTTATAGCTCTGGTAGACAGGTGTGCCATGCATTAAGGTGTAGGATATGTTGGGGGAATACTAATACCTTTCATGTGAGGGCTACAGAACTCTTTTCAGGGTTGCTTTGCATGTTTGGTGTCTACCTGATTCACTGCACTCTTGCCTGTGGCTCCAAGAAACTGTAGCATGTGAAGCAGCCACACCCGAATAAACCATTTTGCCAAATAGGCTATAAACCAGGTTGAGGGTAACTGAAGGGTCTCAAACCCTTAACCAATTGCTAACAGTCAGGAAACAGTATAAATGTAAATTTTATCTGCTAAGGCTCTCATACAAGCTCATAGCCCCACCCCCTGGGAGCCTTAGCAAGACTTCTTACAGAGTTTCCAGTTGTTGGTTAATAGCAGCTGAAGTCCAGTGTTGTATACTTTTCTTATAATGGACAGAATTGTCAATAAAGTAAACAATAAAAAATTCTTTAGGAATTAGGTCCTAGGTCCATGATAGAGGTAAAGCATTGGTGCTGGGACTGGAATTCTTAGCCACTGGCATCATCCTAATCTATTCATAGAGAACACTAAAAACTAAGGGGTTATAAGGCAAGCATGATATTGAATTATCATTTCTATTTAATAATAGATATCTCATTGACCTAACCATTTTGTTAGAGAACCCATCTTGCATTACCTAACTCATAAAAGGCAAATCTAGAAAATAACATTACTTTGCATTATCTAGTCAGTATCAAACATGGTTCAATAACATGAAAGCATTTTTCTTAAATATAATAAAATGGGTGGCCATTTCAGGTAGTTTACAATTCTAAAAAGTCTAATGGTCGCTTGATGTGACCACATACTGGTGTCTTCAAAAGTCTCCAGATGGTTTAGTCTTCATGAATAGAAATTTCTAGAAACTTCTGCCCTCTCAGATCAAAAGAGCCCAAGTAGTGAGAATGTTGGAAAACCTCCCTTAGATTTTTTTTAAAAGCTAAGTCTATTCAGATACTACTCAAAAGAGGCTGAGTATTTACATAAATAGGAGTCATTAAAATGTACAGATGTGAAATATGAGTTTCCCCAACCCGAACAGTGTAATAAACTACTGAGCTTCATTCTTAGTCTGTGGGGGAATAAAAAACCAATGACTTATTACAATTTAAATCTAGATTTTCTTCATCCAATATATCCCTAAAAACTTAGCTCAATGAGTTAGACTCCAAATTTTCTTTGGGTTAATTTCTCAACCATTGAGTCACCATCTGTTCTAAGACTTCTGCCACTTCTGGCCCAGTGACCATCATTTGGTCTGCAAAATGGTAGACACAATGCCTTTAATAAGTGCCACCTCATTCATTTCCTTGCGTATCAAATCAGGGAATTATGGAGGAAAGTTAAAATAGCCTTAAGGAAGGATGATGATAGTATTTGCAATTACTAAAGTGAAAGCAAATTTCTCCTGGCTGGTCTCAGCCACAGGGATGAAGAATAAAGCATTGGCAAGATCAATTAGCCCATATCACTCAAGTGGGGCTTGGACTATCTGATCTCCCATGCAGACAATCTGAAAAATTGTAAGAATCAGCATAGCAACTTTAAATAACTCTGAATAGTGTTGTTAATCATTGGGTACCATCTGCTTTCTTTACTGGTTACATAGGGGTAATTATAAGGGGAATTTGTATAATCAAGTACTACAGCTTCCTTCATCTTCATTATCTTTCTCTCTCTCTCTCTATCTCTCTCTCTGTCTGTCTCTCTCTCTCTCTCTCTCTCTCTCTCTCTCTCTCTCTCTCTCTCTCTCTCTCTCTCTCTCTCTCTCTCTCTCTCTCTCTCTCTCTCTCTCTCTCTCCCTCTCTCTCTCTCTCTCACACACACACACACACACACACACACACACCATTCAGGAAAATTCAAGGGCTATCATTTAGCTTACCTAAAATAATTGGCATAGAAGCTACTTTGAGCGCTGGAACTGGTACTGACTCCCAAGAATATTAATTCCCATAATACACTCTCCCTGATCAGCTGCCATACATTA
>CM053595.1:166296408-166313973 GCA_028646575.1 Pseudocheirus occidentalis | reverse complement strand
TAATTCTGAAGGAATTATTCTCTTCATAAAGCTTTTTGAGATTCTGTTTCCATCTTGCAAATTTAACTTTTTAAGGCATTCTTCTCCTTATTGGCTTTTTGGGCCTCTTTTGCCATTTGAGTTAATCTATTTTTTAAGGTGTTATTTTCTTCAATCAGGTAGTTTACTCTCTTTTCATGGTTTTCTTGCATCATTCTCATTTCTCTTCCCATTTTTTTCCTTCACTTCTTTTATTTGGTTTTCAAAATTATTCTTAAGTTGCTCTATGGCTTGTAGGAAGTCTTCATGCTTCCTGGAAGCTTTTGGTGTAGGAGTTCTGACTGTGTTATCTTCCTCCTGTTCCATGCTTAGATCCTTTTTCTCCCCAAAGGATTCTAGAATTAGATTGCCATTCTTACTTTGCTTCCTTTGCCTGCTCATGTTGCCAGTCAATTACTTGATTTTTTTTTTAGCTCTGTGGAACTCTGCTTCCAGAGGAGAGAGGTCTGTCCCACATCACTGAGGTTTTTCAGCTGCCAGAGTTATTAGGAGGCTGCCATTTTTTTGCAGCCCTCACCAGCTTTGGCTCACTGACGATGTACCCAGGACCACCACCCACGACCACATTCTGGATCCAGGCCACTCAACTCAACAGCACTTAGCTTCTGAATGATCGCTTGGCCTCCCTGCAGTCTGCAGGCCAGGAGCTCTGAAGCAGCCACATGGAGGTGGCTGCAGGGCTGCTGCTTCTGCCTCTTCCTTTCCCTGGAGGCAGTTTGGCCAGACCACTTTTCTCCCCCAAATTTAGCTGAGTTCCACTGACCTTTCACTTTGTCCTTGTTCTTTATGGCTTGATAATTCTGGAAACTGCCACAGCTGCCACTGATCCATTCTCCTGAAGGCTCCAGCTGTGGCTAGTCCTGACTGCTCCCCCCCAGGGCCAAGCCCTGGGTTCAGGCTGGACTGGTTTTGGCTCCCAGCATGCTGCAATGAGCCTTTCCTGCCAACCTGCCTTCAGCAGGAGATGTGTTTTCTATATTTTTTTAGTTTTGGAGCTCTAAAATTTGTTTAGAATCATATTTCATGCATATTTGAGATGGCTACGTGGGAGCTGTGGAAGTTTGTTGCTTGTACACTGCCATCTTGGCTCTGAAGGAAATGAATTTAAGTTATACTGAAGAATTTTTAAAAACAGGACTTAATAATTAATGAAATATAATACATGTTCTGAAAGGAGCAGTCAAAGATAAGTCTAGAACTTTGAACATGGAAGATTAGGTCAAGCTATAAATAGACATAGTAAATTCAAAACAGCAAATCTAGAGGGAAACAATAAACACAGCTGTCACCATAAAAGGACCAATTTCTTTACTTTTTTTTTAATGAAACAGTTTCTGCTCTCAAGGAACTTACATTCTGTAATGAGGCACTGAACTTGTTGCATGTGGATAATTTTGTGACTTCCATGACAAAGGTTAGGAGAGAGTTGTGATGATACATAAATTAGTTTAAAGACCCAACATGGAGACTTGGAGTCACAGGACCTGAATTTGGATTCTAGCTCTGCCATTTACAACCTACGGAGTAACCTTCTCTGACTCTGAGTTTCCAGTCCCTAAAACGAGAGTGTTGGACTAAATGAGCAATGTGCCCTCTTCTACTTCTATAGCCAGAGTACAATTGAGCTGTTTTTTGGATTGTGGAAGAAGTGTGACAAGATTTTTAAGGGTAAATATTCCCCCTCTACCAAGGTGGAATCTTGTATTTGTCTACTTATTTGCATCTTATCTCCCTGGTTGAACTGCAGGCAGGAACTATGTTTGCTTCTCAAGATTCCCCTAGTACTTACCACAGACCTCGGCACATACAATGTGCCAGGGAAGCAATGGATAGATGCTTGTTGATTGACTGCATGTGAAGCCAATAGAGAGGGGGAGATTGAGCATTCACAAAAGAGAGGAAATAATTGCTAGAACAAGGCCCCAGGGGAAGTAAAGAGAATTGGATCAAGACACAGATCTTAAGGACAGAAAGTAGGCAAACCTATTTTACCAAGAACAAAAGAAGGAGAAATTTGGTGATAGTTCTGAGAATTTGAGGAAAAGATCAGAGGAGCCAAGAGAGTTCATGTTGAATGCCCTTGATCTTCTCTAAGCATACAAGTATACTTGGAGATGAGAGGTTTAATTTCATGGAAAAATAAAATCATTAATTCAAAATGAAACTTGAAAAGTGACAATATGAAATGAAATACAGACCTACTGTTTTAGGAACCTGTATTAAGACAACCAGAGCTAAGGAAAAAATTTTCACAGCATCAGACTTTCAAAGGATTAATCAAAATTACAAAGTGTCAGAGATGATTTACTCCCATATCCCATAGCAAGGGCCATAACAGAAAGGTGTGATAAAGTCAACTTATTTCATGAAATGTTATTATTCCTATTGTTGCTATTAATGATTCATTTTTCTAGGACTTTCAAATTATAGTGCTTTCAATTCTGTAGTGCTTTTGAAGAGCTTTACTTACAACATGTAGGGAGATATTATTTTCCCATTTTACAGATGTGAATCTAATGGGGGGAGGGATATCAGCTTCAGAATTAGATGAGCCAGGGGCCGAGTGCTTGTTATCTGTATGACCTTCAAACCTTACTAGGTTTCAATTTATTTATCTATACATTGAAAAGGTTGAAGCAGATGATC
Organism: Pseudocheirus occidentalis; assembly: GCA_028646575.1. Lineage (NCBI taxonomy): Eukaryota > Metazoa > Chordata > Mammalia > Diprotodontia > Pseudocheiridae > Pseudocheirus > Pseudocheirus occidentalis. The sequence continues at coordinate 166,311,288 of CM053595.1, read as the reverse complement.
TTCAGGGTTCTATAATCCTGTCTTGCTCATGAGCATACGGCTACTAAGTAAGAAAGCAATGAATGATTCACTCTTAGGTTTCCTTATCTCAATGCAGAGTTTTTCCTACGATCCTAGAAAATAGTAAACTGAAAGATCATCCAGTTAAACCTTGTCATTTTTACAAAGAAGGAAACTGAGGTTTAAAGAAAGGAAGGGATTTATCCAAGGTCTTATAGAGAATAGTTAAGTAGGAGTTAATCTGGATGTCCTGATTTCCTACCTAAGTCTTTTTTCTGGTAGCCATTGCTAATTCTTAGAATACAAGATCCATGGTAACAAAAAAAAACCTAAGTCACTTGGGCTGGTGTGTGGTCACAAAAGCCCCTGGAATTCTCTTGTTTGCCACCCACTGCTGACAAAAAGCAGGATACCAGAGAAAGAAAATTATTTTCTCATCCGAAGTTGGTAAGAAGAACATTGGGGGGGGAAAAGGAGGGGGAGTGGGGATACATATGCTAAGTGTCACATGGATAAGCCAGCTCATCAACACTCCCAGTCAAACTCTGAGCCATTTTAGCCTGAATCTTTGACATTGTCAACTATCTCAGATGTTTGGAAATGCCTATATCTAGCATACAACTTCTGACACACACACAAAAGGAGAAGTTTGCATAGTAGCAATTATTATTTCAAATCCATGCTGTCTGAGCTACAGCAGCTAATTAGATCAAGACATGAATTATGACACATACCATCCTTTGAAGGGGCTAATTAGATTAAGATCAATATAAACGGTACTTAGACAAAGGGACAATTGGGCATTTCTGGCAAAGAGATCTGAGTGTTGAGTCAGTAAGATAATAGACAAGAAACACGTTAAAAGGTGTTTATAGGCCAGACCTCTTCCTCAGTTCTCTTTAATGAAGTGAACAAGGCCAGCTTTCTTTGAAATTGAAAGCAAATTAAATTAATAGAATATTCTATTCATAAAGGAAAGCAACATTTTATTTCAATATCAAAGGAGAAGAGGAAACATGTATACACACACACACACACACATATACAATACGCACATGCAAAAATTGACACATATTCAAGGATATGACCAAGCTGGAACATTAACCAATGTGGAGATACTCAGGCCCTAGATGGAAGATGGATCTCACTTTCTCTCGTCCCCTCAAAGTTACTTACATTGGTTTATTCAAGATAGAATCTCAGGCTGGAAAAGACCAATTTGAGGTCTGAAATTTACCACAGTTCCCTCTACCCTTCTTCTGCTTAATTGGATTAGGCTATATTTTCCCTAAAAGGTAACAAAACTGGAACTTGATTAGCTCATGGGTGAAGCAAAGCTTTATTTCCTTTGGTTCAACTTCCTAATAGACACTGTCCAGGTTGATGTGGCTTCTGAATCACCAAAGGGAGTAAATGGTCCCTCCCATGTGGAGTCAGTGTCCTTCCCACATGGTGGATGTTCAAAGACCACTTGAGTCAACACACCTTGACCTCTTGAACAGATCTGTTTCTATATAGAGACAAAGGAGAGTCGTGTCTATTGAAATTATGTCACTGTATCCTGGTTGCATATCCTTTATTTGTTAGAGGTAAGTAAATTCTCTTTTTTTTCAATGATTTAAGAGTGCCAACGTTGAACCTTAACTACCATGGTGCCAGTGCTAGGCCATTCCCTAATAAGATCTTTAAGATCCCTATATATAGTATAATACAGTGCCCCCTCCCCTTCCAGGAAAAAAGAGAGTGCTCTCAGGCTACATTGAGTCATAAGAAAAAAGAAAGAAGAAGAAGAAGAAGAAAAAGAAGAAGAAGAAGAAGAAGAAGAAGAAGAAGAAGAAGAAGAAAGAGAAGGAGAAGAAGGAGAAGAAGGAGAAGAAGAAGAAGAAGGAGGAGGAGGAGGAGGAGGAGAAAGACAGGAGGAGGAGCAGGAGATGGAGGAGAAGGAGGAAGAGAAGGAGGAAGAGAAAAGAAGGAGGAAAAGGAGAGGGAAGAGAAGGAGTAGAGGGAGGAGAAGGAGGTAGAGAAGAAGATTTTACAATAGCTAGCATTTATATAGCACTTTCTATTAGGCACTGTGCTAAATGTTTTACAATTACTATCAACCCTGCGAGGTAGGTACTATTAGTATCCCCATTTCATAGATGAGGAATCTGAAACAGGGGTTGAGTGAGTTGCCCAGTGTCACACAAGGAAGTTTAGGCCAGATTTGAATTTAGGTCTTACTGAGTTCAGACCCAGTTTTCTATCCACTATTGGACCTAGTTTCCCTTAAATCTAGGAATAAGAAGGTGATAGTCCCACTGCACTCTCTCCTCTGGTAATACACTGTGTTCAGTTCTGGGGATTATATTTCAGGAAGGACATTTTTAAGGTTTGTTCATTGGAGAGCAACCAAAATGTTGAATAGCTTTACAATGTCCTTTATACTGTAAATAACAGTCAAAGTAACTGGAAATCTTTACCTGAGATAAGAGAACATAGGTGGGGCCATCGTATCTATGTTCTAGTATCTAAAGAACTGTCATGAAGAACAGGATGGAAACTTGATCTACTTGGTCAGAGAGTGCACAAGTCTTGGGTGGAAGTTATGAGTGAAGAATTCAGTTTGACATGAGGGAGGGGAGAAGCTAAAGTAACAATTAATGTTATTTAAAAGTGGAATTAGGCTTAATTGGGAAATAATGTTTTCTCTTTCACTGGAGGACTTAAAGAAGAGACTGAATGAAGACTTTTTGATGAAGAATAATGGACCTTTAGCCAAGCATTAGTTCAGCTCAAGTATATGAGATTCTCTCTCCTTCTTAGTAAAACATCATTTTAATTAATGCAAATGAAGCCAGAATAGTCTAGAAGGATAATAGAGATGTATGTCTGAAAGAGAACAAATCTTAATGAGGAAAGATCATAAGATATTTAAAAATTACTCTGGATTTCCAGCCAAGAATCCCAGGCTTAAATCCCAGATAGAACACCCTTATTAGATCTCTAACCGTGGGGAAAATCATTTTATTTCTCTGAATCTAAATGTCTTCATCAGTAAAATTAGGATTATGTGATTCTTAGCTAATTTGTGAGGCAGTTAGGCCATGAAGTGGATAGATTACTAGATTTGGAGTTAGGAAGACCTGAGTTCAAATCTAGCTTCAGACATTTATTAAGTGTTGTAATGGTAATGGAATTTGGAGATGCCCCTCAATTGACTTGGCTTTTGGGTAGAGTGTTAAGACACAGAGCTTGTGAATCACACTTGTGGGATGGACTTGTTGATGTGAAGAGAGAAGGCTGAACTGAGAGGAGCCATGAATTGAAAAGAAAGGCTCAAGCCCAGAGAAGGCCAGGAGAAGGACTTTTGGGGAGAGCAGTATACAGTGTAGTGGAGCTTGAGTTGCTGAGAGAGACTGCTGAGGGCCCATTGGAGCTGCCCAGGACTTTGAGGACTGTCACTTGGAGCTGCTGAGAACTGAGGAAGCATGGCTGTGATGCCAGTATTTTGTCTGTTTTGATGTTGTTTTTCCAGATTCATCTGATGGACAGTGGTGGACAGTGGACAGTGCTGCTGTTGTAGAAGTCCTGGAATCTGGCTGTTGGTGCAGAAGCCCTGAAGAAGTATTTTCTTGTTGTATGTTCACAGAAATCCTGGAAGAGGGCCTTGCTGATACTTTCAGGGGTTCTGGGACTGTTCTACAGACAGAGAGTGACTTGATGAGGACACTAGCTATGGCTCTGTTGAGCCTTGTCTCCCCAGGAAATGAGATTGCTGAGGGCTTACCTCAAGTGAAAATGAAAGAAGGGCCTTTCCTTGGGTTTCCAATGCTGAGATGTTATCTTGACCTTGTTATAGCTTAAGAGTGGATGGCCTTTTGTGCTCTCCTGCCCCTTTTGAGAAAGTGCTTGGTGGAAATGGATGGTATTGTAATTACTTTGAGTCCAGGGGTGGGAAACCTTTGGCCTTTTTGTGCTCTGTGATTCACCAAATGAATGTACTTTGTTTATGATTGGAAACTGATCTCCATTTGAGAAGAGACTTTGACTGACTAAAAGAATGTACTTTCTAGGGGTGGAGTAGTACCTGGATTGAATTGAGAACTTATTTGCTAAATGAATGAATTATACTGTATTTTGACTTTCTCTGTTCTGTGAATGTTTGTTGCTGAATAAATGTGGTTTACTATGCTGGTAATCTGAACCTTGAAAGTTGCGTGGCATTACAAGTGTATGACCCTGGGCAATCACTTAACCTCTATCTGTCTCAGTTTTTTTCATCTATGAAACATGGATAACAATAACACCTAGCTCTCAGAGCTGCTATGAGGACAAAATGAGATAATTTTTGTAAAATGCCAAGTACTCCTTAAAGTACTATTCAAATGCAAGTTATTATTATCATTATTATTGGAAGGATCAAATGAGACAAAACAGCATTGCCCTTTGAAAATCTTAAAGTGATATGCCAATATCAATTAGAAGATTCATCTAATTTGATTCTCACAGCAACCTGAAGGAATAGGTAAATACGAGATTGTTTTCTCTTTTTTTGTTGTTTGCTTGAGGTTTTTTGTTTTGTTTTTATTTGGGGTGGAGGGGCATTCAGACCTCCGATTACATCTGTAGAAGGAAATTCCCTCTCTGATGTTCATCAATTATTATAATCAGAGAATTGCTTCAGCCTCTTAGAGATAAAGTGCCCCAAGTTTGGGGTCACACAGCTAGTATTTGTCAAAAATAGGACTAGAACTTACCCTTTCTTGATTCTAAGGAAGGCCCTGTATACATTATACCATTCTGTCATCTCTACAACCATTATTATACACATTTTACAAATGCTATCAGATTCAAATAAGTTATTAGCTATTATTTACTTCTTTCACTCACTTGTTTATTCATTTGTTTGTCATTTCTGTAACTACAGAATTCAGAAATAAAAGGAGTTTATTATGTAGCTAGAAAAGAGAGCCTTAAACATGAAATTATTAAATATAAGGTAGTATATAATGAATAAATGGTTAGTTCAGAGCACTTTTTTTGCTTCTTTTATTTTTTGGAGGGTAAGGTAGAGCAACTGGGGTTGAATGACTTGCCCAAGGTCACATGGTTAGTACGTATTATGTGTCTGAGGCTGGATTTGAACTCAGGTCTTCCTGTCTCCAGGGCTGGTGCTCTATTCACTGTGTCACCTAGCCACCCCCAAAGCACTTTATTTATACTCCAGGACTTTAAACAAAAAAGAGAGACCTGGCTATGCTACTTACTATGTGCCTTTAATCCTCTCTGGACCTTGGTTCCTCATCAGTAAAATAAAGAGTTGGACCCCTTAGACTCATTCTTGCTCTAGATTCTGAGCCTAAGAATAACATGAGCTGCAAGAATGTGGCATGACTTTCTGGAGAAAGGTAGTATGAGCTTGGCCAGGACAGAGAATGCACAGGATTTGATAGAGGTGAAGAGTTTATGAATTCTTTCATCCTCCTAACACCTTGCTGTCCCATGGGCATCTCAAATTCAACATGTTAAAACAAAACAAAAACAAACACCTTGTGATCCTTCTTCAACCACTTTCTCCTCCTCTAAGCTTCTTTATTAATGTTGAGAGCACTACTATCTTTTTAGTCTCCTCAGGCTCTCAACCTCAGTTTTCAGCTCTTTTTTTAATACACATTTGTTCACAAAAAACAGTATCACAAGTCCATGAGACATTGCATTGTAGCTAGATTTATTACAAGATAAATGAACATGCATGTGTAACCCTAAATAAATGCAAAGAGCTCGCAATTCAAACAGAAGCTAGCATATTTATGAAATTATCACAAAGAGAGGTAGAAAAATAGAAATCTCCACCTCACTCCACATATACAATCTGTTTCCAAGTTGAGTCATTTCTACCTTCACTGCACCCTTCATCTCTGCCCTCTTTTCTTAATTTACATAGTTGTTTGCCTAAACTATTGTTTGTTCTCCTTGCCCCCAATCTCTCTCCATTCTTATCCATCTTTCACTCATCTGGCAAAGTGATTTCCTATAACACTGGTCTGATTATGTCACCTCCTGGCAACTCACCTCCCTCTCTTCCTCAGTAATCTCCACTGGTTCCCTATTACTGCCAGGATCAAATATAAAACCCTTTGTTTAGCATATAAAAACCTTCATATACTGTTCCCTCTCTACCTTTCCATTATTCTTATACCTTAATCCCCTCCACAAATGTCACTGTCCTCCTCTTCCTCCTCCAATGACTGTTATTACAAGCCAATATGTATATAGCTTTTTAAGGTCTACAAAACCCTTTATAAATATTACCTCATAGGGGTGGCTAGGTGGCACAGTGAATAGAGCACCAGCTCTGGAGTCAGGAGAACCTGAGTTCAAATCCAGCCTCAGATACTTGACATACTTACTAGCCATGTGACCTTGGGCAAGTCACTTAACCCTAATTTCCCAGCCCTCCCTCTTCCAAAAAAAAAAAAGCAAAAAACAACAAATATTACCTCATTTCATCCTCACAACATCCCTGAGAAGTAGATGTTATTATTATCTATATTTTACAAATGAGAAAAGTAAGGCAGACCAAGGTTAAGTTATTTGCCTAGTAAGTAAAGTAGTCATGTCTGAGGCTGGATTTGAACTCTGGTATTCTTGACTTCAAGTCCTGCAGTTCCATATCTGTCTCTCTCTTTTGCTATAGAGATATACCTATACATAGGTATAGATATATATCTACAGATAAAGATAGAACTGTATGGAGATGATAGAGATATAATGATTTTCTATATATATTTTATATAAATATCAGAGTTTGCATTTTGTCCCCCATTAGAATGTGAATTCCTTGCAGGAGAACTCCATCTTTGCCCTTTTTGTATCTCTATTGCTTAGCAGAGTATATGGCATGTAGTAAGCATTCATAAATGCTTTTTTATTCATTTATTAAATATTTAAGCTCATAACAACGGGTAATACTTGAGTTCTTATTTGGGTCTTCTTCTTCTTCTTCTTTTCTCTCTCTTTCTCTCTCCCTCTCTCTCTTCCTTTCTTTCTTTACAAGAACAGTTATTTAACTAAGATAGGTGAAAACCTTCAAGTTTGTCTTCACCAACAAAATGTCTCTGTATTTTCATTTAACTTACAAGGATCCCTGAGATATGAGCATTCCTACAGCTTCAAGACCACAAGAATCCTTAAGAGAAAGTCTTCATGCTGAATCATTCACAGAATGATGATATTTCTTCAGGGGCTTTGGATCATATTAAAAAATGGTGAATGACCCTTTAGCTTCTGATTCATCATAACCCTTATCCTTGACACTTAAATGAAAACCCTAAGATATCTTCATGCATTTTGTTCTAACCTTTATTACCTAAGCTCTCATTTATCTCCCAAGTGCTCACACCATGACCCAACATTCAGTAAATAATGAAATTTTATAATGTGTGAAAAAAGCAGTCTTTCCCTTTAAAGATTGGAAATATTTCTTTTTAAGTTTCACTAAATAAATGGCCTGAGTTCTATCTATAATCATCTGTGGTTACAATAATTTCCTTCAACTCTCCATCACCAAATTTGATACTTTTAACTGACATTTGTACAGCCTTTTAAAGTTTTTCTTTTCTTTTCTTATTTTTTCATTTTTATTTTCATCTCTGAATTTTCTCCCTCCATTCACCTCTCACCCACTGAGAAATATAATATCCCTTTATACATATATATATATATATATATGTATCTAGAAAAATACAGGTAGATACATACATATATGTGTGCATATATACCTACATAGTCATCCAAAATAGTTCCATATTGGGAAAAAAAGCAATAAAAATAAAGTGGAAAAATAGGCTTCAGTCTACACTCAGAGTCCATCAGTTCTCCCTCTGGAGATAGATAACATTTTTAGTCATGAATCCTTTGGAATTGCCATGGATCCTTGTATTGATCAGTATTGCTAAGTCTTTCACAGTTGATTATTGTTATACTATTAGTATTATTGTATCGAGTGTTCTGCTTCTGCTCATTTCACTTTGCATCAGTTCATATGTCTTACCAGGTTTCTCTGAAACCACCCTCTTCATCATTTCTCACAACACATTAGCATTCCATCACAATCATATGCAACTTGTTCAGATATTTCCCAAATTACAGGCATCTCTTCACATTTCAATTCTTTAACACCATAAAAATTTGCAATAAATATTGTGTACACATTGTCCTTTTCTTTTCCTTTGATCTCTTTGGTGTATAGATGAAGTAGCGGTATAAGTAGCAGTATTGCTGAGTCAAAGAGGATGCCATTTTATAGCCTCTTAAAGCCCTTTAAAGTTTGCAAAGTATTTTCAATACTTTATTTCATTTAAGCATCTCAAAAATACTTTGAGGCAAATGTTATTTCTCCCTATTTTATAGATGATGTAACTAAGACTCAGAAGGTCACATAACTTGTCCATGGTCACATGGCTAGTAAGTAATCAAGGTGAGACTTGAACCCAGTTCTTGCACACTACAAATCCTGTGTTATTTAATTCAAATTTTTAAAAAAATCCTTAAGATGCTTCATCTTAGACATGGCCAAATTTAGAAGGTACCAATGTACCATAAAATTGAGGGAAAAAATAGGGCAATAAGGAAAGGGTAAAGCTACCTTCCACCAATATCTAATGGAAATCATTCATTTCACTGGAAGAAGAATAACAAACTTGGATAAAATTTCTCCAATTCAGTATCTTATCTCTCACCTCCATGCCTTTGTCTCATCCAACAGGACAATCAGAAACTATCCTCCCAGTTTAAATGGCTGGGGGAGACAGGGCAGGGAAAAGGGAGTAGGACGTTTATTTTCCTCCCTTTGGAAGGACAACTTCTCCATCCTACCATGCATGTAGGTTTAGATTTTCCTCCCTCTCACTGGGAGGGAAAGCAAGAAAAAACTCTGAGGATGAAATTATTTCTAGCAATGTGTTGTATGAAACAGAATAAACTAATTCCGAGGTAATGAATTTTCTATAATGAGAAATGTTCAAGGATAGGATTAATAAACCCTTAGGGAGGTTGGCTCTCTGCTTGATTACTGCCCCTCACTCTCTCCTCCCCTTTCCCTGGATTTTTCCCTCTGTGTGTTATCTTCCTCTGTTAGATTATACACTCCATGAGGACAGGGGCTGTCTTTTTTTTTTCCTTTTATTTGCATTTGTATACTCAACACTTAACAGAGTACATGGAATATGGCAAGTTCTCAATAAACCTTTGTTGACTTCCTGACTGATTTCAATCCCCATTCCCTTAGGATTACTGACTTTAAAGTTAAAAGACACTTTAATAATCATGTACACCTATCCCTACATTTTGCAGAAGATAGCCATGAGGCACAAAGTGTTACAGTGACTTGGCCATAATAACACCGTATGAACCAGAAACAGCATCTAGGGTCAAGTCTTCTGATGCTAAATGCAGTGTTCTTCCCATTACACACATTATCCCATTATATCATAGTACTCACTTTATCTGACTCCTTTGGGGAAATAAAGGTTGTTCTCTTGTTACAAGATTCCTGACACGGGGCTCAACTAGGCATAATGATAATACTAATAATTCCCATATCTAAAGCTGCGTGACGTTCTACACACAACTTTGCCCTCTGAGTGAGCCTATCTCCGTTTGTGAAACAGATAAAAAATACTTTATTACCTTAAACCCAAATAAAGCAATCTATGTAAAAAATCTTTACAACCTTTAAAGAACTACATGATTTTAAGTTGTTATTTTTACTCTTATTATTATAGTGCTAAGATTCCCAAAGAGGGATGGGGTGGCATGTTGGATAACTTACCTACCTTGGATTTGGGAAGACCTGACTACAAATTTAACTTGCACCTCTGAGTTTATGAAATTCTACCCTCTGGAATTCACTGGAAAGTCACTCATCCTCTTGGAGTCACAGGAGACTCTACAAGTTACATATGAATTACTGATCTCCATCTGGTCAATCCCCATACACACACACATGCACGCACACACACACGCACACACACACACACACACACACACACACACACACACACACACACACCGGAAAAGAGTTTGACAAAACATCCAGTCCTCTTCCTGTTATACTATACCTCCTTGCTATGTATACAGTGACTATTTTACCATGAAAAATAATGGTATAAGTAAATTAAGGGAGCATGGGGGGAAATGCCTGTCAGATTTATGGATGAGGGAAGAGTTTATGACCAATAAAGAGGATCATGGGAAGTAAAATGGGTAATTTTGATTACATGAAATTTTTTTTAAAAAGGTTTTACACAAACAAAACTAGATCAACCAAAATTAGAAGGAAACCTCCAAACTGGAGAAATTTCTTTTTTTGTAAGTGAGTTACATGTGTAAAAAATGGGAGCCATTTCCCAGCTGATCAATGGTGAAAGGATATGAACAGGCTTTTTTCAGAAGAAATCAAAGCAATCAATAAATAGTCATGTAAAAAATGCTCCAAATCACTATTTATTAGAGAAATGAAAATTAAAACAACTCTGAGGCATTTTTCATGCCTGACAGATTGATCAAAGAGACAGAAAAGGAAAATGATAAATGCTGGAGGGAATGTGGAAAAACAGGTACACTTATGTACTATTGGTGAAGTTATGAACTGCTCCAACCATTCTGGAGAGCAATTAGGAACTATGGCCGAAGGTCTATAAAACTGTGCACAGCCTTTGAATTAGCAATATCACTGCTGTGTTTGTATCCCAAAGAGATCAAAGAAAAAAGGACCAGTCTGTACAAACCAAAATAATATATTTGCATTAACTTCTCTTGTGTTGGCAAAGAATGGAAATTGAGGGGATGCCCATCAATTGGAGAATGACCAAACAAGTGATTGTGTGTGATTGTGATGGAATACTATTGTGCTATAAGAAATGACTATCACAATGGTTTCAAAAAAACCTGGGAAGACTTATTTGAACTGATCCAAACTGAAGTGGGTACAAGTAGGAGAATATTGTACACAGTAATAGCAAGTTTATAAGGATGATCAACTGTGAAAGATTTAGCTACTCTCATCCATACAATGATCTAAGACAATTTCAAAAGATCCATGATGAAAAATGCAATCCATCACTGGAGAGAGAACTGATGAATTCTGAGTGTTTGAAGCATACTCAAAAAAAACCTTTCATGTTTCTTGCTTTTTATTTTTTGCAACATTGCTAATATGGGAATGTTTTGTGTGACTTCACATGTATAATTGATATATTGCTTGTCTACTTGGTGGATTGGGGGGAGGTTGGGATGGGATAAAATTTGGAACTTAAAAATGTTTTAATGCAGTTCAAAAAATTAATTTAAAAAATTAAAACTACTAACGTAGCACATGCTCTGGAGCTTCTCTCCCAATCCTGATGACTCCTGGTAGGCTGAGTTCCCAGAGAACGACTACTACATTTTCCCTCATGGTATTCCTTTGATGGATTGGAAGATTATTTTTCTATTGCTGTAGTTCATGAGCTCCCACTAATGTACTTCCCTCCATGATTATTACCTGATATCAATTAGGAAGAATTAATTAAATTTTAGAGAGGGAGTGTTTACTAAGGTGGCATGGAAAAAACAGCTTATATTAAACCTTCTCAAAAGTATGGGACACACTCTCCCACAAGTACATATAGAGTCCAAGAAAATAGGGACTCAAGCTAAAAGAGCACACATGGCAATGAGGAAAAAGACCCCATAGTTCCTGGAAGTCCTTTTGTTGAGATTTTCAAAATATTCCCCATAGGTGTAGGTAGACTCCTTGTTGGGCTCTTTATAGAGCTGTGAGTCTATATCATAGTCAGTTTGCCCTGGGGTTCAAATGCATACACTTCCTCAGTTGAATTATTCTGTGTTCATTCCTAATAGTAAGATGAAAAAGTTCAAATCCTCTAGTTCTCTACAATCTAATAATCTAACCAAATGGAGAAGGCCCTGGGACTGGGAATTGAAGATAAACCTGAGGCCAAAACAATTTTTCTCTCCTCCTCCCACCCCAAGCAAGTTCTTCTCTGGGACTTGAATGAAGTCTTCCACACTTCAGCTGGTAAACACTCAAATCCTTCATTCCAAACTAGCAAGATGAACTCTTTCTCCTTCATCTCCTATCACTAAGGTGCCTTCTGCCACTCTTTCCTCCTTCACCCTTATCTTGCATGATAAAATAGCCTTCCTCCTTACCATGGCTAACACTGTACTTGTGCAAGTGATCCCTTTCCATCCCATCTCCTCCAATAGATTGCTCCTTCTGCCATCCACACTCTTTCACTTATTTTCAGTCTCTATGTATACTGATTCATTTCCTATTGCCTACAGACTACGTATATCTCACCAGTACTGAATAAAGCTTCACTTGATCCTCCCACCTTAATATCTTTTACCCTTGCTTGCTAAACTCTTTTGTTTTTGGAGGAGGGAAGGCAGGGCAATTGGGGTTAAGTAACTTAACAAGGTCATACAGCTAGTAAGTGTTAAGTGTCTTGAGTTTGGATTTGAACTCAGGTCCTCCTGACTCCCTATTGGAATAAGATCAGAAGCCAGACTGAAAGGGGTTAAAAAGAGAGTGAGAGGAGGGAGAATAAAGGTATAGTAGACCACCTTTTTGAAGAGCTTAGCAACAGGGTGGCTAGGTGGTGTAGTGAATAGAGAACCAGCCCTAGAGTCAGGAAGACCTGAGTTCAAATTTTACCTCAGACACTGACTAGTTGTGCAGCCTTGGGCAAGTCACTTATGCCTGATTCCCTCAGTTTCCTCATTCGTCAAAGGAGATTGAGAAGGAAATGACAACTCCAGTAGCTTTGCTAATAGAATCCCAAATGAAGTGACAAGGAGTCAGGCACAGCTGAAATGACTGAACAATAACAAGGGAAGTAACTATTGACAGAGTGGTTAAAGGTTCTAGAGAGGGGAATCCCCCACAGTGCTGGTGTATCAAACAAGCCACTAACTGTGTACAAGAGACAAATTCCAGGAGAACTTACTTAACCTCTCACCTGACCTCCAGTCTTATATCACCTGACACTTATTGGATTTCTCCCAATGGAGTGTCCCATAGGCATCTCAGACTTAACATGTTCAAAATAGAATTGCTTATCTCCCAAACCCTTTCCTCTTCCCAAGCTTCTCATTTCTATCAACCGATATGCTTCCAGTCACCGAGGTTCTTGACCTCAGTGTCATCATTCACAGATCCCATCTATTGCCAAGGCTGGTTATTTCTACCTTCAGACAATCACTTATCTAAGTTCCCTTCTCTTGTTCACACAGCTCTACCTCAGTGGTAGTACTTATCACCTCACATAAAGGCTATTGTAATCGCCTTCTCATCTTTCTCTCTTCTTCAAGTCTCCCCATTGATCTTTGTCCTTCACTCAGCTGCCAAAGTGACTCTCCTAAAGCACAGGCCTGATCAAGCCGTTGTTTCCCCCACTCAATAAACTCTACTGATTCCCTGTAAGCTCTAGGATTAAATATAAAATCCTCTGATGTTGGGGGCCAAGACTTTCTGGGGTCTTGGCACATTAGCTCCCCAGTTCTACAAGGGCATTAGGCAGATATTCAAGGAAAGTATAATCTTGTTGGGTGATGCTCTCATTGGTTTCATGAATATCTAAAGACTGTACTGAAAGTTAATTTGCAAGTCCTGATTAGGACTCCTGGTCTATTGTGCCACCCCCCAGGTGGTTTTAGGATAAAGATCTTAATGACTGATTAGCCTTGGGCTGAGATGGGGGAAAGGCAAGACCCAAGCCATGTAATCACCCCTGAAATAAGGAATATAAGCTCTATGATTTTCTTGTATCTTTGGCTCTATACGAAATAGTTCTGCAATAAACAGACTATGGAATACATCCTGTCTCTCTCCCCCTTTTCTTATTCAGCTGCAAGCTTTCTCTCACTTTATCTTTATTTTCCTCAGGTGGTAGCTAGGCCTAGACTGTGCTGGCCACAGCACTCTGATGGGATTTTAAAGTCCTTCCCCACCTACCCGCTTCCTATTTTTTCCAGTCTCCAGACATTTTGTCCCTTTCTATATATTCTTCAATCCAGCAAAACTGTTCTTGCTGTTCCTCCAGCACGGTACTCCATTTCCCAATTCCATGTCTTTCCACTGACTGTCAATCATGTCTGGAATGGTCTCTCTCCTCACCTCTGCCCCTTGGTTTCCTTTAAGACTCAACTAAAATCCCAACTTCTGGAAGATGCCTTGCCCAGCCCCATCTTCTACTAGTGAATTTCTTCTGCAATCACCTCCCATGTATATTGTATATATCTTGCATGTATATTGCATGCATCTTGTCTGTATGTTGTCTCTTTTCAGCTTCTTGAGGACAGAGGTTATGTTTTTGCCTTTCTTTGCATTTGCATTGCTTCCTACCTATTGGTGAGTTAGGGGAATATCTACACCAAGCATGTGAAAATTTCTCCTGGACAAATGGGTAAATGAGAACAATTTGTTCCAACAGGCATGAAGACTGTTGAAGAAGGTACCAAGGTCATCCACTGCATCCGGGGCCATCACCAGCCATCTTGACTTTTGTCTTGCTGCTCTTCTTTGATGATTCTGGAAGAAAGAGGGGAGCTGACAACTTTGTGCAGCTGTGCCTCACTTCAATCCAATTCACACACAAGTCAAAACATCACCCTGTGATGTCACTGGACCTCCCCAAAAATGAAAGAAATCACATCACAACGCATGAAGTAAAAACTGTCATCGGGTCATAGGATGATAGATTTGGGGCTAGAAGTAACCTAAGAGGCCATCTAGTCCATACACCTTCCCTAATTTAAAGATGGGATAACTAAAACTAATCACTTAACCCCAACTGCCCTGACCTCCCTGCACCAAAAAAGAAAAAAAAA
>CM053595.1:166273951-166295908 GCA_028646575.1 Pseudocheirus occidentalis | reverse complement strand
CTAGCATGGGGATTTGCACATTGTAGTTACTCAGTAGATATTTGTTAAAAGCTTAGTGCTTTCATTGAATGAATAAAGTCACCTTTTAGGTCTGAATGCTTTCCTGATTCCAGAGATAAAAAATTTCTGATGGATTGCATCTATCATAAAACACTTGCTGAAAATCAGTTGTTGGAGGCCATCCGCACTCCACTGCAGAGATAAAAGGAAGATTTAAAATGCATGATATGAATCTGTTTCAGAGGCTAATTGCATGCAGTGGGAGCAGCTCTAAGCCAGGTTTGTCCATGTCATCAGTCATGTATTACATCTCTCATCTATTTATTGCCAATGCTATTATTTTGGAAGATTAAAAACCAAGGTCTACAAATAGTCCTGGAATTTGAGTATTTCATTAGCAACTCTTTTATTATTATTATTATTATTATTCAAGGCAGACTTTTTCCTGCAAAGACATCAAATCCTTCCTTTGCATCATGATGTGATCCTCAGAGTATCCATCAGATCCTGGGAAATATTAAATGCTATTTCCAACCACAGTATTCTATTGTCAGGAGCCATCTTTGATAATAATGACCTTAATTTATAGAAATATAAATAATACAGCAATGACATGAGGAATCTATGGTCACATAAATCTGTCACATATCAGTACAAATTAACATAGTTAAATGCAACTGAACTATAAATACATTCATGCAGCAGCTTGTGACAGAAAAAAAGTTTACCGGGAAAAAAAAAAGACCCAACATTGCAATAAAAATGGAAGTGTCTTTAGTCGACAGAAACCTTTCACCTTGATATATGGCCCATTTTTGCATTCTTCACTTGAAAGCTTGAGATATATTGAATTCTTTTTCAAAAAGGAAATAGGTGTCATGCATGGGATCATCTCTGGCAACCACACAGATGCAAGAGTAATGTGGCGTTTAGAACTTCAGGAACATCACCCCATCACCCCATGGCATTCTCTTTGTGGATCCCTACTTACAAACCTGTTTTGGAGATCATAAAAATGAGCCGGCACCCTGGTGTTAATGCTTGGGTGTTTTCTTTCCTTTTTCCTTTTAAAGAAGACAGAGATGTGCTGTTCAACATTAATGAAGCTCTTTTCTTCTGAGTGTCCTTATTCCAACTCACACTGTAAAATCTGAGTCCCAGAATAAGCTCATCTTTCCCTCAGTCAGGGAGGAAACAGAAAGTAGAGTCACTGGAAGCTTTTGCATGCACAGCCAGTTCCAGATCCCCAGTCAGTCCTCTCCAACATACAGTAAGCATACAATAAGCATGTGCTGGTGGTGTTATTCAGCTGTTTCAGTCATGTCTGACTCTTCATGACCTCATTTGGGGTTTTCTTGGCAGATACTGGAATGGTTTGCCATTTCCTTCTTCAGTTCATTTAGCAGATGAGAAAACTGAGGCAAATATGGTTAAATGACTTGCCCAGGGTTACATATCTAATAAATATCCAAGGCTGGATTTGAACTCAGGGCTTCCTTACCCCAGCTGCAGCACTCTATCCACTGTACTACTGGCTTTCCTGTGCACATTCAGCTGACCATGCATTGGGATGCATCAGGCAGAGCACACTGTGCATGCTTATAGAGAAAGGGCTCTCATTAGTTTGTCTCACCTTTCAGTGTAAGCCATCTTTTAGATAAAAAGAGGCATCTTGAAAACAAGCTTAGAGACCAGAACAAGGAAAGTGTTATTCTTGCTCTCCTTTCCACAGGAAGACTTCATCAAGAGTATTCTATTCAGTCCAAGGCTTCTAGCACAGTGCCTGGGACAGAAGAGGGACTTAATGAATGCTTGTTGATAGCTTCTGTGACAGGTGCCATTTTTTAAAAAAATATAAACAGTCTGGAGGATGGGAAGGGGAGAGGACCCAAAAGTAGGTGATCAGAAGGGAGAGAGGACCTGATAGTGACCCAGACAGTAAAAGAATTAGGTCACTTAGAATGAAGACAAGATTGACTAATGGGGCTGGCGATGTGTAGCTGGGAAAAGAAAGAAGACTCAGGACATGCTAGCCATCATAAGGCCTGTCAAAAGGTAGATGTATTTTAGTTGCTTTGAGATTACTTGCCATTTGTCCTCTCTATATATTCTATGTTCATAGTCCTTTGCATATTGTCTCCCTTGTTAGCATGTGAATGTCTTGAAGGGAAGGGCTGTTTTGAGCTTTCTTTGTATCTCAAGTTCTTAGCTCAGTTCCTAGCAATAATAAATGAAGAGTTTTATTGTGTTCGTTGACTGACTAACAGTCTCTGAGCCTATGGAGAAGAATTAGGGTGATGGCTAAAAGTCACAGTGAGGCAGATACAGACCCTGCCTAAGGAAAAACTTCCTATTAGAGCTATGTAAAGGTAGAATGGACAGAATGTTTCTGAAAGTAGAGGAATCCATTATTAGAGCTTTTCAAACGGAGGCTGGAGAACTCCTTGTCAGGTTGTCATGGCAAGGATTCCTATCGAGGAACAGACTAGAGTTGTCTCTGAGTTCCCTTTTCATGTCGGAGATTCTGTGATCTGCCAGAGGCAGCTGAACAAAGACATCTTCATCATTCTTCTTCTGGAAATTTCATCTTACTTAAGGAAAGTGCCTGAACTGTTTTACATATAAGAAGGGGTAACAACACATAGAGCACTTTAATAGAGGCAATAAGCTGGATTTATCCTTCCAAACATTCCTGTCAAACACTGCTTATTAGAAACCCCTTCAATCTAAACAAAAGGGCCAGGGGGGCAAAATAAAATATGCAGACAGACTGCAGTTATCATGAGCATATGACATTTTCTTTTCATTATGGAATATGTACTAATAAAAGGGGGATGTCTGAGAAAGGGATTCTAGCAATAAAGAAAAAAATCTGGTGAAAATTAAGCTTCCAAAGCTGAAAAACTTATTTTATATTCTTGGTGATGTGTGTGATATTTTTAAATCAATAAATTAAAGTTTTTTTGAGGGAAAAATCTGCCCCACCCAAGATTATGTCAATAGAGGCAAAACCAACAGAGGAATCTGGAGTCATACAGGGAGGCTCCCATGCTGCCATGAAAATAACAATGAATCCAGAATATGAGAAATTTGGTTCCACTTCCAGCTCTGACAATTCCTAGATGTGTAAACTTGGGCTAGTCCCTATCACGATCTAAGTGTGTTTCCTTCCCTGTAAATAAGAGAAATGCATAGGATGACTCCTATGAATTCTTCCAAGTCTTTACTCTGTTACTTTTTCTGGGATTCCTTATCCCTCTCAAAAAACAGAGCCTCAAGTACTACTCAATTTATAGCCAAAAAATTTGGGTTTAAATCCCAATTGTGATATTTATTATTGATGTGACCTTGAACAAGCCACTTCATCTGTATGCTTCAGTTTTCTTGTCCATAAAAAGAAAGGGTTGGACTTTATGGTCTCTATGATATAAATACATGAATATAAAATTATATACACATATTATAAATATAATTTATATGTTTATATATGTGCATATATATAAAGTATAGATTTGAGTAAATATGTATCTGTATATTTGTATATGTATAGTCTTAAAATCTTATACATATATCCATAAATATATTTGAGTAATGAATATATAGATTTGGAGATCAATATAATAATTAGCCAATTTTATTGTTATTCTTCTTTGATTAATTGACCCCATAAGAGTCACAGCCTCCTGAGTTATAAAATGAGGTGATTATGGATGCTCAGATTCTTACGATCCCATGTATAACAGTGTACCTATGAGAAAATTGCTTTCAACTTCCATAAAACTGATTTGTACATGGAACAATAGTCATTTTTAAGTTAAGAATTTCTATATTTTGGAAAAGGTAGCCTCTTTTGTTACAGAGGGCAATTGTAGGATTTAGAAAAGGAAGGAACCTTAGAGTCTGACCAGTCTGACCACCTTCATTTCATAGACCAGGAAAGTAAGGCACAGAGGAAAAGCATCATTTATACAGAGTCCCATTGAAAATAGCAGCAGCTATATTCAAATCCAGAAGCAGCAAGGTATCTCAGTAAATAAGAGCACTAGGCCTGGAATCATGAAGACCTAAGCTCAAATCTGGCCTCAGACACACTAGTTGTGTGACCCCGGACATGTCACTTTAACCTCTGTTTGCTACTGGAGCAGGAAATGGCAAATCATTCCAGTTTATTTGCCAAGAAAACTCCATGTGGGGTAATGAAGAGTTGGACATGACCAAATGACTATACAACAGCAACATCCAAATCCAGGTCATGCGATATGCAGAGCTCTTTCTACTGTACCAGGCTGTCCCTTTCTATGCTGCATAGAACAATTATGGGCACTATAGGAAAAAGAGAAGACAGTAGATGATCTTTGGCCTCAGGGCAATCATAAGGACTCTTTGGCATGAAACAAAGACCTTTGAAAAAGAGAACTTCAAATGCCAGATCACACCATCAGAAACTATTAGAGTCTCACATACTTACACTTATATTGTATTTATCTGTGTCAAACCCACTAATTCCACTGAAGAAGACCTGAGACCCAGGGAAGAGAAGTCACTTGCCCAAGGTCACTAAGACAGAAAATAGTAAACAATATTAGGTCTAAAAGGGACTCGGGAGGTAGGTCAGAAAGCCAACTCTCCCATTTTATGGAGGAGGAAACAAACCCAGAGAGAAGAAGCAACTTGCTCAAGGTTGCATATTAACCTAGTAACAAGACCAGGACTTGAACCCGGTTCCCCTGACTCAGGTGGCACAAAGAGTAGAAATATAGAACTTCAGATTAGGATTGAATCAGAGAGTATCAAAGCTAGGAGGGAACTGAGTAGTCCATTTTACAGAGAGCCAGACTGAGGCTCAATAAGATAAAATAACTTCATCCCAGTCACACAGCTAATCAGTGGTGAGGCCAGGGCTAGAAGAGAGGGAGGGGTCATATCTCTCACTTTGTTATTCTTACAATTGTTATTTCACCATGTGAGGGAAATGACCATAGAAAAGACACTGACCTAAATACCTGGAGTCCTGGGGCAGAATCTGAGGTTTCTTACTTACATCTAGTCACCATCTTTTGGTCAACTCACTTAACCTCTATGAGACTCAGTTTCCTTATCTGTAAAATTACTTATTCCACCCCATCATGAAAGAAGTTTTCACAGTACTAGGATGTTCAGGATTTTGAAAGACAAGGAAGATTTTTCTAGACAGGAGAACATTCATATTAAATGCCCATTGTTGACTGAATACCCTCAACAAATACCCATCATCTCTCATCTCTGCCTTTCTCTTTCTGTTTCACACACACACACACACACACACACGATGGAGAGATACACACACGTACACACCTATATTGGCATGTATGTGTGCATATATGTGAATATATATAAACATATATAGATACATAACACTTTTGAGTTTAATGTGAATTATTAAAATTTTCTCTATTATTTTCTTAAATCTGGACAATCAACAAAACAATAAATCAAGCCCCTATTTGCAGTATTTTCTGATTTCTGATATTTTCAGACTGAAAATTAAACAATTGGCTGTATCCAGTATAGCCCTGGGAGGGGATCTTACAGATCATCTAGGCCAGAGGTTCTTAATTTTTTTTGTGTCATGGACTCCTTTGGCAGTCTAGTGAAGCTGATGGCTTCCTCAGAATAATATTTTTAAATGTATAAAATAAAATTCAAGGGAAATGAATTATATTGAAATAGAGTTATCAAAATATTTTTTAAAACACGTTTTTGGACCCTGGGAGAAGAATCCTCAATCTAATGTGATGCCTTCATTTTATAGATAAGGAAACAGGAGTTCATATCCAGGTTTCTTTTGTTTGTTTGTTTTGAGTTCCAAATTCTATCCTTTCTTCCTTCCTGAATCCCTCCCTGAGATCATGCAGTCATTGAAACTGGGGTTCAAACAGGAGAAACGACTTACTAAAATGGGCATGGCTAGCTAATAAGAAAGCTAGGATTCAACCCCAGTCCAGATACCTAAGCCCGTGCCCTTTCCACTGCTCTGAACTGCAGTACTCATTCTTCTGAACTTTCTATTCAGGATCTTCTAATTAAACCCCCTTGTGCTAGGCAACATAATTTGTCTCTGTCTTAATGCTATACATTAAAAAAAATTTTTCCAGGATATTATCATGCCTCTTCTTTGAGGTCTCTAAGCAAGCTGTATGCATTTAGCAGCTTTAATCTTACCTCATAAATCAATCTCTCCAGTCCCTTCATTTGCTCTTCTCTGGGCTTCAATCTGCCAACAGCTTTTCCTGGGGCTGAGGTGCCCTGAACAGAGCATTCCAGATGTGGCCACACCAGTGCTTCATAGAGAAGGTGGTCACCCAAAGCGCAGCTCCTTTACACGCTCTAAAAAGGCTCTGGCCAATTTCCCCATTGGTTACTATTTGTAGATTTGCTTTGTGTCAGAAAGACCATAGGATTTTAAAACTGGACCAGCATCAGTAGAGGGGATTTCCTTATCTAGAGTTCGCTGCAGTAATGAACTCATAGGTCCATGACAACGATGATGATGATGATGATGATGATGATAAGTAATAATATCTCTGATAAGTATCCCTGTGTTACTGAACTCACAATCTAGCTCCTAACTTAGACAAGTAATCCTTTACCTATTTTGGTTTTTGCTTTGGGGAGGAGAAGGCACAAAATCATCATATCATAGATTTAGAGCTGGAAGGGGCCTCAAAGGTTAACTATCCAACCCCTTCATTTTATATATATAAAGAAACTGAGGTCCAGGAGAGTCATTGTCTTATCCAAAGTTATGCTGGTAGGAAGAGGCAGAAATGGAATTCCTCTAACTCCAAATCCAGTCCTCTTTCCACTGTACCACATTCTCTCTTCCTGAGGACCAAGTTACTTTACCCTGAGTTCTAGCCTCCTCTTCTACACACACACACACACACACACACACACACACACACACACACACACACACACACACACACACAGAGATGTATATGTCTATGTGTGTGCATATATATGCACATACATAAATACATACATTATACATACGCACACACACACACACACACACACACACACACACACACACACATATATATGTATATACTGAACAACTACTGTGTTCCTAGTCTTGTAGTACTGTATCTGGGGGATTTAAACTTATAACCCAATTAGAGGAAGAAGGTGATTGAAAGGATGTACTTCACAAAGTGTCATATTTTTTTGTTGCTTTGTCAATTACTTTTGTATGACTCTTTGTGAGCCCTTTTGGGTATTCTTGGCAGAAATAATTTCTTTGTCCAGCTCATTTTACAAATGAGGACACTGAGCCAAACAGTGTTAAGGGACTTGCCCAGGGTCACAAGGCTAGAATGTGTCTGAGGCCAAATTTGGACTCAGGTTCTCCTGGCTCCAGGACCTATGCTCTATCTACTGCTCCACCCAGCTGCCTCATATCATCTTTACTCACATAATTTCAGGGATTACATATTTACCCCCTTGTTTCTCATGGAGAAATAAAGGAATCTTTATTTGTTTATTCATTCCTATGTCTATTTGTTTTTGTTTGTTTAACCTTCCCCCTCTGGCACATGGGACAATCCAGCCATGCAAGACTGGTAGCCTTTAAAGTTGAGGTTTTCAGTTGGGGTTACTATATACTTTGTATTGACTTTGGAACATCTGAGTTAGCTTAGTCAATCAACCAATCAATCAATAAACATTTATTAAGTACCTACTATTTGCCAGGTACTGTGTAAAGCTATGGGAATACAAAGAGGCAAAATGCCATGCCTGCCCTCAAAAAGCTCACGAGAAAAGAGCAGAAGTGACAGAAAAAACCTTTGAGAAACATCCACAAGTAAGGGAAGAAGAAATGGCATGAGCCATTGTCAAGCTCAGTCCTTTATAAGGGGCTCTTACCTAGGGCCGCCCTATCTGTAGGTAAGAAAGTCCCCTTCTGCATCTATTATCTATCTGCATCTAATATCTATTCTGAGATACTACTCAATGTATAATACAGATGAAGAAGACTTGGGTTTAAATCCTGCCTCAATGATTTACTAGCTTTGTAACCCTGGGCAAGTCAGGAGTCAATGATAGTTAATAGCCAATAAACACAGGGCAGCTGGTGGTACAGTAGATAGAATCCTCTGGCCTGGGGTCAGTAAGACTCTTCTTACTGAGTTCAAATCGGGCCTTAAACACTTATTAACTGTGTGACCTTGGACTACTTAACCCTACTTGCCTCAGTTTCCTCATCTGTAAAGTGACCTAGAGAAGGAAGTAGCAAAGTACTCTAGTATCTCTGTCAAGAAAATTCCAAATGGGGTCAAGCAGATTTGGGCACTACTAAAAATGATCAAAAACCAAGAAGTCAATAAATGACACTTCATAAATGTCCCTGACACTGCGCTAGCATCTCTATGCCTCAGTTTCTTCATCTGTAAAATGAGAGTGCTGAACTAGATGGTCATTTATAGCTTCAGATGTTGACCCCATAGTTTGGATAGGGTACAGATTTTTCATTTCAGTCACCAAAAAAATGCTCTCAGTCCCTCCTCCTCAAGGAGGCCCCAGTCAATAGAAACCAATCAAAGGAATTCCTTGTGTCATCTCAATAAGGAACTAAAGGGAATATCTGGCAACACTGGAAGTACATCTTTAAGAAAAAGCAGGGAGGGTTCCTGCAATCTCAGCAAGTTGATGGGGGAAAGAAAGATAAGGAATGAAACTGAGCAGAGGTTCTCCTGATCAGTCCTCCATTCCAGTAGTGAAGGAGACAAAATGAGGTTAGATAAATAGAAGAAATAGGGGAAGAGAGTGACATGCAAGCCAAAGCAGAAGGGAAATGTCAAGAAAGAGTAGGCAATTTGCAGGGCTGAATGCTTGTGAGGTATCCTGGATGATATTTGAGAAATGGTCACTGAAACCTGCCAAGGAGGTCAACTGGTCACCTTTGGAGCAAAGGTAGCTTTGGATTTAATAGTTAAATTGACTTTTAATCCCCTGGATCAGAATCATAGAATCTCAGATTTAGAAAGAGACCATCTACTCCAACCCATCCCTAGGCAGGAATTCACTTTGTAGCACTTAATACAAGGGTCTCTGGATTTCACATTTCCTGAGGTTGTTCTGTGTCGCTCATGTGTCACTCCAGGGACAGATACCAGTCTTTCAATCATTTGGTACTTTGGCCCTGAGTTTACTCCTCAGACAATCCTTTCATTTTTGTTATTGATGGGCCCATGTTCTAAGGACCCACAGTTACCTAAAAGATTCACTGATCCTTGGATGTTCTATGGTACCATTCTCTCCTATCTTTTTTTTAAAATCATCTTCTCAAGAAGCATAGTTTATAAGTGTGTTCAAGTACTGGACCCTAGTTCCCTACCTAAAGGTCTTAAAACTTAGAGTTCTTTAGATTTGGTCCTGATCCTGGAGTCAGAAGGACCTGCTACTTTTTGTCTCCTTCCTCCTTTTCCCGTGACTATTCCTTCACTGTCCTGTGTGGAAACTGAGCCCCACCTCTTTCCTCCCTTTTCCTAGGAATTGCCCTCGAAACTGCAGGTATTGGTAGAACTAATTATCTTTTACACTTCTAAAGCCCCTTCATCTTCTTCTAAGACTGCTGGGATTATTTAATATGATATGTACCCCAGAAATCTCATCTGCTTTTAAGATGCACCTTCTACCAGTTGATGTTTGCTCTTTTCCCACCTCCTAGCCCTACGTGAAGGTCACACCCCACAGCTCCAGTCTACTCCTCCAAAAAAGTGTTTGGTCTGACCTGCTGCTCTTCTCCCCAGGGCTCACCCTGGACCACTGTCCTCTGCACCCTGACCCCTCCATCCCATTTTCATTCATGCAGGAACAACCTCTGAGTGATACAAATGATCAGCTTTTTAGTAAATTATAATGCTACCTGGGGTAGTGAGAGATTGCTAAAAGTAAGAGCCAGCTAACAAATGTTTCGGGGGCACCCAGGTGGTACAGTGAGCAGAGTGCCAGGCCTGGTGTCAAGAGACCTGAATTCAAATCCAGCCTTAGACACTTACAGCAGTGTGGCCTTAAACAAGTCACTTAAACTCTTCCTCAGTTTCCTTATCTGTAGAATGGGAAAAATAATAACACATAATTTCCAGGGTTGGCAGTACTTGACACATAGTAAGTTCTATATTTATCATCATCATCATCATCGTCATTATTGTTGCATCTTCACAACCACCCTGGGAAGAAGTTGCTATTGTTATTGTCAGATGACAAAACTGAAGTAGCAGCATTTGAGTGACTCACCCACAGTCAAGTTAGTATCTTAACGCTTCAAATTCAGACCTTTCTGACACTAGGTCCAAGTCTAAGGTACTGCACTACTTCACTATCCAAATGACTTGTCCCTGGTCACATGGCCATAATGTGGCAGAGATGAGACTTGTCCCTAAGTCTTTCTGAATCCAAGGCCACATTCTATTCATTGTTCCAGACTACATTCTGTCAACCTCCCATTCAAGGTTAATTGCAGTAAAACTTGCAGGAATTCTTAGCAATGTGTTATAGGGTGAAGAGCATTGTGCTGGCAGTCAGGAGAACTAGGCCAAAGTTTTGGTGCCATCACAACCCACAAGTCCGTGGACAAATCACTTCACTTTTTTGAGCATCAGTTTCATCTGTAGAATAGAAATAATGACATTTGAATGACTCACCTTACAAGTACTATTAGAAGGATCACCCATATACAGTGCATTATGATCATAAAATGCTATGCAACTGTCAGTTATTCTTACTGAATCTCTCCTCAGTGAACTTAAATAACTGAGTTTCTGATGTGAGTCAAAAGAATTATCAGGGACAGCTAGGTGGCTCAGTGAATAGAGCACCTGCCCTGGAGTCAGGAGGACCTGAGTTCAAAATATAGCTTCAGATCCTTGACCCACTTACTAGGAGGTGTGATCTTGAGCAAGTAATTTAACCCCAATTGCCCTGCCTTCCCCCCTCAAAAAAAAAAGAATTGTTAGAAAAAATGTAAGCTCCTTCAGGGCAGGAGCTATCTCAATCTTCGTCTCTGAATCAACAAAAACTAACACAGTGCTTTGCATGTGGAAAGCCCTTAATAAAATGCTTAATGATTTGAACTAAACATTTACAATTGGGGGGGGGCAACTAGGTTGCACAGTGGATATGGCACTAGTCCTAGAGTCAAGAGGACTTGATAGAATAGATTCTCTTTTTCACAATTTGCTTTCTATTTTAATGAAGCTCTTAAACTTGGGTTAGCCCCTTATGCATTTTGAAACTAAAAGGCTTCCAAATGTAACCAGGGAATGTTCCAATATTTCATTTTTAAATTATTTGAAATGTGGCCTCAGATACTTGCTTAGCTGTGTGACCCTGGGCAAGTCACTTAACAGTCTGCTTCAATTCCTCATCTGTAAAATGAGCTAGAGAAGGAAATAGCAAGCCACTCCAATGTCTTTGCCAAGAAAATCCCAAACTAGGTCACGGAGAGCCAGATGCAGTTGAAAGAACTCAGCAACAACAAAATTATCAGTGGGGAATGCAGAGAATTGAGTGAGCCTAGTCAAGCCTATGGATGTCAGAAGGTCCTAGTGAAAACCATAAATAGATTGAAATAACTAGTGGGAATCTTTGAGCAGAACCTATGAAATGATGCTGATTGCATTGCTCTCTACTGTTACAGAAGTCTCTGAGGGTTAGAGTAGAGATCATTAGAGTCATGTGTTGACAAGCATGCTGTAAATGTTCACAGCACTTTTTAGCTCCGGTATGAATATTGTTTTTCAATAGAAAGTCTCTGAGGGAGTAGAGAAAATTCTGAACTGGAAATCAAGACACTAGGGTTCTAGTCCTAGCCCTGTCAGTAATTCATGCATTTAAAATAAAATTAAAAAAACAAAGCACTGCTCCAATACCAGCTATGTGCTGGGCAGGTATTGTCCTGTGTGATTGTGAAGTCAAGACAATATGCATTTTAGGGTTTTTACCATGTGCCAGGGACTGGGCAATTCCTGATGTCAGTGTACTTACATTCTACTGGGGAGCATGGATGAAAAGCAAAAAAGGGTATAGACATGTGTAAGTAAAAAAAAACCAGATATAGAGTGGTTATATAGTAATATGGTTGGGGACAAGGTGGCTAAAATGGGGTGTCGGGAGAGGTCTTACATAGAAGGCTTTTAAGCTTAGCCTTAAAGGAAAAGAAACTAGGAATCCAGGGTGGGAGAGGTGAGGAGAGAGTATGTTCTAGGCACTGGGACAGTGTGCAAGGGTAGGAAAGGGCAAGGTGGATGGTCAAGTTTAGTCAATCAGTAGGTCTTCTGTATAACTGTAGGCAGAATAGGTAAATCTATATTAAAATTGCTTTACATCTCAATAAGAGTGGAGGGGGAGGGAAGCAGGGAGATAATTTGGAACTCAATTTTTTAAAAATGAATGTTAAAAATTGTTTTTATGTGTAACTGTGGAAAAATAAAATATGAAATTTAAAAAATAACTATAGGCAGAGCACTTTACTTCCATCATTTCAGTTTCCTTATCTGTGAAATGAGGGTGTTGAACAACCTAAACTAAAAGGTTCTTGTGAGATCTATGATACTAAACTTCACTGATACTAACCCTTATCTTGTTCTAATAGAGGTATACCTCTTTTTAAGATAATGTTTCATATGAAATTCTTAATTTATAAAACAGAAAAATTTGAAGGGAAAATTTTTTTCTATTATAAAATAAGCCTTCTAGTTTCAGAAGGAATAACTGCATTGTATTTCAAAATAATAATCTCTTTTATTGCATTTAAATAAAGTTTCAATTTACAGAATTCAATTTACATGTATTTTTTCATGGAGATAACTCCTGCATAATTCAAAGTATAGCTATAGAGAGGCTCAGAGATGTTCACCTGTAAAGGGAAGATGGTGTTGAATAGATTCTTTCTCTTTTTTACAATTTGCTTTCTATTTTAATGAAGCTCTTAAACTTGGGTTAGCCCCTTATGCATTTTGAAACTAAAAGGCTTCCAAATGTAACCAGGGAATGTTGCAATATTTCATTTTTAATTGTAGCAATCCCCATAGAAGTCTGCATGATTCAAACACTGATGCTCTCTTATAAATGCTGACAAGATGCTCTATCTATGGAGCAAATCAATATAATTGACGTCATAAATGCATATAATGAATCTCTTATTTTGTCGATGAATACTTGCCCAATAAAAAGAGGAAACTCAGTCCTGTCACTTTCTACCAAATTAGAGTTAGTATTGAAAGTCATCACAGCTGAAAGATAAATTATTCTTTCTAGTAACAATAAGAGTAGTGAAAATAAACCTCAAGGGGAAAGTCCACCCAATGGAATCTATTCTGAATGTTAATTTCTCTGGATGAATTCCTTCCTTCCTTCCTTCCTTCCTTCCTTCCTTCCTTCCTTCCTTCCTTCCTTTCTCCTTCTTTCTTTCCCTTCTTCCACAAACATTTACTTAGCCACTATTGATATGTAGAAATCTGTGCCAGGTATGAGAAAGATGGGAAGAGAATTAAAAAGAGAATGATTCTTGCCCTCAAGGAACTTAGTATCTAGGTGGCACAACTGAAGCATGTACAAAAATAACTACGAGTTCTAATAAGGGAGAAATCACTACTCTCTGACTCTGGATCAAAAAAGGCTTCATAGGGAGGCTGCATTTGAGATAGACCTTGAAGGACAAGCAGAATCTAAAGGAGCAGGAACTGATTTGTCTAAGACAGGAGAAATTTCAGATTTTTAAACAAACCAGACCATTCAAAATGGCATAGCTATTTTCCTTAGATACTTACAAATAGCGGTGGCTAGATGGTACAGTGAATAGAGTACCCACCCTGGAGTCAGGAGGACCTGAGATCAAATCCTGCCTCAGACACTTAACACTTACTAGCCATGTGACCTTGGGCAAGTCACTTAACCCCAATTGCCCTGCCCTCCCTCCTCCATAAAGCAAAAAAATAGATAGATAGATAGATAGATAGATAGATAGATAGATAGATAGAGATCAATATAGATATTTACAAATAGTATTTTAGGGCTATTAGATTAGTCATAAGCTATTTGGTTAGTTAATTTGCATTCCAGTACAAATAAGTAAACACCTACATTCACTCCTGGCATGCTCTTCAAATACATCAAAGGACTTAAAAATGATGGAAATTTTCCACAATTCTGGGTTGGAAAAAAAATATAGCAAGGAATTTACCACGTCTACAAGTATGCCTATTTGTTTTTATTTGTTCTCCTGGTTCAGACAAGAGCAATGCAATCAAATGACTCTGGTCTGGAAAAGCATGCTGGGTATTGACATGTAAATGAGCCCGCCAAGCACCTCTGTTTGCTTTGGTGCTAATTTACATGTCAATACCCTGACTCTTCTTTAATTTATGTACATATAGCACCAGAAAATAGTCGCATTTCTTATCACTCTTGAACATATGTTGTCAATTTCTTCCCTGAAACAGGTATGTTCAGATACAACTCACTAATACAGGCTAATGTATTTTCAAAGTTGATTCACATGCAAACTATATTTTTAAGCCATTTATCTTCTTTTAAAGAAAATCACTGTCTTAAAGACAAGAACTCCTTGTCTGTTGATGAAGGACTGTGTCTATAATTCTCGTAATAAAAAGATTTCTGCCATGTTTCTGGCAACAATAACAAAAATCTTTTTTATCAGCCCAGCTTAATGTAGCTGACCATCTCCTTTCACCTTAGATTTTCTTTCTGAAAATATGCAAATGTTCTATAGAGTCCAGCATACCTTGATTTGTGAACACTTTTCACTAATGTTTCTTTTTTCTCCCTCAGACAACTTATTCTTTACTCTTTAAATTTCAGGATCTATACAGAGACCAATTATGATGACACATTCAGGTCCCTAAATAGAGACCAGTCATCCCCTTCACAAAGAAGGCCCACACTTCAGAAAGACCTGCCCCAATTAGGCTTTGTCTATTGCTTCTGGGTCCTTAAGCTATTTAGGCTAACCCCTCAGCTAAAAAATGTCTTCAGGCCAATTACCTTGACCATCAGAGGGTCTGTTTCCTTCCCTGTTTTTAAAGTCTTTGTAAAGCACTATCTCACTGATCTTTGTTCCCCAGAAATTCCCTGGGGGTAATTACAGGTTGCATACCCAAGAAAGTCGTTTTTCAAAAAGCTAATCAAGTCAGGTAAGCTTAGAAAAAACTCTCTTATTAGGAAATCCTTTTTTTTTTTTAAACTTTTCTAAGTGAAAGCAATTTTGGTGAGTAGAAACATCTATTAAAATGAATTATTCTGAGGGGTAAAAACAGATAAATCAAAGTCCCATTTTACAGATCTTCTTGGGTAAAGATTTTGTTATTCCACGATTTATAGCTAGAAAGGACTTCAAATGTCACCTACTTTAATCCCCTCATTTTACAAATGAGAAATTTGGGTCTCAGATTAAGTGATTTGTCCAAGGTCACGGAGTTCAGAGACAAACTGAGGTCTCGTGACTCCAGCATCAACATTCTTCCACTTCGCCACGAAGCTCTCCTCTCATACTTTCAACAAAACAGAGTTCTCATTTTTGTGCGAGTTGGTCAGCCTTAGATAGGAAAAGAATGCTGACAGGGCTAGCAAGAACAGCCTGGCTCAAATTCTGGCTCTGCCATGATGTTATTCTTCCAATTTGGCAATGCCAATTTCCTCTGTTTCCAAGTCTTAGTTTCTTCAGCTGTAAACTGACTTCATCCTTATCATCCCCCTACCATACTGCCATAAGGACACCCATTGTCTACCCCACATCCCTTTTGCACCTGTTGCTCTGGGAACTATCAAATCAATAATATCACTTCTGGACAAGGTGTGTTAATATACTGCCCTATGGCTCCATTCTTCAGCCTTATGACTTCCTTAGCAAAAATACCTTTAACTAGATACCACACATATCTGGTATTAGAATTAGACCTTGTCTATGTATGGGAGGGGATGTATACACATACACACACGCACACATACATATAAAACATATGAAATGTATGTGCACAAGGACATTTATATACATTTATGTATGAATATATGCAGATGTGTATATTATATATACATATATCTGTGTTTATATGCACATGTGTATATGTGTATATGTTTGTGTATGTATGTGTGCATATGTATATATGTGTGTAATGTGTCTCCTTTTGTTAGAATTTTAGCCAACTCAGAACAGGAACTGTTAACTCTTTTATATTTGTACCTCCATTGTTAATCATAATGTCTAGCACATATACAAAATGATTAATAAATGGTCTTTTTGCCACTCATTTCTAAGGTCCTTTCAAACTTAAAAATTCTAAGTTACTTGAAAGATCAAGGTGGCCTAAGGTTCACTGTTCAGGCAATTAGGTGGCTCAGTTGATAGAGTACTGGGCCTGGAGTGAGAAAAACTCCTCTTCCTTAGTTCAAATCTGACCTCAGACACTTGACATTTACTAGCTGTGTGACCTTGAGCAAGTCACTTAACCCCATTAGCCTCAGTTTCCTCATCTGTAAAGTTAGATGGAGAAGGAAATGACAAATCACTCCAGTATCTTTGCCAAGAAAACCCCAAAAGGGGTCACAAAGAGTTGTACACAGCTGAACAAATGAGGTTTACTACATGTCTTCCTGGTTATCAAGGGACTTCATACTTAGTTTTTTTTACTGGGGAGAATTAAGAAAAAAGAACAAGGACATAACCTTTTGTTGATAGAGGACAGGCATAACATAATAGGCATGTGTATGTATATGTATGTATATGTGTACATGTATGGATGTAGACATACATATCTACCTAGCTAACTACATGCACATATGTGTCTTTTGATAGCACTTCCCTTTCTTAAAAAGAGTTCACTCAGTTTGAAAGTAAGGAAAGGATCCTTAGTGTCCAAAAGGGATTGTACCCTACAGAAAGTAAATTTGAGTTCCCAACCTACTTTATAAGAAATTGGCAACCAAGAAAAAAGTTAATTTAGGGGATAAAGGACAGGAATGAATTCCAACCCTCCTAACCTGAACTTCTCCTTGTTCAAGGCAGGATAATTTCACATTAGGAAAATTCCATGAAATTCTCTTTCCCTACCCTCTTGCACCATGTGGCAATCTCTAGAGATAGTTGCTGGGAATGTACCCAAAGCTGCCTCTAGTCAGAGGAAAGAAGTAGGAGATTTGTTATACTCTGAACTTTGAAGTAACTACGCCAAGTGTCTTCATCAAGACTGTAGGCATTGTCTAAACTTGTAAACTTTAATAAATTAAGTTACTGGAATCTGAGCAGCACATCTTTTCAGTAATAAACAGTGAACTGTTTTTTTTTTTTCTCAGAGCTGATGAGAACTTGAATTCCACCTGCTATAGGACAAGTCATCTCCCTGTCTCAGCCTCAGCCTCCTAATAGACATAATTATGGAATAAGGTATTGGATTAACATGTTCCTGGGTCGTATATTGCTCCACGACTGGGGAATTTCCTTAATTTTGTTTTTGAAAGCTTGGTTTGGCATTTAAAACCCTTCACATCCTGGCATCAACTATTCTCACTCATATATTATGGCATGGAAAAATTGGTCTTCTTACTGTGTTTCATATATCAAACTCTGTCTTCTGCCCCCGTGCCTTTACTCCTTGCTTTCCCCCTTGCTTGGAATGCATATCACCTCCTTACTATGAACTCTAATCCATAGCCAAAGAGGCTACATTCAAATGTTTCAGTTTAAATGTCTGCTTGACCACCTTTCCCTATCTCCACCTCCAACTTCTAGTGCTTCCCACATGCACACC
The DNA here is from genome assembly GCA_028646575.1 of Pseudocheirus occidentalis. NCBI lineage: Eukaryota > Metazoa > Chordata > Mammalia > Diprotodontia > Pseudocheiridae > Pseudocheirus > Pseudocheirus occidentalis. The sequence goes on along the minus strand of CM053595.1, from coordinate 166,278,101 downwards.
CAGAAATCACTTTGCATTTATTTTGTATATAGTCATATATGTACCCTGCATCTCTCCCACCTAGATTGCAAGCTCCTCATGAGGAATATTTCATTTTTTTTATCTTTGTATCCCCAGCAACAAACAGAATTCTGGCACACAGGAGGTATTTAACAAATGCAATCAATGTTCAACATTCACCAGTATAACTTTCATAATTTCAAGCAAATACTTGCAACTTTATTAGTAACCTCATTTTCACTTCTGCGTCACAATCAACACATTCATGACTATGTGCAGTAGAGATACTCCTAGCTAAGTGATGGAGATGATTTGAGTCTTCTGAACAAATGAGGAAGTTGCTAAGGACAAAACTTCTCTATGTCCTTCTGCTCCTCCCAGCTCAGCCTGAAGCTAAACTCTTCTGTGCCCAGTGAAGGATGGAAGGAATGCAGCTACATGACCTGGGGTGCTTAGCTACTTTGGGAGGGCAGTCTCCCTGGGAAGCCCTTGGTAAGCATTGGCTCTCCTCCCGGGACTGCTGGAGCACTAGAAAGAGGCTAGAGTTAGGGCACATGGAACTGACCAGGCTGGGATGCTGGCCTTCTGGGCTGAGTGATTAAAGTTCCAGCAACCTCTCACTTGGTTTTCAGAGGGTGGCCAAGGGAGAAAGATTTATAGCAGCATAGTATATAGTGCTACACAGTCACATTGCCATCTGACACAGTGAAAAGTAAAATGCAGGTTAAACAATGCTTGGGTTTTAAGAATTTTATTTGTTGTACAGTATTTATCGTACTTTAGATTTCATGTGTCATGAAAAGTGAATATTGCCTGAAATCAATTTTTTAACAGAGATATAATCACAAAAAGTCACAGAATTCTAGGGAATTATTAGTGAGGAAAAAAATGTTGTGCATGTTACCAATTTTACTTTGTGTACTGCCTTTTAGGAGTTATTTCATGGTTATTATGTTAGGAAAAGTACATATTATCAGAATTAATGTTTTGTTATAAAGAATTATATGCAGAAAAATATATTTTCAGCCATTTCCAGGGAAAGTTTTTTTTGGGGGGGGGGGGAGAGTTGCGAAACTAACCTCCTATTTTCCCATAGTTTTCTTACCTCCTATTTTCCCATAGTTTCATGTATCAGCATTTGTGTTTTTGACTTTTCAATCATCTTCTAGGAATGTTAACCCCTAGGAAAGCTGAGGATTGACTGTACTTGTTAAGTAATTAATTGGTTAGAAAGTAAATTGGGCTGTGGACTCAGGAGGCTGTGCCAATAACTGGCTTTGTGAGAATTCAGGTAAGTCAATTTCCCTTTTCTGGACATTAGGGTCATCATAGATCTATGTGCTCCTTGATCCATTCTAGGTATAACACTCTATGGAATTAAGGATGAACAATCCTTCACAGATAACTGTATAAATGCTGCTTTTTGAAGGAAGAATTTATGTGGGCTATCAACTGATGACAACTTAAAATGATAGCTATGATAAGTTGTAGATAAAATTAAGGGGGGGGGGAAACTTTTACATTTGATAATAACTTCTATTTAAAAAGCATGTTTCACCATTGCATAGTGCTGGAGCTGGGCAATCTTAACTGATCCTCATGCAAAGTTTTTAAGAAAGTGTGAAAATATTGTGATACTTATTTAAGAATATGAATAGCTAGTATTCATGTAGCTTTTTAAGTTTTGTAGAATGCTTACCATACCTTATCTCATTATCTCATTTCACAACACTGTGAGATGGTCAATGCTAGTCCCACTTTACAATTTGAAGAAACTGTGCCTCAGAGAAGATACGCAATTTACCCAAGGTAACATTGTTAATAAATGTCTAAAAGAAGATTAGATTCCAGGTCTCTAGTACTCCAAGTCCAAGACTATATCCACCATGCCTAAGAGAAGGAAGCTCAACTCAGGTTAAATGATTTGTCCAAGTTCAAATGTCTACTCAGTGGCAGCAATGGGATTTATTTACCTCACAATTCATGATAGAGCTGGAAGTGACCATAAGCAGTAATCTAGTCTAACCTTTTAATTTTACAAATGAGGAAACTAAACCCAGGAAAATAAAGTGAATTTCCTTAAACCCACAGCTTCTGATACCCAATCCAAGAGATCTTTCCACAAGCTGGCCTCACTTAGACACACACAAGGCAAGCGTACCCTGCAGAGGATAAATAATATATCTACAGAGATTCATCATCAAAAACAGTAATGTGTTCAATCTCTGGGCAGAATAATTGGCATTCATGAATTTGTTCTCATTGGACATTTTCCACATCTTTATTGAAATTATCCTACTCAAACTGAGATAAAGCCCATCCATTGGAGAATGGCTGAATAAGTTGTGAGATGTGATTGTGATGGAATGCTCTCATACTGTAAGAAACAACAAAGGGGATAGTTTCTAAAAATCAGAAACAACAACAACAACAAAACAAAACTGGGAAGACTCATATGAACTGATGCCAAATGAAGTGAATAGAATCAGAACAATCAACATTAGAGTTTCTTAAACTTTTTCCACTTCAGACCCCTTTTCAAATTTTGGCAGTGTTCATTGACATCATGTGGCCTGAGGGCATGCACAGTGCAAAGTGTGCAGAACCAAGGGTACCTTGAAGTCGCATGGTGCAACAAGGGCAGGCACTGCAAGAAACATCTCAGATTTATTTTATTTTTTTTATTTTTAACTGATTTTTGGTTGTTGTGTACTCAGAAACCTTTTACTATTGACAAATTTTTCAGGCCCCTGGTCATGATCCATAGTTTAAGAAGAGCTGATCTACATAATAACAGGAATATTGTAATAACAATCTTCTGTGAAAGACTTAGCTACTCTGATCAATACAATTACCCTTCACCAATTCCAAAGAATGATGAAAAATTCTGTCCAGAGAGAGATCTATTCCCCCAAGGCTGCATTCACTATCCCAGTCTGAATACAGATTTAAACATATGTCCTTTCAGTTTTTCCCTTGCTTTTGTTCTTTCACAACATGGCTAGTGTTGAAATATGTTTTGCAAGATTTCATAAGTGTAAGGGGTATTGTATTTCTTGTTTTCTCAATAGGAAGGGAAGGAGAGGGACGGAGAGAATTAACTAAAAAATAAAATTTGAGAAAATAAAAATTAGGGAAAGAAACTAGCCTTTTCCAAGAAAAATAATTAAAGTTCACATTTCTATTGCCCTTAATAGAGTTTACACATCTCTGTCACAACAACCCTAGAAGAGAAATAGTGCAAGTTATTCTTATTTCATACTCAGTGTAGTAGGAGCCTCCTCTAGTGCCTCCATTATATAAGCTGTTCTAGTCTTGATTCTTTTTACTCCTCCCAAATCTTCTTGCCAGACAAGTTCCTTTACTTCATGGACCATGCCCTAGAAGACTTAACCTTTGCAACTCTAGAACTAGCGTCTTAGAAGGTCAATATCCCTACCGCTGTGTGCCCATATTATATCAGGCTAGCTACTCATGCCATGTTTCACTTTACGGTCCCATCATCTTTTCATCAGTGGAATTACCACCACCAGAACCCTTTATGACCTACTGTCTTCTCCCTGCTTTCAGTGTTTGGAACCATAATCAAATCCACACTGCTACTGCCACTGTTGCTGGAGTTAGTGTGCTAGTCTCCTCCCCTAAGACTCTACTCACTATCCCAGTGAACTTCCAAACCAAAATACCCATTTCTGGCTGCTATTCTCCAATATCTGTTGTCTCCTTCATTAGAATACAAGTTCCTTAAGGGTCAGGAACTGATCTTTTTCACTCTTCTTTTTGTTTCCCCAGAGCTTAGAATAGTCGGCGATCAAGTGAATAAAACTCCAGAGTTGAAGTCAGAAAAACCTGAGATCAAATCTTGTAAACCATTTAATCTCTGCCTGCTCTGTTAGGTGAGAACAATAATAGTGCCAACCTCCCAGGGCTGTTATGAGGATCAGATGAAATGACATTACATACGTGGGCATGCACATACACACACACACACACACACTACATATATATTTTCTTTTTTTTAAAATTTTAATTTATTTTCTTGGTTACATCATTCATTTCCACAAGGTTTTGAGTTACAAATTTTCTCCCCTTTTTGTCCCTACCCCCCAGCCCAGAACATTGATCCCACTGTAAGACCCCTCCCACAATC
>CM053595.1:166249562-166273451 GCA_028646575.1 Pseudocheirus occidentalis | reverse complement strand
GCCTGCTGCACTGCCTGTAGCAACAGATGTGCTTTCTGTCTTGTGGAGAGTTTTAGAGCTTGAAAATCTGTTTAGCGTCCCATTTTATGAGTTTTTTAGCATGTTTGTGTGGGAGCTGTGGTCCTTTGCTGCTTCTTCGCTGCCATCTTGGCTCCTCCCCCCTATATATTTTCTTAGAAAACATCAAAGTACCAAATGAATATCAATAATTATTGGTGTTTAATAAGTCTTCTTGTAATCCATTTTACAAAGGACAAGAAGTTTCAGATATGCCTTATATCACAATATTAGTAAATGACAAAGTTGGGGATAAAACCCAGGTCATTGGTTTCCAAATGAAGGTCTTTGTATTATACCAAATTGAAAGTTTCTTTGGGTGGATGGGATGGTGTTGTTTATTATATTTATTGTTTTTAATTCCAAGCAAGGAAAAAGTTCCAGTCTCGTGAGTTGTTTGCCCCCCAAATTTTGGTTTTTTTCCCCCCTTGCTTCCTAGAACTTAATGCCTCTCTATATGATTTCAACTGTAAGGATCAGATGATGCCAACATCACCTCAGGTTGCCTCCCTTGCAGTAATCTGATTCAAGTCAAATCAAGAAGCATTTATCAAGTGCCTTCTATTTGTCAGGTACTGTGCTAAGTGATACAAAGAAATGTAGCCTGAGTACTCTGGCACTTGGGCATCAGAAAAGAGTGGGCATTGAGATGTAAGGTAGGGGCACAAAAATTGAAGGTTGAATTCCAAACATACAGAACTCCTCTAGTGCTCATGTAGGGCTGGGATGGAAAAAAATATAATCCCAGCTTATTTTAGCAGAATCACATCTACCATTAGGCCAAGTGCTACAGATTCTGAAAGCATGAGTCCTGAAACAAAGAGATTTCACTTTGCTCTTCTGCTGTCTCCAGCATATGGGACAGGCCACGTCCACTCCTCTGGGATTCATTTTTCTCCTCTATAAAGTTAGGGGGTTGAACTTGGCCACATCACATTTATGTAACACTTTATATACAAGTTTATAACACTTTAAAGCTTGGAAAATGCTTTAGTACCATAAGGTCTAACAATAGAAGGCCCCTTTGAGGTCATTTAGTCCAACACTCTTATTTTTAAGGGAAGAAACAGGTTAAGATAAATGACTTAGACAAGGTCATACAGGTAATGGGTTGTAGATCCTGGATTTAGACTCAAATTCTCTGACTTACAACAATATTCTTCCATTTCTTATCTAGGTGACCCTAGATAATAGCCTCTCTGAATCTCAGTTTCTTCATCTGTAATGATTATAGCTAGCATTTACATAACACTTTATGGTTTGCAGAATTCTTCACATATATTATCTCATTTGCTTCTCAAAACAACCCTATAAGACATCATTACTATTCTCCCTATTTTAAAAATGAGACAATTGAGGTAGGCAGAGGTTAAGACACCTGCCAAGGTGTTTTACGCAGCTGGTAAGTAACTGAGTCAGGATTCAAACTCGGATCTTCCAAATTCCAACTCTGGCTCTCTATCCACGGTATCACTTAGCTCACTGAAAAGTAATAGCCTCGACCTCACAAACTTGTAATGAGAACCAGAGAAAATAATGCCTATCAAATGCTTCGCAGATTTTAAAGAGTTATACTTAGTTAATAATAGCCAGCTACTCTTGTTGTTGTTACTGTTATTTTGAGAGGTAGGATTTTATAGTGGTTAGTTAGCAAGCTAGATTCAGAGTCAGAAAGACGTAACTCAAGCCCTACTTCTGACACCTTCTGGGTGAGTCATTTAAACTTTTGGTGCTCTCAGTAAATCTCTAAGGATAAAATTGCAGAGAAGAAGGTGCCAGTCAATGTGCATTGGGTGAGGGAATTTCCTCACCTGGGAGTTCCTTCTACCAAAGAAATTAGAGGCCCAATCCCCATCCTTTTATTAGTTCTGCTCTTCCTCTCTTCTTCCATGTTCCCTTCCTGCTCTGAATTCTGCCTTCTCAAGATCCTCCTGTACAAGCATAAACACATAAATTTCCACATGGCTATGCTCAACACTTTCCCCAGAGTTAATTTTACCTTCAGAAAGTTTCACCTGAGCAGCACATGAACTGGCATCTGCAGACATGCCATTTACCTCTAGTGCCCTTCCTGTCACAGGAAATGTAGCAATGAGCATACATGACTCAGAGTGCCAATTAAAGAAAGGGAAATTTGCATTGGGAGGTACAACTGCCTGTTCCAATTAAGAACAACAAATCTTGCCTCCTTCCCAAGGAGTGAGGAAGAGTGATGTGCATTTGGGGTCCCTGAAAGCTGGTAAACCATGGTGCAAGGAAAAAATACGAAATGTGTCCCCCTCCCCATCTCTTCCCACCCCCCACCCTTTCCCTACATGTTTAGAGGGACCAAAGGAAGCAGTAGCATTCAAGTGGGATTGGACCAGGCTGTGGAAAATTCATGGCTTACTTTTACTGTTATTGTTGGGTTTTTGCTTTTGACTTCTCATGAGCCCTGCAGCTGAGACTGCAGCAGCTCATTGCAGCTGTGACCCCTCTGCTGTCAGCTTCAGATTAACTGATACTTCATCAATTTAGCCTGAACTGCATTTTTAGCCTCCTCTCAGAACAGCCAAGTGCATCAAGCATCATGCATTAGCCCACCAGAAGCTGAATTTTCTTCCAAATCAAAAGGACCCTTTCCACTAGGACTCCAGTGTCCAGGGCATCACACTGCCTGTGGGGAGAGAAGCCAGAGGGGGAATCTCAGGGAGAGGAGAAACCTCTTATTCTTCCTTGTTACATTTTTCATTAGGGCATCTGCCTCCACTGCCTTCTATTTCTCTCAGGCCTCCCGACAGGGCATGAAAAACGAGAATGATTGGGCCTCATTCACCATTAGGCGAGGAATGATTGATATGAGGATGTGAGGAGGAGGGGGCTGGGGAGGCTCTGAAACAGGGGGGGAGAGTTGGAGGGAAGAGCCTTTGAAACAAAAGATCAGTTCTAGATGGATGGATGTTGGTGGGTGAGTCCCAAGCCTGGTACCCACAGAATCATGGCTGGCCTTAGGTAGGTAGTTTGTAGCTGCACAGATGGTCATGGCTGTTAAGTCTAGCCTCAGGCACGAGAGCTGTTTTTGCTTCCTCCACTGAAAACCAGCCTTGGATACTTGAAGCTAAATTGCCTTTCTCTGTGTGTGTGTGAGTGTGTGTGTGAGTGTGTGTGTGTGCATGTGAGTGTGAGAGAGAGAACCTGTGTGTGTGTGGATGTGTGTGATCTGATTGTAAATTCTCATTAGGATAATAAAGTTCCATTTACTAACAATATGTCACAAAAATCCAAGTAGAAACGATTTAAGTTTGGGGGAGGGGAAAGAGGCATGATCCATTAAAATAACAACAACAACAACACAGCAAAAACAACAATTCCATCACAAGTACTTTCAAGTTAGAAGCTTACAAATCTCATCTTTCCCATACAGTTCAAATCAGGGACCAGCAGAACTTTCTCATTAATCCTTCAAATCATGCAGATGTCCTTCTGCACCCCCTTTGAAGTGACATGTGCTTCAATTTACTTCTAATCTTCTACGTGAGGGCATAAGCGCAGCCCTGTATGACATATGAAGTTACTATTTCCTCATGGCCCCTTTATCTGGGGGATATAAGCGAAAGCACATATGGACTCATCTCCTGAAGCCCCAAGACAACGGACAGGAAGCCAGTACTTGATTGGAAAGACCCCCTCAAAAGAAGAATTAAATCACCTCCAGAATCCTCTTGCATGGAACACCTTAAAGTTCCAATCCCTCCGCTTCCAGGCTCAAAAAGAGATGATAGGAGAAATGATGGTCACTCTATGGAGCAACAGTGTCACCCAGTGGCCAAATTGCTTCCCTACACTTATTTGCTCCCTCTGGGGTCCCTGGGCTATCAGAGAGAGCTCTTCCTGTTCAGGATGGGGAAAGATGACAGTGAGAAAATGAGTTGGTATGATCTGCTTGCCCTGAATATCACATCTTTAAATAGTATTTCACATAAAAGAATTTTCTGGTTCTGATTCAAAGCAACCTTGATGGAATAATCTGATAATGCCTCTAAAAGAGTGTGTACAGAGCAGAAGAAAGGCTCTAAGAAAAGCAATCTAGGTGATAATTTCTACCAAGGAGAATAAAAACCAAGGGAATTATTGGTGTGCACAAATTATTTCAAGTATATGCTATGCTATATATCTCCAGTCAAGACAGAAAAATTAGTGGTGATTGCCTAGACTGATCTTTCTATACTTTCCTTTTCTTCCTTCCCCAAATTTTCATAACTATCACCCATCTAGCAACCCACATGGACCCCTTGGCAATATCAGTTTGGCAGAATGGAAGGAATATTGGACTTGGATACAGAAAATTCAGGTTCAAGACCTTGTTCTACCATATTAGCTTTGAGAATTTGGACCCCAATTTCTTCATCAGTAAAATGAAGGAGATTGTCTATGATCTCTAAATACCCCTCCAGCTCAGATCCCCAGGATAGGGAGGCATGTCAACTCAATAAACTCTCTATAACTCCCATAGTCATTCCTACCACTGTACATTTTGTGCAAGACCCATTCCTTGTCCCTGTCTGCTTAGTTTAAGTAGAAACCTGCCTATGAAACCATAGATCATAGGATTTTTTGTGAAAGATGTAATGTTAACGGGATTTAAGATCTTCCCCGCCCATTAATAAGCCTAACATGGAGCACATTAAGGGAAGCTTGCTTAGGGGAGGCTTTCTTGTAGAAAGACTTTCACACCTTTTGCTAATTTCTAATTATGCACTGAGTTCACAAGAGTTATGATGCCTTCTGGCTCTGAGAATTGTATATAGACTCTGAGGGTATTTTGCTTTGGGTGCTGGCTTATAAGAAGGTTATTTTGTTTCCCTGGTCCAGATTCTGACTGGCCTTTTGTTAAGAGCTCCATGACTGCTCAGATGTAAAAGCTCTCTCCATCTAGGGATGTATGTAAAATATATAGTTGATTCAGGCAGTCATAACCCTGTCTGTTAGTCTTTATTTCTCTGTTTGTATTTTCTCTGAAGTTCAGGGTGCTGACTTTTCCCTTGAACTAGTGAATGTAATTGTAAAAGATTGTCAGCCCTTTAAACAGCTATCTTTCCTAGTAAAGCAGATCTAAGAACTTGTGCTAGCATCCATCCTGTATATGCTAGTGTGCTTGCTGTTACACAAGGGACCTTAGAGAAAATAAAATTCACCTCCCTCATTTTACGGTTAAAAGGTTAGAAGTAAAAAATGGCTTGGCCCTGGTCATAGAAGTAGATGTCAGAGTCAGGATTCAAATGCACCACAAGGGCATTTAGCTTTTCTCCTCTGCTAATCTGAAGGAAAGAATGATATCAACTTGCAGTTTTGCTTCTTTTTAGCTCCCTCTGGGTCAAAATTGGCTGGCAGCAGTGGGGGATGGGGTGGAGAAACAGAAGAGGTCAAGCACTGGATTAGGAATTAGAAGTTTTGCTTGATTCTTGCCTCTGACACTGAATGTGGGACTGAGGGGAAGATCACTGGGCCTCTCTGGGTTTTAATCTCCTCACTTGTAAAATAAGGACAATAAATTTTGCAGAACTTATTTCATAGGATTATTATGATGAATATTCTTTGTAAAGGGCTACTATATAGGCTACTAGAGTGGACATAATACATATTTGCTAATTGGTTATGCTTGATTTTCCTATTCAAGTCTTCCTTCAATAACTTATTGTTGTATGTCTTCTCAAAAATGATTCTCTTGGAGCAGAAACTCTTTCAGGATATATTCAGTTAGAAAGTCTTCAAATAAGGACCCAGTGATGGCCTTATCTATGGTGTGAGGACCAATTTAGCTAGGTTCAGAAAGGCTCTTCACTAAGGTGGCCATGGGGTGATGAGATTTGTCAGATCACAGTAACTCTCAAAGTCCAACTACTAAGGGAAGCACCCACAGTGACTAAATCACAGCCCCTCAAAGAACAATATGTTTTTCTTTAGTATTCCCCATAGACTTTAGCCAAATGCTGGGAAAATTGCTAGTATTTGATAAATGGACTCACTGAGTGGGTCCAACTGGTTCTTTGATATTTACTGAACTACTGAAAGTACAGTAATTCAATTCTGGGGATTGTTTAATTAGGCTGTTCTGTACAATTCTGAGGTGGCATCTGTCCTGGAAAGTGGGGTGACAGATTCCAGTCCAGATCCATGGTAGTCACACATCTGGTATATAGTACCATTGTGCCAATAAAGGGAATTTTCATGCAATTTTGAGAAAATCCTCTAAGTGGAGGAAAGCAAATCCAGTCAGTACCATGCGTTTCACATTCAAATTCCTCTAGTCATTTTTCATCATTAAAGTCAGAGTCTGAATTCAATCCAGGGTCAATTTGAAAAATACTTCTGATCCTTGTCCAGTCTTAGATTCTTTTCACTTTTTACACACACACACACACACACACACACACACACACACACACACACGAATTACTATAAAATGAGATTAATTTTCACAAACTATATCTGTGTGCTACTTCTTCTCCAAAAAGCAACATTTAGAATCTATTTATTTTTTCTTTAATAAGTGTTCTTAATGTTGGTCTTTGAACTTACCTTTTTCAATATTTTGATCATTATGGTTCAATATAACTGGCTTCCTTTGTAATCATATGTTGTTGGCATTTTTTGTTTGTTTTTGCACGTTATTATGAGATGGGGTCCATAGACTTCACCAGACTTCCAGAGAGGTCTATGAAACACTCATACAGAAAGAGAAAGACAGAGAGAGCCAGAGAGAGCCAGAGAGAGCCAGAGAGAGCCAGAGAGACAGAGAGAGAGAGAGAGAGAGAGAGAGAGAGAGAGAGAGAGAGAGAGAGAGAGAGAGAGAGAGAGGGAGAGAGAGACAGAGAGAGACAGAGAGAGAGACAGAGAGAGAGACAGAGGGAGGGAGACAGAAACAGAGAGATAGACAGAGTTAAATATCTTTGCTTTAGATAAAATTTTAACAATAGATAAAACTTGATATATAATTTATCATTACATCTGATTAGAACCAACAAATTATAAAAGATGGGAGAGGGTATTGCTAGAGGTAGGAACCCTGACAGCAAAGTGGCTTGGGACTTGCCCACCAACATACATCCATGTTAGATTGATTCATTTCCAAGGTTCTTCCCTTACACAAAGACAAGAATTCGGAGCTGGCAGGGACATTAGAGACAATGCACTTACTCTAACCCATTAATTTTATGGAGGGGTGTATGTGTGGTGGGGATATTTTGCTGCATGAAAGGTTATGTGGGTCCACAAGAATATGTGGTTCATAGTAAGGCAAAAGTAGACATCTCTTCAATCTCCTCCCCCAACTATTCTTAAAGCCTACCATTCTTCAAGGGAGACTGATTCCTGTCAGAATGGGAAGCAGGAAGTTGGATCCAGAGACTAACTACTTTGCTCTCTTCAAAAAAAGGAGGTGTCAGGCTAGAATAATATATGTTTCTGCTCCCTTAAGTATTGTTGGTCAAGGGAAAATTTGTTTTAGGTTCAAGCTGCACTCCTGATCATTATCTGTTAATGGGGAAGGAGTGCCCCCAAGATATACATCCAAGACTTGACTCCATTCCCACCAGATACCAGTTCCACAATGAATATTCATAGCAAATAACAAATAAACCCATTTATCCAAACATATAGAGAACAGAAATCAGAGAAAGTAGACATATGAGACTATATACTAGACAATACACAGAGTGAATAAGCCCTCCCTTTGGGAGTGAGGTAACTTATCTCAATCAAAAGAGAGAAAAGGGAGAGCTCCAGATCTCACTGAAGGGAAAATTCCCCAAAGCTTCTAGTATAGCAAGCTGCAGATAGGGATATCATAGAGACTGCAGTTCTTTTACATGTCAGCTTCTTCCTAGAATCTCTTCTTTCCCTTCAAGGATTTTGAGAGAGGTTGGAACCAATGCCTTCTCTATCAAAACTAAAAGCCAGTAGACCAGAATTTCTCTTCCTTCAAGATCTTGCAAACTTTGCCCCTCAAACAAGTTCAGATCATTGAAGAATTCATTTTCATCAATGAGGAAAGTTTTATGAAAATGGTCTTTGAGGCACGGGATTACATTCTCACATGTAGAAACCGTATTCCAGAGAGAAGTGACTTTTTGAAGTTTATAAAGAGAGAAAATAACTGAGCTAGGGATTGAATTTAAATCACTTGATTCAATTCAGTGGTCTCTCCACTCTACCATGTTGTCTCATCTTAACCATGAGAAAGAAAGTCAGAAAAGCTACAAAAAACAAACAGAAACACTCAAAGGACACAGAACTCTGGGGACATGTAGTGCAGGAACAAATGGCTATACACAGCTCAATAGTATTGGAGGTTCCAAAGGTACATTTATTTTGGGGCAATACCATCACTGATGTTCATAATGGCTGCAACGTATTCTTCATTTAATTCTGAGGAATTAAATGTAAATGATCTAACTCTGTCATTTCCATAGAGCAATAACTCTTCCTTAGAAATGGTCTAAGAGACCTTGCCCTTAGTCCCAGTACTTTCACCTCAGGACTTTTTAAACTCTGTTGATTCATAAGTCTCAACTCAAGTCACTGAGATTTCCAGACCTTCCTGACCCAAGGCCACCTTGGCTCCTGTGTTCAAAGTTTCAAAATTCTTATTCCCTGCCCTCTGTTCTAGCCACCACATATGAGTGCCTAGTTCTACTATAATACTTTCTTCCTTCTTTCCTTCTGTCCCCTGGCTCCTCATATTCTGAACTGAAAGAGTATATTTTCTAAAGTTTGTAAAAAGGGAATCAACAGAGTTTAAAAAGTCCTGAGGTAAAAGTCCTGACACTGAGTGTCTTAGTTTTATACCTAGTGCACCAACTTGTTTCTTAAGCCATATCTGTCTATCCATACACACATAAATTAAATATTATACATGCATCTACATATGTGTATATATGCATATATATGTGAATATATACATATATGTGGAAAGACAGAGACTTCCACATCCCTCTTCCTGAAAGCTCTATTCTTCCTAATATAGTATAGACTCTATTATTTCTCTACAGTTTCATGATGATGACTTGTCCAGTGTTTACTACACTGCCTGGCATATAGGAGGGGCTTAATAAATATTGATTGATTTATCAATGTTGGACTTGTACTCAAAGCAGCAGCTTTCTCAAAACAACTACTATCCAGGTTTTCTGCATCTTAAATATTTAAGGTTGATTTTTATGCCCAAGAACAAAGCTTTACTTTTTTACCTTTTTAATTTCACCTTATTAGAGCCAGCCCAATGTGAGTATCTCAAGATCCTTTGAGATCCTAAATACCTGTGCCAGGCAAAATCACTTCTGATTTTCCTTCCACTGACCTTAACCCAAATACTCTCATGCTTCCTTCTAACTCTTGGATTTCCTCAAAGGAGTTTCCTTTATATAAAACAAGGCTATTCCACCCTCTTCCCTTTTATTTATCCTCTTTCCTTTAATTACTTTATACTTATCCAGAATCATAGTCCCATCAAGTCTAAGGGATACCTATGAGGTAAAATGAGCTTCACTAGGATTAAGATATCTAGTTGTTGTATGCTGCATAAACTCTTGGCTTTGGTATATAGACAAGTGAAACAACATGGGTTTTACTAGTTGATTCTTTCTTAGATTTTTTTCTATTATGAATTTCTAGGTGTCTCAGCTATGCTTCTTCCTTTTTTGTGAATATTCTCTATAGTAGGGAGGGGATAGATAGATAGATAGATAGATAGATGGATAGATAGATAGACAGATAGATAGACCAATGGATAGACAAATGGGTGGATGGATCTAGTCTTCTCCCTCCCCAGTCTGTTGAGTTTTAAATTTTTTGATTAGATTTGTAAGACATTTGACAAATACATTCTTACCACTTTTGTTAGATGCACTTCATCTCTGGCCAGGAATCTGTCAACCCATTATGATACAGAAATCCAAATCCCATACTCAGACACCACCTTCTCAGCCAACTGTTCACTTTCCAAATCCCAAATTACATTTTCTTTTCTACACTCCTTGCTTTCAGTGGGAAACAATGCAAAAAAAACACAACACAATCTGTTTCGCTGTGGTCTTTAGTTATGTCTTCAATATATCATCCCCCCCAAAAATAACAGTTCTCTTGTTATCAGATCAGCAAAGGGCTGCCTCAGTATCCCTCAGCAGGCAATCACCTACTTCTGCATTTTCTACTACTACTTCTCTTCTTCCTCTTCCCCTTATAAGATGATCTCTAATTTGATGGTTCCTATACCTCTAATATATAATTCTTGGGAGGACAAAAATATTCTTCCTCCTCAACCCTTCAGACACTTGAAGAAAATATCATGGCCCTGATAAGTCATCCAATATATGAAGGATGGTCATGTATAAGAGGCATGGGATTCATTCAGTTTGGCCTCAGAAAAGTGAAGCAGGAATAATGGGTGAAACCTGCAGAAAAGCAGAATTTGTGCCATGTAAGGAAAACTTCTTTATACTTAGAACTGTCTCCGAGTTTAAAGGGCTGCCTCAGGAGACAGTGGGTTCTTTCTCATACAACATTTCTAAATAAAGACTAGATGACAACATGTCAGGTATGTTGTAGAGGAAATCCATAGTCAGGTTTAGGTTGGACTGACTTTCTGCTAACGCCCTTTTTAACTGTAAGTTTCTCAGACTCCAATTTTGAGTTCAGTTCCTAAAGCTTGGGAAATTGAAAAACTGAGCAAGAAGACAGACGCATGTGTTGTTCCACTGCCAGGGCCCATTATAACAGAAGTCATTGATTTTTATTATGGGAGAGGTACTCAGGGATGTTAGCAAGTAGAAAGGATCTAGCCTGTGTGCCAACAAGGAAGCTGAAGGGTAGACTGGGAAGTGTGCTTCTTGGATAATGGAAGAAAACACAGTAGAAGTAGTGAGTGTGGGTGGGGAAGAGTTAGGGGACCAAAATACAAAAATCTAAGAGGCTAGATTAGTGTTTTGTCATAGCTGTCATACAATCAGAGAGTATACATGCCATAAAATCATAGATACAGAACTCAAATGAACCTCAAAAGGAACTTCACTCACATCTCATCATTCATATGAGAGAGGAGAAAACCGAGATGGAGGAAGGTTCAGTGACTTGTCCAAGGTCATATAGGAAGTGTCAAGGGTAGGATCTGAACCCAGCTCCTCTGCCTCTAGAACCAGTACTATATCTATTTCTTCTATATCACATTGTTTGCCTTTTCAAAGCATTTAGGGATTGGCTTGAGAGTGAGACTAAGACTAGGTATATGAAGAGAAAGAGCCCTAAGGATCAGAGGACTTGCCCTGAAGCTCTTTCCCTTGCCTGGTCATCATGGTTTTCTGGGAAGGGAGAGGGGATGTAGATAAGGTAGGACTACCTCTACGTAGCATATGTCAGAATGGAATAAGCAATGATGAGAAATGAACCATAAAATTTTGTCTGGTACAGCTTGTCTGAATTATGTACCTAAATAAGCTTGTCTCCAAGTTTTCATTTCTGAATGAAAGTGACTCATGAAACTCCTTAATACCAGTACACTGTCCATCATACTATTTTTTCCTAATGCCCACTGACCATGACTCAGTTTCCAACTCTTGTTCTCATTAAATTCCTTTCCCTTAATGTGACTTTTTCATCTTCCTTGGACCTCCAGCCACACTTCTCTTCTTTATATGCACACACACACACACACACACACACACACACACACACACACACAAAACGTATCTTACCCTTGGCCCTTCTTATAGCCACGGGCAATCCAGCTTTAACCTCTCTCAGACTATGACGGCTCAGGAGTTATAGTCAATAGACATTTCAGATCTTTTGACATCGCACTGCCTGTTTAATTCTGCCTACATGCTTTTAACCTTAATAAAAGTGCTTGACTCATATAAACTTTTGCTGAGTCTATAAAAACAACTGCCATCAATTACCTCCAAATGCAATGTAGTCCTGAGTAGATATGGATTCAGGAAATTTTGAATTGTAGCTCTTCCCCTCCTCCTCTCTCCTTGAAATGAATGGTCATAAACTCAGAGAACACAGGAGGAGTTGAGAAGGAATATTTGCTATGAAGCAAAGCCAACAGAACAACAACAAAAAGACTTTTCCATGGGAAGGAGCAATATAAAGCCTGCTTATTCTCCTAAATTTCAGCATCAGAAAATTGTATTTGGAAAATAACATTATCTAAAGCAGGAATTTCTAAGCTAGGGTCTATGAATCTGTATCTGTCTGTGTGTACATATCTAATACATAGATTACTAATATTTCAATATAATGCTTTCTTTTTAATCTTGTTTTTTTGTTTTATGCATTTAAAAACATCATCCTTGAAAGAGATACAAAGTAATTCTTGAAATGAAAAAGACTAAGATCTCCTAATGTAAAGGTAGTTCAGGAACTAATTATTGTTAACTGGGTCTCTGAATTTCCCCTCCTGCAAAAGTAAATCACAATTATATCTATTTACCTTCAATCTTACTTAACAAATACTTCTTAAGTCGCTCCTGTATCCATTGCCTTGAAATTGAGGAGCATAAAAGCTCTCTGATCTCATGGAGTTCTCAGTCTAGATATGGAGGTGGAGAACCTACAGCCTTAAGGATGTGGTCCTCTAAGTCTTGAAGTGCAGCCCATTCAGTCAAAAGGCCTCACCTGAGGACCTAAAGGGTCACATGTGGCCTTGAGGCCAAAGGTTTAATTCATCCCTGAATTGGAAGATATGGATTGAATTAGACCTTGAATTGGAAGATAAAATTAATCAATAAATAAACACATTAATCAAAGAATTAAGTATCTGTTGTATGATAGGCAGTTTAAGGAGGGAAAACAGAACAGGGTACAGGAAGCCACATGGCACCCTGAAGGAGAGACTGGAGGCAGCATGTGCTAAGCAAATTAAACCATCAACATTACCCCCCTGGAGATAGCCACGGAGGCTGAGTCCAAAGGTTTTAGAATAGCAGCACCCTCTGGAACAATGATGCTGCTTCTGACCTAAGCCACACACTGGAATGATGCAATGATGGAGTAGTGATGGAGAAGTGGCTGATTCCCCTCACGATCAACAATATCAAATGCTAATCAACTCCTATCAACACAAAAGTATGATCAAAAGTCCAGGGAGTGGCAGCAACCCCAGACTACCAGTTCTACTTCCATTCCAGCCCCCACAGCATCCAGTCATGGATATCATCCCTCTAATAAAATATAAATATACCACAAGTATGTAAGACAGGTGTAGACCAAGTTAATTTGGCATAATTCATGTGAGGTCCAAAAGAAAAATGTCTTTACTGAGTAGGGATGGGAAGTGAAGAAATGCTTCCTGGAAGAGAGCGCATTTGAATATTATTTTAAAGGATAGGTAAAAATTCAGCAGATAGAGATAGGGTTGCCAGGAACGGCTATTAATGCCACACATAATCTGGCCCTCACCTGCATTTTCAAATTTGTACCTATTTGCTTACAGAACCTATCCATGCCAGTCCTTCCCCTTCAATTTCCTCCAAACACACCCCTCACCGATGGTCTCTGGAATAGTGATCATAGACAGAAAGTTGCTTAGAAATCATTTGTGCCTTTTCACTGCCTGTCCTCTGTGCTTGGATTTCTTTGCACCCTCAACTCCACACATTAGTTTTCCAGTCTTCCTTTTAAGACCTAGAACAAAGCCTGCCTTATGTAGAAGACCTTTCTGATCCCTCCATGTTCTTTCCTGCTGATGCCTTCCCTTTCAGATTATCTTCATCTACTATCTATGTATCTTTTATGTACCTAGTTATTTGGGCAACTAGGTGGCACCATGTATAGAGAGCTAGGCCTGGAGTCAGGAAAACATGACTTCAAATATAGCCTCAGACACTTGCTAGCTGTGAGATCCTGGCATGGTCCATTTAATCCTGTTTACCTCAGTTTCCACATCTGTAAAATGAACTGGAGAAAGAAATAGCAAAACACTCCATCAAAACACTTTTTTGCCAAGAAAACCCCAAATGGGATCATGAGAGTTGGATATGACTGAAACAACTCAAAAGTAACAAAAATCTGCCAGTTCATCATTAAAAGGTTACTGAGGGGCAATCATCACATTGATCTACCTCTTTCCTCAGTCTATCATCCTTCCTTAGTCCCATTCCCCCACCATCTTCCATGCTTTGACTTTCAACATCTCTTACTTGTTTCTACCTTAGCATGGCATTCTAAGATTGGTTATTCTCTCAACATGGTTTCTCAACATGTGTTTCTGGCAATCAAAATCGACTGACTTCTCTTTCTGGGTCCCTACCTCTTACTGGTCCACTGTCAACGACCTTGAAATATCATAGATCTCTGTCTTACACTCAAATTTAGTGTCAAGAACCACTGATAATCTTATACTCTTCACCAAACAGTTGTGATGCTAAAATGTTACCCAATAAAATTGACATTTATTCTTTCATTTTTTGAAGCCTTTTTGCTGTTTTAAGTGACTTTGTTATTTAGTAGAACTTATGTTACTAGGCACAGAGGCTGCCTAGTTTAGTGAATGTCCGAAGGTTAGATTATAGAAGAACAGTTAGAATGTAAGATCCTTCAGAGCTCTGTTCAGTTTTGTCTTTCTATCCTTAGCATTCAATATAGTGCCTGACACATAATAGGAATTTAATTCTTGTTCAATTCTACCTCTGACATTTACTGGCTTTGTAACCCCAAAGAAGCTGTTCAAGGTAAATGTGGCTTGGACAACTCCTTAGGATTTGTTTATTAAGTCATAATTGAGGGTTCATTGTTTTATTTGGTAGAAGTTCCCACACCAAGAGTTCCCCCAGGCTGATGAAACCATAGTTCTTTCATGTATATTACAAGGCATGGATACTAGTATCTCAATATGAAGTCTTTTTATTACTCATTTTTAAGTTATATTTGTAGAAAGATTACTGGATTTAGCATTGGAAGATGTGCTCTAATCCCAACTGTTATTACTTATGTGTAATAACTCTGGGTCTGAGTGTCTTTTCCTATAAAATAAGGGTAATGGGCTGTATGACCTTTAAGATTTCCCACTTCTTTCATTCTGTGACCTGTTTTTTTAAAAAGGAACTCTAAAATAAGCTTAATACAGTGCAAGAAAGCTGACTAGCTAAGGAGTAGTTTATTGATATACTAAGTAGGATTTCAGGGAGCCAAAAATCAGAGAAGAATCAGATTTACTTGTTTGTAGATGCAGTTACAAGAATGACCAGGAGACAGAGAGATAAAGAGGGGGAAAAACACCAAACTGTTCTTTCTTTTAATAGCTCACAGTATGAACTACAAAATGTCAAGAAGAATTGGATGAAATGGTGGCACAAACTCCCAAAGGAACAATATGCCTTTTGAGCTGAAAATCCTTGCCAGCACGGCTGAAAATGTTCTTCAAGAAGATTACCTCTTCTACAACAAAGCTCATGAAGTCACCAGCCTGGGCCATCACAGATACAACAATGAGGGCAATTATGAAGGTTTTAGCCATAATGCTTGAACTTGGCAAAAACCAAGATAAAAGCCATCTGTTCATTACTGTCGTTAGGTTTCAGTTAGGGCTGCAAAAATCCATGATATCTTAAGGAGCCTTGGAGCATAATTCAGCTTGAAGGGCAATTTTTGTAAGAGTGTACAATGAAATAGAAGATAGTGTGAGCGATAGACCCTCTGACAACCCAACTGGAACTGAGCAAGGTGGGGGAGGGGAAGAGAAGAGCCCGAGGTCATCTAATGCTGCTCCACACAGACTGTAAGTGGGGAAGCCGGAGCTGAAGTATCTTAATATATATAATGAATTACCTCAAGAACAGAGGTAATTCTGCTCTAAACCAAATCTTAACATTTTGGAGTTTCTCTGAATATCACTCTGCCTTCTGTCCACCCCTATGAAATAGAAAGGTAATATGGCCTGGGGTGTGGTAGTGTATCATTTAACCTCTAAGCTTCAGTTTCCTTTAATAATCAATCAAATATTTATTAAGCATCTATTCTGTGCCAAGCATTGATCATAGGAAGATCAAAAGAGTCCCTGCCCTCAAGCAATTTACATTCTATTATGGAAAAGGATGTGTAAACATTCAAGTGTTTACAAAATGTATACAACACAAATAATGGATAATTTCAGCATGGGTGTAGCCTTTGCTGCTTAGGGAAGCAGAAAAGGTCTCATGTAAGAGATGACACTTAAACTGAATTTTAAAGGAATCTAGGGATTAAATATTCCTCCTGGATCACTCGTTGCCTTGTAATGGCAGAGGGGTGTAGCTCAATGAAACTATGAGCTATGCCATGCAGGATTACATGCACATTACATGACATTACATTTCACAGTAGAGTTCTATCAAAAGGTGATCCACAGGAGAAGAAAATAGCAAACCACCACAGTATATTTGCAAAGAAAACCCCTTAGAACATAAACTTGGACACACTTTAGGAGATGGTGGAGGACAGAAGGGACCAGCATGCTGTAGTCCATGGGCTCACAAAGAGTTGGACATGATTGAACAACAATATTAACAACAATAAAGGGATTAAATAAGGTGGTGATGAGGAGAATGTGTATTTCAGGCATGGCCGACAACCTGTGCAAAGACAGATAGAAAGAAGATAAAGGGTCACATGTGAGGAAGCGCAAGAAAATGCGTAGATCATACTGAACTCCTAGAATTGTTGTGATGATCAAAAGAGATGAGGTTCCTAATTCACTTTACCAACTAAGAGATAGGGATAGATTGGACCTGTGATGTCTTTTAACAGCTTTTAATGGCTCACAGTGCTCCCAAGTTGCTCCCAAGTGAGGAATCTTCCTTTGCCAATTGAAGTAAGTACCTTCTCTGCAGTCGTCTTAAGAGAGTTTCCTAGAGTGAAGGTGTTATATAGGCTGTAACATTCCAGAGTATGGCCTAAACCAGATTAAAATATAATTGGGAGATATTTAACAAAGTACTTAAAAATACAATAGAACATAGATAATGTTACTATGTGGTTTTCTTAGTCAATATACAGTCTGCAGAGTTCCATATGTATGGTTTAGAGCTTGACACTACTGGCCTAGAGCATTGAAAGGCTAAGTGACTGACTCGGAATCACTCAAGATGTATCATTGAATTCAGTTTCTCCTGGCTTCTGGGCTAACCAACTATTTACTATTCTACACCCTTCTCACCAACTTTAAAGGGCACTATTATGTATAGAATTATTAAGTATAAGCTACTATTAAATAATAAAAATAAGAAGATCCTTATTATTCTCCAAAACTCAGAACCTGTCTAGGTGTTTAGTATTCTCATATATTGGAAATATTGTAAGCTAATCTCAGAATGGCTTCAGTAAATATCTAAAAGAGAAAAAAATTACAGTGGGCTTTTAAAAAATTCGATCTCAATAATCATCAACAAATAGAAATATTCCAATATACAAAGAACAGAAAAGGGCAGATTGTACATTAAACCATGAATTTTTGTGATGTAGTGGGTTTATAAAAATATACACTCAGTTTAATAAATAACAAAATTGTCCTTTGTGCCTTCTGAATTTTCTTTTATCTACACGCTTTTAGAAAAATGTTTTATTAATTAACTTTTCTTTCTTTTGTCATCTCTTCCATTGCTGCCAACTAACTTGCTCCAGCACCTATAGAAGCCTACCTTTGTAACTAATCAGTAGAGTTAAACAAAACAGACCAATACATTTGCAAAGGCTAAAAATGTATGCCTCCTATACTTCTAGCTCAGCACCTCTCTGCCAAGAGTTGGGAGACATTATCAGATTTCCAAAGTCTGAGGATTTCCAAGAACAGACTGCTGGAGTGCCTCAAGGTGATCATGTTTTGTTTTTACCAAGAAAATGGCTCTCTTAGAAGCAGAGGTCAAAGTTAAGGGCATAGAGGAAATAAGATCATTGGGTATTAGATCCCTGCAAGGGATCTCAGAAGTAATCTAGTGTAATGCTACTGTTTTTATTGAGGAGGAAATATAGTACATAGAGAAACTGGTTGCCCAAGGGCATACAGATAGAAGGTTGTAGAGTTCGTGTCAAATCCAATGGGTTTTGCTGTTCCACACAGCATCCCATACCTAATGGCGAGGCTGAAAATGCTATAAAATGAGACTACAGTTAAAGAAAAAGAATATGAAATGAAAACAACAATTTACTCATTGGTGGCATATGTAAAGAACTTGAAAGAACTTGGTAAACCATGCTGGGCATCCAGGTGGTGCAATACATAGAGTGCCAGGCCTTGATTCAAGAAGACTCATCTTCCTAAGTTCATCTCTAGCCTCAGAGATGTACTAGCTGTATGACCCTGGACAAGTCACCTAATCTTGTTTGCCTCAGTTTCCTCATCTGTAAAATAAGCTGGAGAAGGAAATGGCAAACCACTCCAGTATCTTTGCAAAGAAAATACCAAGTAGGGAGGGGAGAGCTACATTGCACAGTGAATAGAGCACAGGCCCAAGAGTCAGGAGGTCTTAAGTTCAAATCCAGCCTCAGACACTAGCCATGTGACCTTGGGCAAGTCGTTTAACCGCAATTGCCCAGCCTTCCCCCTTCCAAAAAGCATAAAAAAAATCCCAAATGGCATAACAAAGAATTGGATGTGACTGAAATGACTGAAAAACAGCAAAAGCATATGACTGAGCCATTTTTCCCCTTTGCTGAGATATTTAGCAATCGATATATATATTTTAAATGACCATTAATGATAATTGATGTCTAATAACAGCATGGTAAACAGAACTGGCAGAATCCCTAAAAATGGAAAGTCTTTTGGGATAGTAGGAAGAAGATAAGACTTGGAATAACTCCAAGACTCAGAAGCCCTATGTTCAAATCCTAATTTTCCTTTTTAAAAGCTGTATTTCTTAAGTAAATCCTTTTCTTCTCTCATTTTCATTTTCCTTGTGTGTTGTCTCCAGGTTAAGATGGAAGTTCCTTTGAGAACAGGGACTGTCTCATTTTTGTTTCCATCCCTAGCACCTGGCATAGTGCAAAGTAGACATTCAGTGC
This sequence comes from Pseudocheirus occidentalis, assembly GCA_028646575.1. NCBI lineage: Eukaryota > Metazoa > Chordata > Mammalia > Diprotodontia > Pseudocheiridae > Pseudocheirus > Pseudocheirus occidentalis. Next base: position 166,254,380 of record CM053595.1, on the reverse strand, counting down.
TTACTTAATGCTGATTGATAATAATTAGTAGTTAACATTTATACAGCACCATAAGGCTTGCAAAATATTGCATTTTATTATCTTGTTTGCTCTTCACAGCCTTGTGAGCAATCTTTCCTATTTACAGATGAGAAAACTGAGATAAATAGTGGTAAAGATGCTTTCTCAGGATCTCCTGTTTAAGGCAGGATTTAAACTAAGGTGCTCCTGATGGTAAGTCCAGCACTCTATCCATTGTGTCAACCAAACTTCGCCTGCTTTTCCACGCTTTTTACTCTGAAGGTCCTTAGACTTGAAAAACTTGGGTTCAGATTCTGCATCTGCTACTTCCTACCATCAAATGAGTTGGAGTAAGTAACTTTCCCTCTTTGAGAAATGATGAAGTTGGACTAGACCAGAGGTGGGGAACCTCTAGGTCCTCAAGTGCAGCCCTTTGACAGAATCCAAACTAAGTTTGGGGTCTGAAGGGTTGCACTTAAGGACCTAGTGGACTACATGATGCCTCTAGGCTGCAGGTTTCCCCATTCTTAGACTAGAGGGTCTGTGAGGCCCATTTTAACTTTAAATCTTGAGATAATTTTTTTATGGGCAGCAGCCCAGGGGAAGGTCCCTCTGTAGAGTGTGACTGTCATGCAGTCGAACAGATGAAAAACTGAAGCTCTCTGGACTTCAAGCTGAATTCCTAGCAACATTAGCAAGTCACTGGAGCGTTCCTCCCTGGAATTACAACCCTATTATGCACAATTGAGTATACATTACTCCTTATTTTCATATCATTAGCTTACACAACTTGTGTTAGGCTATTTCTAAAGCACTGAAGTATGTCGGAGTGACTTGGGGAGGGGAAAAAAAAAGAAAGAAAAAAAACCTAACTGGGAAATAGAGATGCTAAAGATAGCATTAGTTAAAGCTACAGTTTTCTCAAAGTAGATTTACATGTCAGCTAAAAAAATTAAGCCAGTGTGAAATATGACAAATTTTTATGTAAGTTAATTACATTTTAAAAATTCATTCTCTAGTCAGCATTGGAATCTGCCCCTACTTGCTTAAGAACCAAAACTGTTCTCTCCAATAGCAATGGTGATTTCTTAACGATTGTAGCTGCTGGCTTCTTCTCAATCCCCTTCCTCCTTTTGGACTTCTCTGTCTACACTATCAACTCCCCTCTCATCTGAGATATTGTTTCCTTTCTGTGACTGTTAACTCTTCCTTCTCCTATCTATTTAGCCATCCTTTCCATTTCTTTTGCTGGTCCTTTATGCAAGTCAATAATGCCCACCAGCCGTGAGAATCACTTAAGACTCTTCTGGGTTTGCTTTTCTCTGTATGTTCTATGACAGTCTCTTATCGACTCTCATGAGTTTAAGTAGCACCTCTATGCTGAACAATCATAAGACAGGTCTGCATATCCAGCCTTTTTCTATCTCCTGAGCAACCATCCTAGATTGCAGTTGACAATTGGATATTTCAGACTGGATGTCCATCCCACAGGCATCTCAAACTCAACATGCTCACAACAGAGCCCATTACCTTCTCCCCCAAACTCACATGACTCTCAAAGTCTCTATTTCACTCTAAGCTAGCACAATCCTTCCAGTCATCCATGTTCTAGAAGTCATCCTTGTCACTTCCCTTGCCCTCACCTCACATAGCCAATAGTTACCAAGGCTTGTTGATTCTACATTCACACCATTTCTTTGATTTGTTATCAGAACTCAGAGTCCTTACCAGAACAGTAATTGATAGATAGACTACTGGAACTGGAGTCAAGAAACAGGGTGCTATATATTAGCTGTGTGACTTTGGGCAGACCATTTTCCTTTTCTGGGCCTCGGTATTCTCATACAGGACTAGGTGATCTCTAAGGCCTCATTAAGCTCTAAATATATGTTCCTATGATTTGCTCTTTTCCTTATACTGGATGGTTATAACACCTCCCTGAACTATAGCTTTAGCTAACTCAGTAGGGGTTTAACTGGGCAGACAGTTAGAGTCCATGATGCTGAGGCTCTCATTAGATCCCATCCTCAGTCATACGCAAGCACTTCTTGATCTGTTTTGATGCTTCACACTAGTCCTAATGCCTGCTTCAATATTGTTTTCTTGGTAATGACCAAACTTGAACCAGTGATAACTGCTGTTTATTGTCTTCCCTGCCATGGGGACTCAACTCTCGTTTTCTCCCCAGTGTGGACACAGCTTATTTCCAATCAAAATGCTATGTAGTCAAAATGTGATGAAATCAACAACCATGAACCATATGGTAATATAGTGGGACATTGGACTGGAGGAATTCCTATAGAACATGTGCACTTCAGCTCTTTGGGGAGGGCTACGTATTATGGAACTTTGACCACCTAGCCTCTGTAGGTGCAAAGCAAAAAAAAACTAAGTAGTCCCTACCCTCAAGGAGCTTCCATTTTACTGGAGAATAGAGAGGGGGGTAATTTATAACCCACGCAAAAATAAATAAATGCAAACTAATTTCAAGAGGGAGAGGAGTACTATTTACTGGTATGATCAAAAAAAGGACTCTTGGGAAAGGTGGCACCCAGGTTGTATTTTGATGGAGCATAGAGGTTCTCCCAGGTTATCATTAAAATTATTATGGTAACAATAATAATAATAGCTAGCATTTGTGTAGTGCTTTAAGGTTTGCAAAGTACTTTATAAATATGATCTCATTTTATCCTTGCAACAACCCTGGGAGGGAGGTGCTATCATTAGTTATCCCCATTTCACAGAAAAAGAAACTGAAACTGAGCTATTATGTAACTTGTCTAGAGTCACAGAACTAGTAAGTGTTTAAGGTCTGATTTGGACTCAGATCTTCTTGAATCCAAGTTCAACCCTCTGTCCACCGCTCCCCCGAGATCAGTGGTTCTCAACCTTCCTAATGCCGCAACCCTTTAATACAGTTCCTCATGTCATGATGACCCCCAACCATAAAATTATTTTCGTTGCTACTTCATAACTGTAATTTTGCCACTTTTATGAATCGTCATGTAAATATCTGATATGCAGGATGTATTTTCATTGTTACAAATTGAATATAACCCACAGGTTGAGAACCACTGCCCTAGATGAAGGGGCGTGTTCTAACCCTATACAAGCAGAAGGACTTGAGATGGAATATCATGTACTAGGAAGAGCTGGAGGATCAGTCTAGCTTGAATGGAGAATTAAAGGAAATAATATGAAATAACACTAGAAATGAGATCCAGGATATGTGATTCAGGGCTCTAAATGCCAGGCACACAATATTCATACGACGATGAAGATTAGCCTCTTCCATGGGCTAGTATAGTGGTAACAAAGATGGCTTCATAGTGAACCAAAGGTGATACCTTCAAGGTCACCTTTGAACTTCAAAATCCCTAATAGGCCTCTCTTCCATAGGATAAGATACAGTTAACAATTCCATTTGTGAGGCCCACTTCTTCCCAAGTTAGAGGAAAACCTTTAACTTAATTTCTTTTCCATTTTTGTCCACTGCCAGCTAATAGATAAGTGTCAAAAGAAGTCATTTTGTGGGTCAATATGATAGGTAGACAAGACATGAGAAATTTATCAACCTTGGAAAATATGTTTCAAAAGAGAACTTGCTCACACATCTAACATCACTTAGGAAATATTGCAGATTACACACTTTAAGAGGGGAAAGAAAAAAGAGGAAAAAGAAAGACAAGAAAGGAGATCATGATATAGTGACACCGGTTTCCATCAAAATCACCTGGTAATTTGCCCTGGCAGCTAAAAAAAAGTGTCTGTTTATAATGATCACATCAGAATTTCCTCCTGAGATTTGTCTAAATCATCTCTGGAGATGAAAACAAGGCTATTGACTATTCAAGGCCTCCATCAGCTGTCAGAATATGCTGCATCTACCCAGTTTTTACATCCTGTAATTAAATCAGCCAGCCATTCAGACTGTCTCTCTCTGTTCTTAAATTACATGAAATGAGTATTCTCCCAATCACTAAGCTGTTTGAAGAGATATTGTCACTCTCTGGGTTCTACAAGAATTAGTAATAGAGACTGGTTCAGTGATTTTGATGGTATGTAGGGAGCTCTAAGTGAAGAATTCCCTCTACTTCTGCACACATCCTGAATACTCTTCAAACTGTAATCTTAGAGAGGGGCCTAGAACAGAGTGTATGCAGCTTCCCTGAGGTCACACAGCCTATAATAGATGTCCAAGGTGGGACTTTAACCTAGGTCTTCCTAACTTTGAGGCCAGCTCTCTTTCTTCTCTGCTAGCCTATATAAGAGTTAAAGAAAAATAAATATAGTTCATCTAGAAATTAGTCCTCAGTCAGGAAGTCTCATCAGAGAAGTAGTGATCAATCCTAATGAAGGAGTGATGGAAAATGGTTCAGTTTCTGTTCTCATTGTTAATGAAGATAATGAAGGTCAATGCAAAATGGAAGAATTATACTGGTTCTTTGCCATTCCTAGAGTAAGAACTTCCCCATCATTTACCACCTGACAGCTGCATGCAACATTTACTTCCTATGTTATAGACTAAGGGCTTTGGTTTAGATTATGACGGATTTGGAGTAGCCGTGTCTGGTAGGTGGCCTTAATTTATAGATTCTAGACTTTAAAGTTGGAAGGGACCATATAGGAGACTATATATGTGTATGAATACATATCTGAGCATGTGTGTAATTGTGTATATAGAGGTTATAGGATGAATTGAATACGAAGGGATGATACTTTAAAAGGCGAAATTCTGAGGTGGGAGAGGACTAGAATAAGAGGAGACAGGGACAGACAAAATGGGATTAATCATCCCATAGAGAAGAGGCAAGGGAT
>CM053595.1:166232127-166249062 GCA_028646575.1 Pseudocheirus occidentalis | reverse complement strand
GTTCTGCAATACCTGCAACTAGGAAATAAGATATACAGGGGCTGGGATAGGGAGAGCCTACCTGCCCTACCAGAAAGTAAGAGAGCAGAGCAGGGGAGGGGCTTTACAGTGGGATTGCTGTTTTAGGGTTGGGGAAGGGGCAAGAAGGGGAGAAAATGTGTAATTCAAAAATGTCATGAAAATTAATGATATAAACAAGAAAACAAATTTTAAAATATTTTTTAAAAAACGTTGGAAAGGACCTGAAAGACTATCACGACTATCTCTTCCATTTTACAGATGGGGAAACCAGGGAACAAATAGGTGAACCAACTTTGCTAAGGTTAAATGAGATAGAATGAATGAACAAATTGATAGATGGATGGATAGACGAAAAAAAGCATTTATTAAGCAGCTACCTACATACCAAACACTACGTTAAGCACTATAAATAAAAATTCAAAACAGAATGTAATTCTTGCTTTCAAAGAGTTTACATTTAATGGAGAATAGGTGTGTGTGTGTATGTGTGTGTGTGTGTGTGTGTGTGTGTGTATGTGTGTGTGTGTGTGTGTGTGTGTGTGTGTATTTTGTGCAATAGGTATTTTGGTCTGGAAAGTTATAGGTATGGTGAGTGAGGTCAGAGGGACTGACATTTCCCAACTGGGTCATATGGTTTATGGCACAGTTGATTTAATGTGGTGCATGGAAGGGATGGAGGTAAAGGGAAAGAAAAGGAAGTGGGATACTTGTAAATAAGGTTGAGAAGGAGGTGGCCAAAGAGGAAGCAATGGCGTGGGGCTTAACTGGGGCTTTACTTAAATAGTGTTCATGGAAAGGCAGGCACTAATCAAGAACAAGAGATCCCCAGGGTGAGAGTTCCCCTACGGCTTGGTCTCAGGTGTGAGCTGCAAAGTGGTTAGCTAGGAGAGATTGTGGAGGAATTAGTGGGGAAAATGTAGTAAGTAGCAAAGCTGGGATTCGATGTCATATTTTTGGCCCTCGAATCAAGTGTTCTTTTAGTTACATTCCAGTGCCTTCCTTTAATTCTCTGCTGATATTTAGTAAAAGCTATCTGACCTAAGCCCAAGCCCCAAACCAATAGGTCTGGGTCAAAATCAAAGAAAAAAACAACTATTTATGAGATACTAGATTATGCCTAAAAGAAGATCTAAAAATCAAGCACCTCCACAATTAGTGAACATGTAAAAGTGAGCTAGATCAGTCCTTAATATCATCTGGTGCCATTTCTTCCTGAGGAAATTGAGACCCAGGAAATAAAATTCCCAGTAAAATTCCTACTTAGTTAATGACAGAGCTGGAGCTAATATCTAAATCTCCTGCTTCTCACCACAATGTCTTTTTAATAGAACAGGAAACTTACTTTCATCACTTTCTAGTGCAATGTGGATAAATGTGAGAACGACAAAAGAACATTAATAAAAATTAAAATCAAGAAGAAAAGGAACCAAAACTGAACCCTCAGTAGATGATGCTTCTTCCTTTCCTAGGTCCTTTGGGAGACTTTAATAACACATGAAGGTTTACTTTGTTATTCGTTGTTGTCTGTCCTTGAGGAGGACCAAAGACATAATGAGGGTGATGTCTTGACTTGTAAGTGAATTGGATTTAAGTGAGGCAGAGCTATATGCAAGGTTATCAGCCTCATTCTCTCCTTCAGAGTCATGTGGCAAGAAATAAGTCAAGATGATTGTTGATGGCCCAGGAAGATTTATTTAACCCATCCATGTTATCTCAATTTTCACTGTGTCAAGATCCTCTGATTCCTAGTGCCCTGTGACTTCTGACTGAGACCAAGCTGAGAAAATAAGGAAAAGCTCTAAAGGAGAACCCAAGAATATAGTTATTGGTCACCTTGTAACATAGTCACACTCATCCAGGTTTCTGTTGTTTCCTGTGCCTAAGACCTTAGGGAGTTTGAAGCCCAGCCCAGCATATACTTGCCCAGGTACAAGGAGCATAATGGAATATGATCCTATAATGAAGCTCTCTAAGGCAACCTGATTCCTCAGAACTGAAGTTCTCTGCTATAATGAAGTCCCTTTCTTTCTTAATTTCCCTCCTGTGAATAAAATCAATTCTATAACAACCATCTAAGGGACTGTTTAGGAAGACTAACTCTGAGATTTGGTCTTTGTTTTTTCTACTAGTTACAGAATGGAAGAGAAACTCCCCTCGGGGTGGAGAACATCTCTTTTCCAGGATAAACATTCACAAAATTTGCAATATTAGGGGCTCTATAAATATTGCCTGATAATATCAAAATAAATTGTAATGTCCTAAAGCAAATAGATGTAATCAAGATGGGTGTGTGCCAACATGTGACATCTAAATTAAATTGTACTCTCATAAATATATGGTGACTTTTAAATGTATTAATAAATATATTATTTCTGACCCACTCAAATTGAAAACACATTGAGGCTAGGAGCTGTTCTAGAAAGTAATAACCATCAATTTGTGACATGGCATTTAGATATAGGAATCTGCTCAGTTCCTAAAAATAGCAATCTGTAAAGACTGGAGAGGTAGGCTGAGACTTAAAATCACTTTACTGATGAGAAATTATTTTTCTTTTCCCAAATGCCATACACTACACAACACAGTTCCCCAATTGTATACTTCAATGTAATCTCTCCACCAAACTCACCATCAGAGGACATGGATGGCAAGCTTTTAATTAGATCTGGATAGTACTTAGAATACATTTGTAATTAATAAATGTTATTAGGTAAAAGAAGATTTTTATTCATTAACGTCAAGAATAATAACAACATTAAGGGTTATTATAATATTGCAAAAACTGAGAATGTTCCTTTCCCACCTCCACGCTTATAATCATTGCCATTCTCTAGGACTAGAATGCCTTTTCCCTGAAATTATGCCAATGGAAATTCTGCTCACCCTTCAAGGCCCCTCTCAAATGCCATCTGCTTCATAAAACCTTCCATGATACTCCAAGTAGAAAATGCTCTGTATTTCCACAGATACTATAGAGAAAAAGGGAAGGGGAAGGAGAAGGAACAAACATTTATCAAGCTCCTACTCTGTATCAGGCACTTTACAAATATTATCTCATTTGACCCTCACAACAATTATAGTGGATAGAGTGCTGGATCTGGAATCAGGATAATCTTAGTTCAAATACTGTCTTGGTCATGTGCTAGCTTTGTGACCTTAGGCAAGTCATTTAACCCTATGCTTGCCTCAGTTTCCTCAAATGTAAAATAGTAATAATCGCACCTATCTACCAAGTTTTGTCAGGATAAAAAGAGATAATACATGTAAAGAACTTTGCAAACCTCAAGGCCTTATAAAAATGCTACTTTTTTATAACTGATTATAGAACATTTTGTAATTAATATATTTTATGTGATAATCATTTACATCTATGTCATCATTCTTAATAGAAAGTAAGATTTTTGGAGAAGCTAGGTGGTGCAGTGAATAGAGTGCTGGTCCTGGCATCAGGAGGACCTGAGTTCAAATCTGCCCTCAGACACAACACACACACACACACACACACACACACACACAAACCTAGCTGTGTGACCTTGGGCAAGTCACTTAACCCCACATGCCCTGCCTTCCCCCCTCCAAAGAGATTTTTAAAAAGAAATATTCTTGAAAGCAGGGGCAATTTCTTATTCTGATTTATATCTTCTGCATTTAGCACAGATATTTATGGAGAATGAGCACCTAGGTGATACAGTGGATAGAGTGCCAGGCCTGGAGTCCGGGAGACTCATCTTCCTGAGTTCAAATCCAGCCTCAGATTTCACTATGTGACCTCTGGACAGGTAACTTAACCCTGTCTGCCTCATCATCTATAAAATGAGCAGGAGAAGGAAATTGGCAAACCATTGCAATATTTTGCCAAGAAAATTCCAAATGGGGTCATGAAGAGTTAGACATGACCGAAAAATGACTGAACAGCAACCACTCTAGAGAGCAGGTGATTACTAAAAGTTTGTCGAATTAAATTGAATCCTCTTAGAGTCCATCTAAGGAAGGTACAGAATGGGTAAATTTAGAGATGGGAAAGAACTCAATGATCATCTAATCAATACCCTGCATTTTACAGATGAAGAAACTGAGGCCCAGAAAAGTGAAAATCTACCCAAGACCACAGGAATATTGACAGAACTTAGATTCAAATCCAGGTCTCTTGATTACAAGTCCATCATTTTTTAATACTGTGATATTAAACAGCTTGATCCTTTCTTTCTCACTTAAGGCCTCTGCCAGTCTATTCTCTTGGTTACAAGGGGGAAAAAATGACCCTCCCCTTAGTCTTGTTCTGATATCCTCCTCTTCCACTGAGACCATACCCTCTAAAAGGCAAAATTGTTTTATAAGTTAGGAATAAGTGCAACCTCTAACCATAAATTTGATTGTGGGTATTCAAAGGTGGAAAGGGAAAGGCAAAATTTCCGCTTCATATTCCCAGTCTTTTCTGCTCTCATGAGTCCTGAAAACTTCTAATCCATTCACTACATTTGAAAAAAGCATTACTTAGGACTGTTCATTAGGCTTGGTCCTTCAGTACTCTTCTTTCAATGATCTGGTTTGAATTCTGCTTCTGCAACTCACTTATCTGTATGAACTTGGCAAGTCCCTTGTAAACTTTAATCTTCCCATCTCTTCCAAAATGAATGGTGTTCTCCCCTGAGGATGGATCACAAGAGGAAAGAGGTGTGGTGAGACTGAAATTGCAACATGCTGCAACCATGAGAAGGCTGCTAGGAAGCGGCTCACCCGCCTACCCTCTTTTAACAAATTATTCTTGATATCTTGGTTCTGAAGTCACTTGTTTCTTGACAGGTAGTTAGATGTCATTGTCCTAGAGTCAAGAAGACCTGAGTTCAAATCTGGCCTCAAATATTCCTATCCGTGTCATCCTGGGAAGGTCAATTAACATTGTTTACCTTGGTTTCCCCATCTTTTAAAATAAGGGTAGTAACAGCACCTGAGAGCTAAGCACGGTGACTGGCAAGCAATACATAAATTTAAATATTGACATTTAACATATAAGAAATTAATTATTGAAAATACCTGACATAATGTTTGTTAACTCCTTGAGGTCAGGAACTGCTTCATTTTTGCCTTCATATTCCCAACAAACGCCTAGCATTATGCCAAACATTGGTAGACATTTAAATGATTGTTGATTGTTTCCCAACTGGTAATCCTTTGCTTTAAGGAAGGGGACTGAAAATAGACTTGAATCCAACTTCTCTCCCCTCCTCCAAAAAAAAAAACAAAAAACAAAACAAAACAAACAAAATCCTCCAAAGCTCTTGGTATTGTTGTAAAGAACTTAGGGATTCCTTAATCCAGCTCTGTTTTACAGAGGAAGAAATTGTAATACTGGAAAAAGAGAAGTGACTTGCCTAAAGTCAAAGAGGAAACTCATTCAACTTTTCCTAAAATGGAGACTGAGTTGAGGTGGAATCATTTGGAAGATAAATCTCAAGGACTCTTACAAGTAGAAAGGGGGCTTAGTGCCCACCTTGTCTAACGTACAAGAGACAACAGAAATACAAAGTTAGTATCTGAGCAAAGGCTAGGACAGGGGTCTTCTGAACCCCAAGTTGTGGAAAACTGGCCTACCCTGCACAGCCCTAGCAGAGCAGTAGACCCTGGTCTCCTGACTCAGAACAGGTAGCTAAGCAGAGAGAGGGGACTTTTAGTCTTTCCAAAAGCATCTTTGTTCTAAGCTCATGATCCCATACTACTATGCTATCCCATGGGAAACTTTGAACAAGCTCAGTATGAAAATTTTTGAAAGAAAAATTAGGTCTTTTGGATGAGCAATCTAATCCACAGACAAGCCTTTTCCTCAATGAAGGAGTGGTGATCTTGTCTCTCATGAGGTAGCCCTCCATTCCTCTTTGCAGGACATATGGTACTGAAAGATAAATTGGGTAAAAATCCCTATCCAGAGTAATCTAGACCCTGTTCTATCCAGGGGCCTTAAAGCTCTTAAGTATCCCACTCAACATTTCCAGAGGAGCCTATCACAATATCAAATTAATTTCCCTATGCCCAACTACAATGCCCTATCCCAGACAAGAAAAGAAAAAGTCTGACACCGAAGAGACAAAGCTTCCCCAAGAAAGGATGGTTCTCCAGGAAGAGCTGAAATGTTGTATCCACCTTAGTCTACCACATGGACCAACCATGAGCTGGAGCCCCCTCACCCCGACTTCCCTGCTGGCGAGTTGGCGTTGCTGCTGCTGCTGCTGCTGCTGCTGCTGCTGCCTTAGAGGCAGATAGTTGAAGCAGTGGAGGGAGCACTGAGTCTGGAATCAGGAAGATTTGAGCTGCCACTAACCCAGCCTTAGATGTGTACTATCTGAACAACGCTGGGAAAATCACTTAACCTGTCTGCTTCAATTTCCTCAGCCTTGATATAGGAATCATAACGCTGCAAAATGATCTCTAAAGGGCTACTACTATTAGCTATATATATATATGTATATACCATGTATGCATATCTGTATGTCCATATGCAAGTATATGTATATACATGCATGCATCCATGCATACATACATACACACATTCTTTCTGGAGCAGCTAGGTGGCTCCATTGTACATAGAGTGCTTCCTGGAGTCAGGAAGACTCATCTTCCTGAGTTCAAATCTGACCCTGGACTCTTACTAGTTCTGTGACCCTGGGCAAGTTACTTAATTCTGTTTCCCTCAGTTTCATCTGTAAATGAACTGGAGAAGGAAATGGCAGTATCTCTGCTAAGAAAACCTCAAATGGAGTCATGAAGAATCAGATATAACTGAAACGGCTGAGTAACAAAAATACACACAGCTTTCTGGCCCAGGCTAAACCTCCATCAATACCCCATTACAGACCAGAGGTCCGAGCCTTGCAGCTGAAACCTTTCTTCACTCATTCAGCTAACCTTTCAACACAGCCAAGTCGTTGTTGTGTTCAGTAAAACACTCTTGCTACCACCCTTAGCATCCTATCACGTATCCTACCGGCCACAGCTCTAACCTGCCTCATCAAAAGGTTCTGACCCCTTTTGCTCAGAGGAATTTGGGTGCCATTAGATCCTCCTTTAAATTTTCCACCATGGAACAAATTTCCTGATTTTTGGGAAAATTTCCACCATAGGGCAAAACTCTGTTTATTTTGCCCTAGTTACACCCGGCTTGGAACTGTATATGTTAATAAGTGGGAGTGATAACTTCTGGAAAATGGAAAAAAGGAAAGACAGAGAGTGAGTTTAGTGGTCACTGGGTAAAAATGAGATAGGTTATCAGATCATATCATGTCATCTCTCACGGCAGAGATGAGTGAAATGGAAATATCACAGAATTCTAGAGACTGGTCATTGCCTAGTCAAAGAAACTGGGGGACAGACCTGGTGCCTGTGTCACAAAGCCATGAGTAACAGAAGGAACACATTGTTCCTCTCCTATTCCCTCTGAAAGGCTAGAACAGCCCAGAGACGCTTGGGCTCTCAGTATCTGGGTCTTTATCTGCAAAGGACAGGAGACCCAGCTAAAGTTCTGTGGAATCACTAAGTCGAGGGAGAGTTGGAGGAGAGCATCTGACCGAGGAGCTCTATTTAGGACACCTGGTCCAGCGGTCATATGCATCTTTGAATTTTTAGTGATTGCTCATTCAAGGATTTCTATTTTGTTTTTCCCTTCTTTCAATAAAACTTTCTTCTATGAAATTTGGAATTGAATACTTACAAGTGGGGATTTGATCTAAGTATCCTGGTGAATGGAGGACAATGTTTGTACATTTCCTAGGCTTATTGGGTAGAATCCATGTGACAAAAAAGGGAAAATCCCACAGAATATGCCCAATCCCTTCATTTTACGAGATTGCCTCTGATACAACAGTGGGCCATTTGTCAAGGTCTCATTCTCCTCCTCGGCAAGGTGGCACAATTGAACTCTAAGGTCCCTCCCAGTTATTAATGTTATGCCCCATAGAAGAACTTTTCAGACTTTAGGTGCCCTAACCCAAGATATCAGGTAAGGTCATAAAAAGAGCAGTCCTTAGACTTTCTTTGTCCCACTCTTGCGAAGTCATCAGTTCTTATCATATTGATCTTATTGCACTAATTATCACAATGGGCATATGGTGACAGGTGACTCCCTAGGCAAACAAGCCTTGAATTATTTATTGCTTGAAATGTTAAGAGAAAAACCTTGAAGTGAGTTTGATGAACTGTAGGGCAAGTGGATGTAAATCAAAATGTCCAGCAGTGGACTCATGAGAGGTCTTTAAACAAAGGCTGTATTCCCGTTTGAAGAGAATGTTGTAAAATGTACTGGATGACATCTGAACCCCAATTTTAAAAATATACTTCATAAAGAAAGGTTAAGAGTTCCAGAGAGGTGCAATGTCTTGGGATAAAGGATACTAGGAAAATGGGATTAGCACGATGGTGGTGTACATATGCTTAGAATAACTTACCAAAGCCACAACTTCAACACAGGCAGGAATATGCCCAACCATAGTCATTAACATTGCAGTAATAATAGGAAAAATGAAAACATTATCACACAATGCAAAGCTTTCTGAAATAACTGGATGATCAAAGTGTTCAAAACTCCCATTTAACCTGAATACCCATAAACCACAGCTAAAGTAAACAACCTAACTGGCTTGTGTTTCAAGCTTTGGCTGGAGTGGCTGCTGCTCTGAACCCTGGAAGCAGCAACTTAGTTTGACATCACTCCTACGCATGCATACACACATACACATACACATACACACACAAACACACACACACACTCCATAGCAGGCAGAAAAGCGTAACCACCTAACCACTTACGGAAAGGAGGAAAATTAAAGTTCAAGAATTCAGTTATCCAGCTTTTTCTAACAGAAGGGGTATCTCTGAGCAGATCTAGCCTGTAAAAGAGAAAAGATGCTGCACGTAGAACCTGAAACTAGAGTAAGAACTGAAGACACCACGCCATCATATTGAACAGCAAAAAACCTGAGCTTTGCCCTCCTCAATTATTATGGTTATTTGGAAAGAATGTGGCTAATTGTAAATGAGACTGATTCTCCCACAATGCTTAAGATTACATCCTTGCAGAGACAGGATAAGTCTCAGTGTTTTATTATAAGTATAGGGATCAACGTGGGTCTCTAGAGTGAAAGAGAGACTCAACATAATACAAGGGGTTTACTTTCCTGGAAAATTCAAATTTATTTCCTTTTAAAGGTGTATCTAAACCACTATGTATAGCTGAGTTTGAAGGTCTTTAGTGGTCTGTGGGAAAATGAGATTCAAAAGAGAGGGAGGGAAATTATATTGATTAATTAGAGGTTATTGGAGGCTTTTCAGATATTTTCTGAATTAGGAGGTGGCGGTGGTGGTGGTGGTGGTGGTGGTGGTAGTGATGGAGTAAAGACTATTCTGTACCTGATATGTGTCATTGTTATGTTTAGGATTTGAACTGGATCTAGGGAAACTTTCACCAATATCTCTGGGGATCTAGACATGTGATACATTAAAAAAATTCACAGATGCTGTTCTGGGTGAGAATAATACATAACAAGAAGAGATTTATTTCTTGGAGTTTCCCCAAAAGTAGAATACAATCTATGTAAAATCAGAGATTATAGGCTCTAAAATATCACAATATGCAAGAACAAGGCCCAGAAATTCGTTATGTTTGCAGGGTGGAAAGGAGGAAAAATTAGGATTTAATGGAAGAAAATGCATGATTATCAGTTATAACAGTGAACATCACTGATATAAATCTACCCATAAAATGGAGAAAGGTGGCATAATACATTTATTTTTCTTACCAGAATCATAATTGTAACATAAGATTTACTAAACTTTCAGAGAACTCATAAAAGCAAGGACAGCAATCACGATCTCAATCAAGGAAATAGTAAAAATAAGCAAGATTAGAAAAACATGGAAAATGCATTCTGTTTGAAGTCATTATAAACAATGAAAGAATATCAACATTTATGTGAATATGTACTTACTGGATAGAATATTGGACTTAGACTCTGTAATGATAATTAATTTGAATTTGAAGATCCTTTTGTGTTGGCAAAGGTAGCAGGTACTTAGCACTTAGTAACTGATCAAGCCTCTGTTGGGGAAACAGAAGGTATGAGCCCCTGTTGCTGATGTAACAGGAAGGGGTTGGCTGAAACAGGAAGCCCCAGAGAGGCACAGTCAGAATTTCTTGGGACCAGCATCTGGAGGCAGAGCAGCTACAGAAGAGAAATTGAGAACTGAGTCAGAATTTCCTGAGAACTTGTGGTAGTGGAGCTTCTTCTGAAGAGGATCCCAGGAGCACAAGAGCTCAGGAGTCCTCCCCTTCTTCCTCTCCCTCCCCCTGCCCAGAATGGATAAGGCGATTCTGATTTTTTGAACAAGCTGCAGAAGACTGAAGAAGCATGACTGGGATGCTAACACTTTGTTTGTGACTTTGTTGATCCTTGAAACCCTGAGTACAGAAATTGTGAAAGATTTGAGATGGATTGGACCCTGTGAACTTCAGTGTCGAGCAGGACTTACACAGAGAGCTGGACAAGGAACTGGGAGCTGTTTGCCTTTGAATCCAGGTGACTGTTTGGTGGATTCCAGTAGGAAGAGGTTGCCTGCCTCATATCAAGATGAAAAAATCTCTCAGTGGGTACTGAGTAGTGATGAAATTGTAGTTTACTAGTGACCTAGAGGTGGGGGGGGGTCTGTGTATTTTCTAATGATTGTACTTAATGATTAATAATACTTAGTAACTGATTGCTAAATATGATTGAGTGAGTTAACTTAGTATGTGC
Organism: Pseudocheirus occidentalis; assembly: GCA_028646575.1. Taxonomy (NCBI): domain Eukaryota; kingdom Metazoa; phylum Chordata; class Mammalia; order Diprotodontia; family Pseudocheiridae; genus Pseudocheirus; species Pseudocheirus occidentalis. Next base: position 166,238,263 of record CM053595.1, on the reverse strand, counting down.
CCCATGAGTGGAAGATTTTGATTATTGTACTCTGAGATGACTGAATGACTAAGTAAGGAGGCAAACCTCCTCAGGGATGATTTAATGTACTAATTGACTGTACTTTGTTGAAAACTGTTTTGACCACTTCAGGGAAAGTTGTGTGGCCATTTTAATGATAAGCTGTTGTGAATACTACATTGTGATTTTCTGTGATAAGCTGCAATATTATGAATGCTGCACCTTGACTTTCTGTGAATGTTCTGCTTTGATTTGTTATGGAATAAATAGTGTTCACTATACTGTGTAATCAGAACCTTAAAAGCTATTCACAGAGGCATTCTTCTGGAAATCTGCTCATGCATGGCATTACAGACTCAGGAAGACCTGAGTTTGAATTCTGCCTCAGATATTTACTGACTGCATGACCCTGGTATTTAGAGGATCAAATGAAATAATATGTGTAAAATCACTCTACAAAACTTAAAATGCTACATAATAGCAAACTATTGCATATTTATTGAATGGAATAGCATTCAGTATTTAGAAGAAAACTTAATCAATGTGTAGGAATACATAAACAGAAAACTTATAATAACTGGAGACCTAAATTATGCCCATTTCAGACCAAGAGAAATCTAATAAAGATACAAGAGAGAAATTAAGCACATGAAAGGGATTTTAGAAGAGTTAAATAAAATAGATCTCTAGGAATTCCAGAATTGCAATTGAAAAAAATATATATAGTGGTGGCTAGGTGGCACTATGAATAGAGCACTGCCCCTGGACTCAGGAGGACCTGAGTTCAAATCCAGTCTCAGACACTTAACACTTACTATACATGTGACCTCGGGCAAGTCACTTAACCCCAATTGCCCTCCAAAAGGCAAAGAAAGAAAGAAAGAAATATACATTATCAACCGTACATTATGAAAATTGCCCATCTACTAAGGCATAAAAATCTTAAAAGCAATACCTGAAAGTAGATACATTAAATGCAGTCTTTATTAATGATGATGCAAATAGTATTATAATTAATGGTCAGTTGAAGAGAGAACACAAACTTAGATGGAGACAAATCTAAGCAATCCTAAGGTCAAAGAACAAATCATAAAAACAATAGGTAATTTCACCAAATAAAAATGACGGCAGTGATACAATATGCCAAGTTCCATGAGATGCAGTAAAAACAGTCCTTTAAAATGAATTTTTATGTGTCATTTGGTTTTGCATCACTACTACACATTATAGCAAAGATTGACCTCATATCCAGCTTTCTATAACCAGGAATCCTGATCTCTATAAAGGCATGAGGGGAAAAATTTCTTCTCCTACATCTTTTTTTTTTGGAGCCATAATTTTTGTTTCCTTTTAGAAAACTCACAAAATTCAGCTTTGATTGTTTTTTTTTCATTTTGTTCATTCCATTTACATTGTTGTCTTTCATTGTGTATAGTGATTTTCTGCCTTTCCTTACTTAATTACAACATTTCACGTGCATCTTTCCATCCTTCTATGTATTCACCATGTTCATCATTTCTTAAAGCATGTTAATATTATTTCATTCATAAACCATAATTTGACTGGCCATTCTCCATTTGATTGGAATCTTCTTTGTTTCTAATTCTTTGCTATCAGAAAAAGTACTGCTATACATATTTTGGAATATATGAAATTACCAACTATATTATCAGGATATATGTCTAGCAGTAGAATCTCTGGGTCAGAGGGTGTAGGCATTTGAGTCTACCACTGACTAAAATTATTTACTTTCAAATTATTTTCCAGCATACTTATACCAAATCAGAGCACTGAAAACAATGTATTTATGTGCCTCTCCCATCACAACCCTTATAACATTAACTATTCTTATCTTTGTCAGTTCTTTCCTAATTTTATAAATGTCAGTGAAATCTCTGGATTGCTTTGATGTTCATTCTTCAGTTATTAGAGATTTGGAGCATTCTTCCACATTTGTTAATATTTTACAGTTTTTCTTTTGAGGACTATTTGTTCATATCCTTTGAAGTCTTATATTGGAAAAAACTTAAAGTCATATATTAGTGTTTGTTATTTATATGCCTTAAACAGGAAATTCTTATCAAAGATATATGATATGAATATTTTTTCCTAATAAACTGCTTCTCTTCTAAATGTATTAATTTTCTTTATGCACAAGTTTTTTCACTTTATGTAATCAAATTATTTATTTTGTCTTTTTATTTCTAACTCTTGTTTGAGAATTCATACTCAACCAAAAGCTATGAAAATTATATACTTTGTTTCTCTTCTGATTTTTATGACACAATTTTTAATTTTCAGTCAATTTATCCATTTTTATTTTATTGTGGAATACAGTATTAGTTGTTGCTGTAAGCCTTATTTCTTTTTCACTTTTTTTTGGAGGGGGGAAGGCAGGGCAATTGGGGTTAAATGACTTGCTCAATGTTACACAGCTAGTAAGTGTTAAGTGTCTGAGACCACATTTGAACTCAGATTCTCCTGACTCCAGGGCTAGTGCTCTCTTCACTTCTCCATCTATCCACCCCAGTAAGCTTTATTTCTTCCACACTACTTTGAAGTTTCCTTTTATTAAATCAGATAATTTATGTTTTCATATTTATCAAACACTGGGTTAGTGAGTCCCATTATTACTAATTTTTGCTTCTTTAGTTTTGATCTACTTTTCTCTCTTTTAACCCCTGCCAAATGTTTTTGATCATTTCTTCCCTGTAATATAGTTTGAGATACGGAAGGCTCACTCTTGCCTCAGTATCTACGCATTATTTTTCACCAAACTTATGTATAGATGTGACATTATTACTGGATTGGTCCTCCTGTCAACTTCCACTGGCTTGGGTCCAGAAGATCACTTCCAAAGATTATGCCTTGCATCATGGGATATTGTTGCAATGCTGGCTACAAAACTTAGACTCTAAAATTTTGGAACACCAGAGTGCTCTCCTGACATATCAAAACCCACAAATTTGGACATTTGAATCCCTACACCTAAAATAGAAAAGAACAAATGAAGTGGACAAATATTAAGACCTTTTCGTAAGACCACACTTCAGAGGGGGAAAAGCCCCAACCCCTCTCCACTTACTACAACGTATATAGTTCTAGATCTCACCCAAAGGTAGAGAGATAACCCTGTGGTGCATGTGAGAGAGACTTGACACTTACCTGAAAGAGAATGCTGAGGTCATGTTTTATATCTACATTAAAAAAAAAGTCCTACTTCATAACTGTATCACCTCTTGCCTGGAAAGCTGTAATTTCATCCTAAGTGATCTCCTTGCTTCCAGCTCCTCTGCTTTCTAATCTGGTCATCATGCAGTTACCAAAATAATCTGGCTATGTCACTAACCTACTCAAAAATATTGGCTACCTATTGTTTCTGAGATAAAATACAAACTCTCTTACCTGTTGAAGGACGCAGCATGACACAAGGGAATAGTACTGGCTCAGAAGCCAGAAGATGAGTTGGTGCTAGAGCTTCTTAGGAAAAAGACATATGGAAAATCTTTGGTGGTTACAGACATGGCCACAATTACCTAGTGGTTTTGGAGAGAAAATTCACTGGCTGAGGATCAGGATCTTTCTCTAAGTTTGAGATAAGATGTCATCTGACTCCCATGTAAAGAGCATATTTGTTCTTGTTTATTTTCTCGCTTATTCTATTCTGTACAACTTCTCCAATTTCTATTTGCTGTTTATTTGGATAATTAACTTATTCACTATTAGCTATTTTTGATAGTCTTTTTTGTAGACAGCCTTTAGTGTAAAGAAGTTAAAGTAGAGGCTGTAAAATGAGTTTTGCTGTCCCCTTTAAAAGTGACTAGGTAGGGAAGTGGCTTTCCTTCTGAATCCCTCCCCTAGGGGGTATATAGACATATAAATCCAGCCCGGTACCTCTCTAAAAGATAGGTAAGGGAATGAACAATCTCTCAATTACCTCCCTTCATTCCTGGCTCCCTTTGAAGCAGAAATTAAAATTCTTCTTGGAGAAGGGAGGTCCAGATTCCGGATATACCTATCCATGCCTTCTATGAGCTATGTATGTACATTTAAACAGTCCATGTGGATCTCTCTATGGAGTCATATATATCTTACATAAAGTAGTTTGGAATTTCAAAGGAAAGAGCAGCCTTACTGAAATATGATAAATTCATTCAGACCCACAACCAAAATACTTGGGCATCTTGCCATATTAACTATCCTGTCTTCTCAACCCTCTTTTGCCTTCTTGTTTTCAGAATAGTAATCAAATCAATACTACCACTGGTATTAGGGGAAAAAATATGACAAAAAACTTTTCTGTAACTCCAGTCACAATTCCTTTGACTTCCCAGACTAAAACTCTCTTCCCAGACCACTGATATTAGTTTGTATGTATGGTCTCCACCTATTTGAATTGAACATAATTGGTGTCATATAATTTACAATCATTCATTCAAGTAAATACAATATGATTTGATAAGGGGAAAAGGTACTAAAGGAGGAAGAGTGATCAAGAAGACTTCATAAAGAATGTGGTACTTGAACAGAATGTTGAAGAAAAGAATTTTCAAAGATGAGAAAAGAGTTAATTCCAGACTTGGGAGATAGCCAAAACAAAAGTCAGGTGGTATGATATGGACCATCCATTTCTAAAAATACTAACACAGTTTGGCTTAAAAGTTGAGTTTTAAAAAAAGATAGAGGTGGAGCCAAGATGGCAGAGTAAAAGCAGGAACTTGCTTGAGCTCCCACTCCAACAACCTCTAATACCTGTAAAAAAAAGTGACTCTAAACATATTTTAGAGCTACACAGTGACAGAGTGACAGAGAGTAACAAATCCCTCACTGAAGACAGCCTGGCAGGCTTACAGGAAGGGTCTCTTACACCAGACTGGGAGATGAGTGCAGTCCCATGTGAGCCACATGGCCCAGACTCAGGGCACGAACCACCTAGGACAGACTTCAGGGGAGTGAATTGCTGGCAGCTGTGGCAGTTTCCAGACTTCTCAACCCATAAATACCAAAAGGTAAGTAAAAGGTCAGTAGGGAACTCTGTTGGAATTGGGTGAGAGAAGAGCCCCTGAGGCAGCAGAGGTGGCGGCAGTGTGGTGGCTGCAGCTACTGCTGTGTGGCTGGCTCTGACTCCTTGCCTGCAGAGTGAAGGGGGATGAAGCAACCATTCAGAGAGTAATTGCTTTTGCTTTGATCTGTTTAGATCTGGGTTGCAATCTTGGATGTGGTCCTGGGGTGAGGAGAGCTAGTGTGTCAGAACTTGTGGTGGCTGTAGAGAGGGCATCCCTCTCATTGCTCTGACAACAGCTGTGCAAAACCTCATAAATTTGGGACACAGCTCTCTGCACTCTAGAAGAAGAGTTCTACTGGGGCAAAGAGTCAAAAGTCAAGTAACTGACTGGCAAGATGAGCAAACAGAAGAAACACAATCAGACCATAGGATCTTTTGGGAAGACAAAGAAGACCGAAACATGAAACCAGAAGAAGACAACAAAGTCAAAACTCCTGCATCAAAAGCCTCCAAGAAAAATATGTCCTGGTCACAGGCCATGGAGGAGCTCAAGAATGATTTTGAAAATCAAATAAGAGAAGAGGAGGAAAAACTGGGAAGAGAAATGAGAATGATGCAAGAAAATTGGGAAAATAGAGCCTCCTAAAGGAGATTCCCCCAAAATACTGAAGAAATAACACCTTAAATGTAACTCAAATGGAAAAGGGGGCCCAAAAAACCAATGAGGAGAAAAATGCTTTAAAAAGCCAAATTGGCCAGAGGGAAAAAGGATTTCAAAAACTAACTGAAGAGAATAATTTCTTCAAAATTAGATTGAAAGCTAATGACTTTATGAGAAATCAAGATACTATATAAAACAGATCCAAACAGAAGCAAAAATAGAAGGAAATGTGAAATATCTCATTGGAAAAACCACTGACCTGAAAATAGATACAGGAGAGATCATTTAAAAATTATTGGACTACCTGAAAGCCATGATCAAAAAAGAGCCTAGACATCATCCTCCAAGAAATTCTCAAAGAAAATTGCCCTGATGTATAGCCTGTATTGAATTCCTATCTATTCCATTGTATGGGGGTGGGTGACAAGGGAGGAAGAGAAAGAACCTGGAATTCTAAAATTCTAAAATCA
>CM053595.1:166204038-166231627 GCA_028646575.1 Pseudocheirus occidentalis | reverse complement strand
ATATATATAAAATTGTTGTTGTTTTTGTTATTATTATTATTATTATTATTTACATGCAACTGGGAAATAAGATATACAAGAACTGGGATAGGGAGATCCATCTTGCCCTACCAGAAAGTCAGAGGGGTGATGGGGGAGGATGTAGTAGAGAGCAGATTGGGGCAGGGGGTATACAGTGGGATCTCTGTTTTGGGGTGGTGGGTAGGGGAAAATGGGGATAAAATTTGTAGCTCAAAATCTTGTGGAAATCAATGATGTAAACTAAAAATAAACAAAAGTTAATTAAAAGAAAATTGCCCTAATATTCTAGAACAAGAAAGGAAAATCAAAATTGAAAGAATTTACCAATTCCTCTTCAAAAAGATCCCAACAGATGGCTAGGTGGTACAGTGAATATAGCACTGGCCCTGGAGTCAGGAGGACCTAAGTTCAAATCTGGCATCAGACACTTAACACTTACTAGATATGTGACCTCAGGCAAGTCACTTAACTCCAATTGCTGTGCCTTTCCCCCTCCAAAAAGAAAAAAAGAAAAAGATCCCAAGAAGAAAACTCCTAGGGATATTATGGCCAATTTCCAGAGTTTCCAGTTCAAGGAGAAAATATTACAGTCAGGAAAAAACAATTTGAGTATTGTGGAAACATAATCAGGATGACACAAGACCTAATAGCTCTATATTAAGGGATCAAAGGGCTTGGAATATGATATTCTGGAGGTCAAAGGAGCTAGGATTAAAACTAAGAACCACCCATCCAGCAAAACTCAGTATAATACTTCAGGGGAAACTTGGACATTCAGTGAAATAGAGGACTTTCAAGCATTCTTGATGGAAAAAAAACCAGAGCTGAACAGAAAATTCTACTTTCAAATACAAGAAGCAAGAGAAGCATGATAAGGTAAACAAGAAAAAGAAATAATAAGGAACTTATTAAAGTTGAACTATTTACATTCCTACATGGAAAAATAATAATTGTAACTCATGAGACTTTTCTTAATATGAAGATAGTTGAAGGAAATATATATATGTATGTATATTTATATATACACATATACATATGTGTATATACATAGGAAGTGTATGTGTATATAAACATATGTGTATACATGTATACATAGAGAGAGGGCACAGGATGAGTTGAATATAAATGGATGACATCTAAAAAAATTAAGAGGTAGGAGAGGAATATAATGGGAGAAGGTGAAAGGGAGAGATAGAATAGGGTAAATTATTTCATATAAAAGACTCAAGAAAAAACTGTTACAATGGAGGGGAAGAGCAGGAAGGTAAAAGGGAATGAGCTGATTATTCTCATTGAATTTGGATTAAGGAGGTAATAACATACACGCTCAATTGGGTATCTTACCCTACAGGAAATTTAGGGGAAAGGGGATAAGAAGGGGAATGATAGAAGGGAGGGCAGATTGGGGGAGAAGGTAGTTAGAAGAAAACATTTTTGAAAAGGGACAGGGTCAAAGATGAAAATAAAATAAGGGGGGGACAGGATAGGATGAAGGGAAGTATAGTTAGTCTTTCACAATATAACTACTATAGAAATGTTTTGTGTAACTACACATGTACAACCTATATTGAATTGCTTATTTTCTCAGTGGGTGTGGTGAGGAGGGAAGAAGGGAAAGAATCTGGAACTCAAAGCTTTAAAAACAAATATGAAAAAATAAAACAAAACTGTTTTTTTACATGCAATTGGGAAATAATATATACCGGCATTGAGGTAAATAAATCCATTTTGCCCCACAAGAAAGTTAGATGAAGCATAGGGGAGGATATAAAAAAGAACAGATTGAGGGAAAGGGTATTCAGTAGGCTCATTATCTCAGGGTGGGGAATAGGGGAGAGATGGGGAGAAAATTTGTAACTCAAAAATGTGTAGAAATGAATGTTGAACACTAAAAATAAATAAATAAATTCAAAATTTTTTAAAAGGTAGACAGCTAAGAATAGGGTTGAAACCTTCCCATATAACTCTGTTGCCTTGATAATGGAAAATACCTGTTGACTAAATCAAGCAATCACAATGGATTGTAAACAGAATTTGAATCTCTCCTCAAATCAAAGGCATTACATTAAATATTGGATCAAACCTTAACAGATTTGCATAAAAGAGAAAAGTTATTTCAGAATTGGGAGAAGAGGTGATTCTGTGCATCTGGATTTGAAAAATTAAAGCAAAGGGAGGATTGAGATGTGGCTGAGAAGACAGATACCAAGGAAACCTCTTAATTCTATGAGCATCCTGGGAGGAAGACTTGGACTGAGGGGAAGTTCCAAGAAAAGGTGGACTTTTTCCTCAACACTCCTTCTGTATCATTCCCCAGTATCCTTCTTACCCTGGAAGATCTCTTTGCCACCATGAGTCCACAGCCCTCTCAACCCTGGACTACCTTTTTGTCCCTCTAGACTAGCCACATGATCATTCCATTATTCTTCTCCAAGCTCCACTCCTGGCTCATGAGACTTCTTTCTCCACCTTATCTCCACTCATGTACCTCTATTCTCCTCTCCCCTCCATCCCTGTTATTTTTTTACCTTCCTTTAGAATGCAAAGTCCATGAAGGCAGCCACTATCTTTGTTTTTGGTTTTTATTCCCAATACTTTGCATAGTGCCTAGCACAGAACAAGTACTAATACATGTTTGGTGATTTGACTTCCCATCTTCCTGCTTATCCACTATTGATTCATAGTATAAGCTACAATTTTGTTATTCAAATATTTCCAGTAAATTAAATTTTGCCTCAATAATTAAGAAGTCAGATATTAACTAAAGAAATATGAATGTAAGGTTAAGCAAAGAACCAATCTTTACCTAAGTGTTAGTAATTTTTCATATGTAGGGGCCTAGAGTAACTGTAACTGAAGTTAGAAAATGAACTCCCTAAAACTGAAAAGTCAGGTGGACCTTAGGAGCCATTATATTGCCCTACATAGGCTTTAAATGAACTCGTTATTATAAAAAAGGTGATAACACTGGAAAAATAGGTTGGAGCCAGACTGTGGGGGTGGGAGTGTGTAACAGCAAGCACCCTAGCATACCCAGGATGGCTGATAACAAAGATTCTTTGATCTGCTTTACCAAAGGAAAACAACTTTAAAGGAGTCAACAATCTTTAATTAAAATTATCTATCTATCTATATCTATCTATATCTAGATAGATAGATATAGATAGATAGATAGATAGATAGATAGATAGATAGATAGATAGATAGAGATAGATATAGATATAGATATAGATATAGATATAGATATAGATATAAATATATACATAAGTTACTTAGTTCAGGGGAAAAAGTACCCTGAACTTCAGAAAATACCAACTGAAATTACAAGTAGACAAAAAATACAGACAGAAAATAACAAAATCCAACAGACCAAAAGACAGGGCTTCTAGCTGTGTGACCATTACATACATACATAATTAATTACCAGAGAGAGAAGCACCAACATCTGGGTTTTCAAAGCCAGGAGGCTAAACAGCTGCCCAGAGTCTCACCCGGCCAAATCACACAACTCTTCCCATGAGTGAGCCCCAAAGCAAAACCTCACCTCAGGGAGTATATACGCCCTCCTTCAGGGTCAGAGGACATCACAACTCTCATGACTCCCTGCCTAATTACAAAGTGACTAAAGGTGTGGGCCTTCCTGAAAAATAAGCCTCCTCCAATCAAGTCCCTCCTCTTGGGTTTCATTTAAGTCCCATTAAGGTTCAGGGAAGATCTTCAAATTCCCTTACCATTACAGGGTGGAGGATGGGGATCCTAAACATCATAGTTTTAGAGATGAAGATATTACAGAGACCATCTTATCTAATTCCCTCATTTTATATACAAAGAAAGAGGGAGATTACATGACTTATTTAGTCACATAGGTAGTAAGCATGAGAGATAGGATTTGAAGAGATGGAAATAGCATTTACAAAGTACCTATGATGTACCAAGCACTTTGCTAAATGCTTCACATATACTTTCTTATTTGATCCTTACAATAACCATGCAAGCTAAATGCTGTTATTATTCCCATTTTACAGTTGAGGTCACTGAGGCAAACAGAGATTAGTTGATTTGTCTGGGTCATGAAGCTAGTAAGCATCTGAGGTTGCATTCGAACTCAGGTCTTCCTAATTCTAGACACAGCATTCTATCCACTGAGCTGTCTAGAAGCTTAGATGAACCCCCATCCTCTGACTCCTGAGCCAATAGCTCTCCATATCATCATGTTGCCTCCTCTAATAGACTGAGGAGTTAATATTTCATCCCAGAAGCAAGAGGCAATGACACAATATTTTTGAGTAAGATAGTGACATGGTTGCACCCATGCCTTAGGAAAAAATGTTGGTAGTTGCGAGACAAACAGACTAGAGAGCAGAGGGTCTGGAAGCAGTGAGACCACTTCTGATGAAATTACGGTATTCCAGGCAAGATGTAATAAGGTTATGAAATAAGATGTTGGCTGAGTGAGTAAAGAGAAGGGGATTGAGCCATAGGTGAAGAATGACTGGTCTAGCAACTGATTGAATGGATTCTAAAGAAAATAGGGAAAAGTCAAGGGTGAATTCAATCAAAAGCTTTTCTGATTGGAAGATTTAGAGGAGGTATGGAAATTTTGGAGAAGGAAAGGTGTTGATCTCTGTTTTAGAGGGTGGTCTTGAATACTCTCTACTGAAAGTAGAGCTGCCCCAGATGTCCATTTTATTTTATTTTATTTTTTGCTTTTTGGAGGGCAATTGGGATTAAGTGACTTGCCCAGTCACCCGGCTAGTGAGTATGTCAAGTGTCTGAGGCTAGATTTGAACTCAAGTCCTCCTGACTCCAGGGCGGGTGCTCTATTCACTGTGCCACTTAGCTGCCCTAAAAGTATGGAATGCTTCATGAATTTGCTTGTCATCCGTGCACAGGGGGCACGCTAATCTTTTCTATATCATTCCAATTTTAGTATATTGCTGCCCAAGAGAACACCAGATATCCATTTTAAAGTCATTTCCCTGAGAACTATTTGAGCTGCAGATTAAGATGGACTGGTTTTAGAGTTATGTGTGTGTGTACGTGTATGTGTGTATATACATATATATATGTATAAATTAATTTAGAGTTTACCTACGATGGGACCATTCTAGTAAATCAGCACTGGGGCAAGACAGAAGGTGGGGCAACCAAGCAACTGATCTAAAATATAATTAGAAGATCCCTGGGCAATCCTTATATTTTATGACAAGAAGTGGGGTGAAGTTTCTAATTTGAATACCAGCTTCTTGGAGCTGCTGGTGCTTGAGTGACACTCTTATGACAACCTCGCCTGGCTTTTAGTTTATACTTTCTGTTTCCAATCCGGACTCAAGCCCAATTTCCTCCAATGTGGAACTTGTTCTTGTTGAGCTGCAGAGTTTGTCTAATTACTGGCCTTGTCTCATGAAAGAATAGAAAGTAGACAATAGCACTAGTGGACCCAAATCTAGGTGCCCGTCTTCAAATTCAGTGCTCTTTCTCCTACAGCACATTTGGGTACAATTTTCTCTGGACCCTGGCCCAGTATCTCTCCTCCCTCTCATCTCCCGTACCCCCCAGTATAGGCTTTGATTCTACCTGCGCCTATCCATGTACATTACTCAGCCAAACAACCTCTCCAAGAATTTGTTAATGCCTCATTTAGGAGAGGCATGAAAGAATAATAAATAGGCCTGGCTTCAGCTCTACAAATGTTGTAGAAGAGCATTATTAATGCTGTTCTCTTTCCCGTTCCAACTGTGGGTAATTCCCCCTGGCTTCTGCTGCATGAAAGCTCCGGCTGCTTTGGACCCCTGACAAAAGCCACCACAAGTGTGCCAGATGTTCCCGAGCCTCCTCATGCAAGCACAGCTCTCCTTGTCCATCTGCAGAAACACTGAGGGGGTTGCTTAGGCTGGCGGGGATGGACTAGAGGGCACTGGAGGGAGGGAAGAGCTACAGAAACAATTGGCTTGATTCGGTCACTCTTCTCAAGGCAAGTTACTGGCAATGTAATTAATTTACAGAGATGCTTCTCACCTGGGGTGAAAGAGATTAAACTATCCCTTTTCTCAACCACAAATGAGATGCAGCGTGGAATGGATGGTAGAGAGCTGACCTTGAAATAAGGAAGATTAGGTTCAAGTCTCCCCTCTGTTCCATACTGTCTGTGTCACCCTGGGGTAAATGTCATGACCTCTTGATTCCCCAGACTACTGTATAAGTTGTGGGTGCTGATCTATAATGGTAGAGGGAGTTTCCTCATTTGAATGTTCCCCATACCAATGAGAGAGGTCCATTTTCTATCCCTATTTTTCCAAAAGTAGGTTATATCTAAAGAAATGAGTTCCCCTAAATGTGTGTAATATAGATCAACGTCTTAATGTCCTTATAAGGTATTGATCTATATCAAACACATTTAGGGAAGCTCCTTTCTTTGTAGCTAGTACCACTGGGTTCACCTTCCCCAGAACATGATAAAAACTTTCTTATAAATTATTTTAATTGATAAAAAGTAAATGCAGTTCCTTCTATGAAATGAGAACATTGGACTTGACAACATCTAAGGTTCCTATCAGTTCCAAGAAACTATGTTCCCATGTTCCAATCTATGAAAAGGATTATAAAAAAGAGGAAAACCGGCTATTGCTCCAAACACCCTTACTACGCTATAGAAATATTTACATATACATATATATGTACGTATAGATATATATGAAGAGGACAGAAAATCAACGGAGTGTCCAGAAATATGCAATTAATTTGCCCCCAAAGCATGTATTCTCTCTACACTTTTTGCCCAGCCATTCATTTGCACAGACCAACAAGAATACCTTAGAATTTAAAAAAAAACTGGGGGACCCTGAACCTCAGAGGTATTTGGTGATTATCAAATAAATTAATATCACCTCTCTCTCTCTCTCTCTCTCTCTATATATATATATATATATATATATATATATATATAATATATATGCATACACACACACACACATATATATATATAAATCACTAGCTTTGGGAAATGCACTAAATGATCACTCTAACTTCAAGTGAACTCTCTCATCCAAGGAACCTAGCCTTAAATTAGTAAGGTACTTCTCTGTTCTACAACCTGCTTGGGACATGGCAGACCTCAGAATCAAATACCTAAGAATTCAAAATGGCAGAAGCTTCTTGCAGTCCAAGGCTAAGGATTCTGGTCTTTCTGATGGCTGATGTTTGAAACTGATCCTGAAGCTGGATGTGGTCACTACAGCATCCTAATCCCTTCAGTCCATCAGAGTTACCTGTCCAGCAGAGATGTCATGTCCTGTCAGAAGAAGCCATTCATCTAATATAGATGCTATATGCAGTGTTGAACTTCATAAGAACTTTATAAGAAGAGTTTGAGGAATATTGAGGCTCTGCAGTTTTAGAATTGTGAGTTGTTTTGGCAATATGTATTCCCTACACACATACCTTGCTACCATTTTAAGTTTTGACCACTTTCAGACACAGTATGAACTTGTGCCTTGGAGGGGAAGGAGGAGGAAAAAAGGAACGGGGAGATCTTTTGGAACTACTATTTTGTTTTTCAATTCTGATTAGAAAATGTCTTCTCTAAGGCCTCATTAAGTCTAGTAATGAGAAACACATTGGTGGGGGTTTGTGAGCTATAGTGTTGGGAATGAGGACCTGCAGAATACCCTGACCTTGAACTCTAAGCTTAATTACCTTTTAGGGACTTAACCCAGAAGCATGAGAACAAGTTAGGGGAATAGTACAGAAAAGGAGATAGATGATGGATAGATAGATAGATAGATAGATAGATAGATAGATAGATAGATAGATAGATAGATAGATATTGAGATATATGTGTGTGTGTACATACACATATGCATCTATGCATAATGCATACACTCAATTGTTTTTCTTGAGTCATGTCTGACTCTTTATAATCACATGTGTGAGTTTTCTTAGCAAAGATATTGGACTGGTTTGCCATTTTCTTCTCCAAAGGATTAAGGCAGAAGTTAAGCAACTTCCCTAAGGTCACACAACTAGTGAGTATCTGAGGCTAGATTTGAACTCAGTTCTTCCTGACTTCAGTCTCAAAGCTCTATCCACTGAGCCACCTAGCTACCTCCATATATACTGTATATATATGCATTTATACATGTATATATTATGTATATACATGAACTTATATACATGCATGCATACATGTAGGGAAAAAGAATCTTCAAGAGGGCTATTGTGAGTATCAAATGTGATCATGTATAATAATTATAATAATACTTTGACTTATTAGTTTAGTGCTTTGTAATATTCGTAATTTATTTAGTGCTTCAAAAGCAAAGAAATGTTTTCTCATTACAAGTAAAATAATAATGATGTTGGTAGAAAATTCAGCAAAAACAGTGTTATGGTGTTTTCAGGATTACAAAGAGCACTTTCCTCCCAACAGCCTTGTGAAGAACATTGTACTAATACTTTTATCCACATTTTATAGACAGGGATGGAGGTTTTTAGACTTGGCCAAGTTCACAAAGCTAAATAAATATCGTATCCAGGATATATGCTCAATTCTTATTTTTCTTCTCTACTATTTATATGAACATGTGTTGTCAACTACTATAAGAAAGGAATTAAAATAAATATTTATATAACCCTCCTCCAAAGTCCTTCTCCAGTATCTTATCATGGCATGGAGTTAACCTTATATTCCAGAAGGATATGCTGTGATGGTTCCAGCTTTAGGAATTTGAAATTGTTCATCTCTATCAACTTCCAGGAGTACCAGAAATTTTTTGAAGCCAGTAGAATTTCTTGCTTTCTGTTTAAGATTGTTAGCATCTGCTATCTTGCAGAACAGTTGTGGTTAAATCACAGCCTTTGGACAGCGAGCAGCTAGCAAAACTCCAGAGTGCAACCTAATCAGATTAAAATGTAATTGGGAAATGTTTAACATAAATAAAATTACAGTGCAATGTAGGAGATGTTAATTTGTGGTTTTTGAAGTCTATATATGGTGCAGAGGTATTCTATTTGAGTTTGACACTACTGTAGTAGAAACCTTTGCTGATCACTAAATCCCAACTTCAACTATTGAGACCCCTGATCTAATACTCTCAACTAGTTTGGCTCCCTGGGGCCAGAGATCTGCTTCAAAACATCCCTGGTTACCTTTTCTACTCTGCTGCCTCTATCACTAGAACTGGATATATAGATCTGGCATCTGTTCCCTCTTTCTTTTCTACTTTCAGCTTCCATATACTCACATTCCAGATTACAAGAATGTATTTCCTATGGCTTATTTAGAAGAAATTAGAAAATCTACAAATTCATAAATAGTATAGTAAGGTAAGGTACATGTATTAAAAACAACCAATCTCTTAAGTTTTCTAAACAAAATTTTTAGGCCTTGCTCAGTCAGTGATTCTCTCTAGATCTTAAGCAATTCTCTAACAATTCCCAGAAGAAAATGGTGTTTTCTACACCCTGAACTCTACACCCTAGGTATGAATTTGCTTACCTGGGCATAATGAATAAATTTCATTTATTTATCATTTATCATTATCAACCAATTTATTATTTATCATTACCAAGTAATCATAGAATCCACTAATAACATGACAGAATCTGGAGACATTCTACCCCCTTCCTATTTAATCAATGAATTAATATCTTTTTCAAATCAACCAAGGGAAAGACAAAGAAATAGGAACAAATTCAGCATTTGAACCACTTCACTAACACTTCAGCACCACATAGACACAATCTTACCTACTACCTATGCCAGTGAAACATGTTTTGTAAAACCTTACCCGACCATAAAGGCTTCAAAGATAGATAATCAATGGTCGGTATCTCTTTCATCCGTGGATCAGCTGAGCAGAGTTCAGACACAGACATAACTAGGAGGTTGGCCATAAACAATGTACATTTTTGGCCTACGATAGTTCCTTATCAGGTTATTACTATCATTTGGTCATTTCAGTTGTGTCTGATTCTGCATGACTATTTCCGGCACTTTCTTGGCAAAAATACCAGAGAGATTTGCCATTTTCTTCTCTAGCTCATTTTACTGATGAGGAACTGAGGCAAACAGGGTTAAGTAACTTTCCCTGGGGTCATAGAACTAGAAAGTATCTGAGAACAGATTTAAACTTGAGTTTTCCTGATTCCAGGCCCTGGTTCTACATCCACTCAGCTGCCCTGAAATATAAGATCTCAAAGTCCCCTCAAACTCTCAAACCTATGGTAACATTTCCTTTCAAGAAATAATTAATAAGCATCTATTACCTCCTAATAACCCTCCAAAACTAAGAAAAGAAAAGAAAAGAAAACAAAACAAAACAAAACAAAAGAAAACAAAAGAAAAGAAGAGAGCAAGAGAAATATACTCACTTAGTCTGGCACATAGTAGCTGCGTGCTCTTAGGCAAGTTAACTTAAACAGCCTCTTCAGAGATACCTAAGTGGTGCAGGAGATAGAGTACTGGCCTGGAGTCAGGAAGACTTGAGTTTGAATTTATCCTTAAACATTTGCCAGCTGTGTGACTCTGTTCAAGTCATTTCCTCTGTTTCAGTTTCCTTATCTGTAAGATAATAATAATAATAATAATAATAATAATAATAATAATACCTATTTCTAAGGGTTATGAGAACAAAATGAGATATTTGCAAGGTTTTCCAGAAAATAATATTACATTAAAATGCTACCTATTGTTATTATAGGGGAAAAGTAGTAACTGAATTACCTGCTTCACAAGTTTGTTGTGAGATTATAGGCTTGAAAGCAGTCAGTTGTTTTTGATATAGAAAAAGTAGACAATCTAGTACCTGACTTCGAAAGTTTTTAATGAATAACAAAGAAATGTGTTGATGGAATATTTCAAAGAGATACAGTTCATCCAATAACATAATAATACATTAATACCCATGCTTATCTATTTAATTGCAAAAGATTTTATGGTGTTATACACACACATATGCATATGTATATATGAGTATATACACACATGCTTATATTTATATATATGTATATACATGTGTGTATTATGTGTTTATATATAATACACAAATATAGAAAGATATAGGTTTAGATACATATATGAGAAAATACTCAATGCTTAGTACTCAGACATCATAATGGAGCATCTGGAGGACCTCATCATCCAGAGATAGTCTTGGATTCTATACTGAATCTTCATCACAGTAGCAAACACCTTTGGCAAATACACATATATCTCCTGATTTTCTATCTCTTATAATGTCTATGAAAAAATGGGTCATTCATTCATCAAGTTTATTTCCATTGTTATATCTTTCAGAGAATCATCAATGATTTTGACATATGGATGGTTGAATTAACTTCAGTCTTGTTGAAAAGAGCCTTTATTTTGCTCCAACAAATAACATGCTTGTTTATAATCATCAAACAATAATCACATTGGGATCTTGTTCTTTCAGTCAATTGTGAAATAATGCGGAAGTGATCCACTTTTTAAATGTCGCTTCCCAAAATCTCCATTTCCTGTGAATAGTTTCATGATGGCTGTTCTTGATTCATGTGTAGGTGATTCTCATAAAGATTTTGCATAGATGGAAGACTAGGTATATAGGTAGATAGTTAAAGAGGTTGTCTTGGTTACCTTTTTAGTTTTCATAAGGTCTGAAATTTTTTGGACATCTTTTGTATCTTTTCTTTTAGATATTTGAATTTATCCCTTGGTGTCTTCATAATTGTTTCACTTGCAGCACAAATGTTCTCTGTATATACCTGGTCCAATGCAGGTGTATTTTTCCTGTTATTCCATTACTGATATTTCTACCTCTTCTCTAAGCACATTTAGGACTATGATGTGATGGTCCAAGTGTGGTGCTTCTGCAGTCTTTTATAACAAAATTTGTCTAAAATAATGGTTTTTATTTTCCATATTTCTTTATTGTTATTTTTTCCCTTTTCCTCATTAAATGGCCTTGGGATGATTTTGCTTGGTGCTACCTGAAAAAAAATAGTCTTATATCATCCAAAGACAATGCAGAAGTATATGAGTGGGAATGGCCAAGCTGCAGTGTATTGCAAGCAAAAAATTATGAAAGACAAAGGATAAAGAAGTATGACCAGCCGTATGGCAAGACTGATTGACTCACTGGAAGAGAAGGGAATGAGTAGTATTATATTTTCCCCTAAACCTCCTCCCTTCTACCTTTCCTATTACTGTAGATGGCAACAACATCCTCACCGTCCCTCAGACTCCCAACCTAGGAGTCATCCTGGATCCCTCTCTATTTCTCACCACCACTCCCGTATACAATCTGTTGCCAAAGTCTGTTGATTTCAACCTTGCAAAATCTTTCAAATATGTCTCCTTCTCTTCTCTGACACTGCCACCACCCTAGTGCAGGCCCTTGTCATGTCATATCCGGATTTTCACAATAGCCTGGTGGTAAATCTGCCTGCTTCACAATCCTTGCTCCAATTCACTCTCCATTCAGCCACTAATGTGATTTTCCTAAAGGGCAAATTCAACCATATTATTCTCCTACTCAATAAACTCCATTAGCTTCCTTTTGCCTCCAGGATCAAATAAAAAACGTTGTGCTTGGCTTTCAAAGACCTTCATAACCTAGCCACCTCCTTCCTTTCCAGTCTTCTTATACCTTATTCTCCCACACATACTCTCAGATTCAGTGACCCTGGCCTCCTGGCTGTTCCATGAACAAGACTCTCCATCTGTCAGCTCTTGGCATTCTCTCTAGTTGTCCCCTATGCTTGAAATTCTCTCCCTCATCAACTCTGACTACTGACCTCGTTGGCTTCCTTTTAAGTCCCAACAAAAAGTGTACCTTCTACAGGCAGCTTTCCTCAGCTCCTCTTCATTCTAGTGTCTTTTCTCTGTTAATTATTTAATATTTATCCTGTATATAGCTTACTTTCCATATATATTTATATGTGTGTGTATCTGCATGCTCTCTCTCCCATCAGATCATAAGCTCCTTGAGGACACAGACTATTTTTTTTGTCTCTTTTTTGTACCCTTCCCTCACCTTCAGTGCCTAGCATAGAGCCTGGAATGAAGTAGGTTCTTAATTCATGTCAATTAATTGAATAATATACTATCTTCTATGTATCAGGCCCTGTGCTAAACATTTTTACAGATATTATCTAATTTGATCCCCATCACAACGCTGCAAGGTAGGTGCTGTTGTGATCTTCGTTTTATAGTTGAAAACATTACATCAGTCATTACACAACTTATACTTGAGGTTGAATTTGATCTAAGGTCCTTCTGATCCTGGGCCCAGTGTTCTATACGCTGCACCACCAGCTGCTTTCCCAACCCTTTGCTTCACTATTATCCTTGGAATGTCAGAAATCAAGTGAGGATCCCAGAATGTTAGGTGGATCTCATGGGAAGAAATGGATTTCTTGAGGAAAGTTGCTTAAGAAAGAGAGGCAAGAATAGACTAGTCTACATTATTAGAAGGAATGTCTAAATCATTGAGATCACAAATCTATTCAAAACTTTGAGTAAACTTTATTGTCCTTTGTTTTTATTTTTCTATTATTTTTACTTTCCTTTGTAATGCACCCTCAGTTGAACTGTGTAATATTAAAGAAAAAAATTAAGCAAAGCAACCAACACACGAGGAAATAAATATGCCTGATTATTTGTATTGTATTTGTATTGTATTATATTCAAAGCTTTCCCCACCATCTACCCACACTCCCCATCTCTCTACCAAGAAGAGGGAAGTGTGCATCATCATCATCATCATCTATTCTCTGAGGATAAGGTTTATCATTAAAATTACTCAGAGTTTGGCTGCCTTTCTGTTGTTTTTGTTTACATTGTTTTAGTTAGAGACCCTTAGAATCCAGTTTTCTATTGTGAGAAGAATACCTGGGCAACACCAGCAATCTGGGGAGAAGTGGTTTATACATAAAGTCCTTGAGGATGGTGGAGTAGCAAGGGACTAAGGACATGACTGGAGATATGAAAGAGGATGAAGAAAACTGGACTTTTCCATTTGATATGGGTGTGCATTATTTGGACAGTATAGATTTCAAGTAATTGTCTTTCCAGAACTCCCTGATTTGTTTCTCTTTTTGAGGGAACTACAAATCATAAGGTCATGCCATATCTTTAGATACCTATAATGGTTTTCTGGAGCAAAAGAGGGACTTACTGAAATATTGGGAAGGTTGCCTCCCTAGTAACCCAAAGTTCCCCCCACCCCACAAGGGAAGTTCAAACCACAGGATAGTAATATGAGACTAGAGGACATAGAGTCCCTTGGAAAGGTGAAACTCTTTGGGAAGGGTGAAGAATTACATCCATTGTTTTGCCTTATTGTAAACCCTTTATGTGTTTTCTGAATTTTCTAATGGATGGAACATACCATACATATATTACTTACCTTGAGTGCTTGTTCAGGATATAAAATAAATTTTGAATCCTATTTTCCACATCTATATGTAGAAATTTCCCAGAGGGAAACCGAGGTGGGTTTGTAACAAGCAAAAAAGAAAGTGAATTTTGGTGGGCTGCCCATAAGATTGGACCTAAGCCATATAAGCCCAGAACTTGTAGTTCTGGGACATGAATTATAAATACCATTACTTCAAATTTAGGAGACTTTCATGGTTAGGAAAGGAAGGAAATAGAACTGGTTTTTTTTCCCTATGATCACAGAGAAGTTTTCAGCAAGTAGAATTTTATTAGGAAAAAGACTTCTGGATTTGTTTTCATGCATACGGAAGCACCTGGAACTCTTTGAGATGCTTGTGGAGCAGCTTGGATACTTGCTGTTTGAAAGGTGCTACTGTGTATAAAATCGAACTCCTCTCCACTCAACAGAGACCTCAGCAAATGTAGGTCAAAGGCATGTTGTTTTGCATGTTTTTTTCCAAAGCCTATATTAACAGACCTCACCTTATAAATTATGAATAGCGATCAGATCCCTGACTTTCAGCTCCCAAACGTGGAGCACAGAAGGGACAAATATGTCAGTGTACCATATGTGCAGCACTGCTGCTCCCTGGTCTGGAAGAGAGAAACAATTTATCACTAGAGTACACCCAACCTGTCCTCATCTATTAACCAATTTCACTTTCTCATATGCTCAGTCCTTGGCACAACAGCAGAGACCACATTTCACCCTTTCATTTCCTCAAACTTGGCTCACTCCCTGCACCTCCACAGCAGGCTGGATAGACCCAAAGGATTAATCCTCCAGAAGGGGGAAAAAATTTAGAAAGCAGATTATCTAAATGCCTGCCAACTAGGGGAATCTGGTTAGATGATATTATATTGGGGCAGAATGTTGTTTGTTAGGAAATCCTAACTCTGAAAATTGGTCTGGATTTCCAGATGCTGAAGGGCAGTTCATGGAGCAAACGTGGGGGAGACCAAAGTTCTCAAAAAAATAACCAATAGAAAACCAGAAGAAAGTGGACCATAGTGAATGAAACAAAAGGCATGGAGCATTAGCAGGAGCCTGCAGAAGAGGTAATTTACAACCAAAAGTGGACTAGGTTCCAAATAAGGTTCAAATGAGCCACATACTGAAATGAAGACTAGATTTGGAGTCATTGAACCCAGAATCAAATCCCAAATTTACTTACTACTTGTTTAACAATGCAATTCACTTTTCCTTTGTAAGCTTTAGAGTTTTTGCTATTGCTCACACACAACATTCTATCTCCCATCTTGGTACCTTCGCACAGACAGTTCGCACACTAAAAATGAATTATCTCTTCACCCCTACCTCATAGAATTTCTAGCACTCTTCAGAACTCAGTAACTGCTGTTTACTGCATGAACCTTCCTGATCTTTTGAGTTTCTAATGCCCTGCCCTCCTCCCTCCCAAAGTTCTCTCTCTCTCTCTCTCTCTCTCTCTCTCTCTCTCTCTCTCTCTCTCTCTCTCTCTCTCTCTCTTTCTCTCTGACTGTCTGTCTGTCTGTCTTTCTGTCTCTGTCTCCCCATCTCTCTGTATATATAATGGTATGCATATATGTACACACATATATGTGTGTGTGCTATTTATCTTGTTAGAATGTTGTCTTAAAATACCAAGCAGCATATTGCCTAGTACATAGTAGGTGGTTAATCAATGCTTGATGAATTCAAAATCCCTGGTGAAATCGTCGTTCAACCTTCATTTTAAAAAATACACAAACTCCAGTGATGGGTCTTATAACTGCTTGAAATGTTCGTCCTCTTCAGAAATTAGCATTTTAAGAAAGATCAAATATTTAAGCCAAAAGGCTAAACCTCTTCTGGTGGAATGGACCATATCATCCAAGTAGACAGAGATCAGCTTCCAAATCACACTGCCCACCCATTATCAGATGTGTGGGAGATAAATGGTATAAAAAAGGAGCTAGAACATGGTATGAGCATGCGATCTGATATTGGAACAAAGAAGCCTAGATTTTATTCCCAGTCCTGCTATGCACTAGCTGTGTGACTCTGAGTGCATTGCCTCACCTCGCTGGATTTCACTTTCTTCACCTATAAAATGAAGATAATATTACTTGTGCCAACTGTGTAGGTCTTGGTGACTCTAAGGTTGGTCCTTTGATACTACACCATAATACTTCTAGCTTTGTGCACACTAGATGATTAATAAATATTTGTTGAATTAAGTTGAACTCATCACCTGATTTTCAATCTATACTTCCTTACTCCTCTGATAAGGGCTCCATAGAAGAGGAAAAAATATCAAGTAGAAGAAAACAAAAGATTCAGAGACCATTTTCTCCCTTCTGAGGCTAATCAGTCCTTTACTTCTTTGTTTTCCTGTCCCTTTCCCCTCCCCCCCAGTAGGATTCTCTAACATTCTGATCACTATGGACTATTTCCTATACTAATAAGTGTAGTATCTTGTTATTTTATAAATTCACATATTTATAAGTCTTATCTTCTGAGTTTAAATAGGATTCTTCATGGTTTAAAATCCTGCACCCCAGAGTCAGTATTATTAATGAACTTCATAGGGAATATTTGATAAAATTCTTTGACTATTTCTATCAAAATTCTATGAACCTCTAAACAATTCAAAAAATCCATTTCTACTCATTATAAGGGAAATCAGAAAGAGCAGAAAATATTTATTGGTTGTCTTTTGCTAAAAGAAAGGAAAAGATGACTCTGACACTTTATGCTTGTCATCTCAAAGACCCAATATGTCTTTTCTCTTGCCAACTCCCCCCTCCCCAACAGCCTCCTTCTCCCATCACCAATGAATTGGATGAATTTCGGACCCAGCAAAGCTGTCTATGGCTCCCATCAGTGTTGCCCCAAGTCAGCCAGATGGGTCAGGCGGGAGCTCCACATGTCATCAACTCTTGCCAAAGCTGAAAGCAACACAGATGAACACAGATGTCTTGTGTTATCCTCTGCTACATTAGCTCCTTTCAATGAAGACTGGCTGCTATGATGTTGTTTTCTTTATTTGCTACTGTTCAGTGCCAAGATCATTGCCTTTTTCAAAGGGTCTCTTTTCTTTCAAACTTTCTCATCCATTTTATCTCAGTTCTGGAGTGAGAAGAGCGTAGAAAATTACAAGGGGGACTCAAATCCCTTTTTTTCAAGTGTTAACCCATCACCAGGGCAATTTTCCCCCTGATGGGGCACTATGGGGTTTTCATGTCATTTAGTATTAGTGGCAGTTGGAAATTAAAATGCTACTATAATAGAATCATGTTTGAGCAATAAGGAACCTTGGGGTTAGTGTAAGGATGGGGGATGAAGGAGCTTAGCTGATAATCAGCAGCCGAGACAAGCATCAGCACATCAGTAAGGCATGCCAGGCCAGAGGGGCTATTCAGTTATATCACCTGGGGCTTTTCACTGGGGATGAGGATCAGAGCTTTTACCTATATACAGCTGAACAAAAATAGGTACTTATGCCTGCCTATCACTGCCTTCACTATTGTTATATTCTGGTCAGACTAGCTACATTCTTTTTTTTTTGGAGGGGGAAGGTAGGGCAATTGGGGCTAAATGACTTGCCCAAGGTCACAAGGCTAGTTTTTGTGTCAAGTGTCTGAGGCTGCATTTGAATTTAGGTCCTCCTGACTCCAGGGCCGGTGCTTTAATCACTGTGCCACCTAGCTGCTCCAGACTAGCCACAATCTTAAGTAAGTTGCTTAGTGGTATATGAGCTAGAGGGGAAACCCCTGAGTAGCTTGTAGTGATTTGACTTTACCCAGGATTTTCCCTACCTGCTTTCCCTAGTGGTGATGTATGTGAGTTTGGCTGCTATCCCTTTGGAGAGAGCAGTCATTCAGGAGCTCATATGGTATCTGCAGTTCCTATGGGATATGTATAATGCATAGTCTGATGCTGTACAGTACACTGAATATATTCAAGATGGAATTTGAGCAAAGATCATGTATCCTGTCTCAAAGCTACAAAAGCAGTCTTTCACAAATAAGTTCAATGCCTCGTAATGGTTAACATTTTATCACAACTGGGCATCCTTCAGACTGTGACATTGAAAAGTTACCTATTCCACCACCTTATTTTACAGACAGCAGAATGTAACCCAGAGAAGTAGAGAGATTTCTCTAAGGGCAAGCTGCTAGTTAGTGGCAGAACTAGAATATGGTCCTTGGTCTTCTGGCTCCTAGTCCCAGGTTCTTTTCACTATGTCAACTTGTCTCAAACCAAATTAATAGAGAACAGTTACCAGACCAGAAGAACTACTGGTTCACTTGGTCAATTTTTAAGCCACATAACCTCTCCCACTGGCTGTTCTAAAATGTATGCACATTTACATTTAGATGGAGAACATGGTTCATTTGTTAAGGTACATTTTAGTAAGTGAAAAACTCTCTAAAAGCAATATATTAGTTACAACAAATTAAGAGAGAATTTTCCTTGTAAAGAGCCTAAATCGGGAAGAAAAAGTCAAGACAAAACATTTTCTGAGTCTTATTTTATCAGATCCTATAGATGCTAGAAACACTTGAACCAAACATAGTGAAATATTTGTTGTAAAGAGCACTCTCTTAGGGCTATAAATTACTGATGATGAACTAGAGAAAGGTCAATTTTCACATTATTCAAAGCCAGCCCTGACTTTTGGTGCTAACTTGTTTTAGGGCATACTATTTGGTCTTATAGTCTATTGTGTCCTACAGGACACAAATATATCATTAAGCATTTATTAGGGCTTTATTATATTGTAATAAATTATTATGTATTAATAATTATTTATTAGTAAATCATTAAGTAATTGATTATTTTATATAAATATCCCTGGATTGAGCTAGGTATTAGAAGGAAAGTTGGTGTGACGGTGTGTTCAAAGGCATGCACCTTGGTCTCAATCTCAAACTCACAAGTGTCATGAGAAGATAAAATTACCATTTGTGGCATAGATAGAGAACAATTTTGAACTAAACTAAGCTCCTAGAACAAGACCTTGGATATAGTAGGAGCTAATAAATGATGATTACTTTGTATTGATTCTAAGAGCAATGGGGTTGAGAAAAATGGAGAAGAGATCAGAGCTGACTAGAGTTACATATGACTTCATGGAGGAGGTCATGCACTCTGTTCTAGCAAAACAAGAATACTTGCTGTCCCTTATGTATGACCATCCATCTTCAGCCTTTGTGCCTTTGCACAGGTTATTTCCATCCCTGTAATAGATTCTCACTTTACCTTGCTTCGTAGAAGTTTTCTCTCCCTTTATAGCTCAGTTATGGTATCACCTGAGTCCCCAGCTACTGGTACCTGCTCCTAAATTATGTGTTGTTTATCTTGAATTTACTTGGAATGAAGGAATGAAAAAAAACCTTTTATCAGTCACATACTGTTATAAGTCAAGCACTGTCCTGATTGCTAGGGATACAAATTTTGAAGTGAGAAAGTACATATATGAAAGTGTTAGCCAGAAGAGGAAGGGAGAATGGAATCATAGGCATATAAGGGATCATGAGTCAATCCATAGGGCAAACTGATATCCTTCTTCAAGGAAGAATGGTTACATGCTAGTATTTATTTGATTACTAAGCCCACAGAAACAGGTGGAAAGGTACAGGGAGGAGATGGAGATGTAGTGGCAGATCAGATGAATGATTCAGATGGACAGATGAGATATGAAGTATTATCTAGCCTGGTGGTCTTGGGCCTACCAAATACAGTGAGATAGTTGAATTTGCACTTGCCAACCAAGACAATGTGTTCCACGATAGGAGCTGCAAATTTAACTACTGTAGAGATTGTATGTGTTTTTTTTCTTTGCTCAAATGTGGTCCAAGTCATTTCTTTCAATAGAATGTATATTCCTTGAGGCTATGAACTCTTCCATTTTTACCCTGGAAACCCCAGGGCCTAGCATAGTGTGCAAAACATAGTAGACACTTAAATGCATATTGTTTGACTGATTGAACTAGGTCTTAAAAGATAAAACTAATGTAAGTTACTAGGGTGTAATAGAAAAAGTTCTGAGAATAGAGGTTATCCAAGTTCCAGCTCCTTTATATGTAGGTTTTTTTCCCCACTCTCTTGCTGTCTCTAGGGACCTCTTCTTAAAGATCATCTCTTCAGGAAAAACTGGAGACTAAAAGAACTAGGATCTCTCCTTTCCCCAGTTTTTACCAATTCTGTCCTTCATGCAATCAGAGAATATGAAGTAATATTTTTACGCCAAGGAGAACATTGTGTAAAGGAGATTGAGCCCTGGCCTATATATACAAGATATAAAATGTCCTAATCAGGGGCAAACATTCTCTCAATATATAATTCACCTACAATTTAGCAAATAAACCCTAGAGAGTTGTCTAAAGGACTTTTCCAGGGTCATAATCTAATATCAAGGACAGAATTTTAACTCAAGTATTTCTGATCCGAAGCCAAACACAATACAATATTGCCTTTTAAATCTTGTCTTTAAGATTTAAAGAAACAGGTCCACCCTATGATGTATGTAGTGTAGGGGTGAAACTGAATTTATGGTATATAAAAACTGTCCACCCAATTGTTCCGGTCAATAATTTTTCAGTAACTCATAGTTCTATAGTTGCTTAGGGACATTGAGATGTGAAATCTTTCTCATGGTCATACAGATGATAAGTATTATATGTTGGACTTGAACTCAAATTCCTGACTGTAAGTACAACTCTCTGTCTAAACCACACCACCATGTCCCTCGAATCATTAGCTGCATTTGAAAAAACAAACATAAACAGCCCTTAGCACAATTGTACTGATTAGCATCTTAGCATTAAAAGTGATGTTAAAGATAATTTAATCCAATTCTCTTACTTTACAGATGAGAAAACTGAAGCTCAGCAAGGAAAGGTGGATAGAACAGAGCAGAGAACACAAGAGCCCAGAGGGCTATCTTTGTGCCGGAATTACAGCTAGATACTCCCTGGCTCAGCTCAGTCCTGTATGTCTGAGATAATATAAAATCAGTCAAGCAATGGCTCAAGGCCATTAATTGCAAGTGTGGCTTGAATATATATTCCAGACGTGGTGGTACATTGTTTAAAGGAAGGAATGGCAACTGGAAGACCGTCTCTGGGCCTAGACCTGCCCTCTTCTTTACTGTACAATAAAGCAAAACATAAACAAAAACAAAAATGAGCCAGAAAAGGAAAAATAAAACACGAATAAAGAAACCCGATAGAACCCAACTAATGACCCAGTTGTACCAAGATAAAATCAGAGGATCAGACTGAATGAAGGCCTACATCAGCAACATAGTAGTAATCAAGAAAAAGTATCTAGAAGAGAAATCTGCCCTCCAGGTCAATCCACTAATTGTCTTAAATGCTGACTAGATAGACACTGACCCTTCTGGAGGCTATAAGTAGGAAAGAAGATTGAGGGATACTTTCTTAATATCTAGCATTGGAGATGCATGCTAGTTCCCAATGGGACTGGCTGGAAATAAGGCTGCAATCAGTTAGTCAATAAGCATTTATTAAGTGCCTACCATATATATATATACCAGGCACTGTGCTTAAGGTTTTACTGCAGTCCCAAAATTATATACTTTTTAAAAATTACACTATTTTGTTTACAAGGTGTCTACAGATTAATTAAGGTCAGGGGTGTTATGAGACTCAAAGAAGATAATGGACATAAAACACTTTGCAAACTTTAAAGTGGTATATAAATGTTAATAATCACTATTATTTTTATTATGATGATTATTAGTCCATAATCACTAGACCTCTTATCTGCTGATGATTTAATGCTCTGAGCTTTCCACTGCCTTGCTGCTGAGCTCAAGAAATATTTATAGAATAATATGGGACAATGCTGGTAAAATGTTAAACAGTCTTTCTGAGAGAAAAATGTCTGTACAAACACTTGAAGTTTATTCTGCATTATTAACACCTTCCTAATTACAGACAATCAATGAAAACATAAATCAAGCCCTGATTGCCAATTTTGAGGCAATAATTGCTTACAGTGAAAATTTAAAGATTGGTTTTCACAGGAAGGTTAGAGCTGGCTCCAGCACACCCCTGTGGGATGCCTAGGTTTGAAAACCTAATCAATTCCATATAACTGACACATTATTTTATTGTAGTTTATCATATTCCTTTTGCTTCCTATAGACCCATATAAATAATATTTACAGTTAAACCATGGTTATGCATTTGAAATTGAATTGGGTTTGAAATTGCATTGAAATGAAACAGTGAAGGGAAGAAAGTGAAGCTTTCCTCTCAGGTTAAGGAATGTGCCATAAATGACTATTTGGATAAATCCATGCAATTTACTACCATAGACCAAAGAGATAAACACTGACATCCATGAAAGGAACATAACTAGCAAAAAGATGTCACTAGCTCTCTGCGAACTACAGAAATACTGGTATTTTTCAGTAAGCAATCTCTGCTTGGGAGAGTATAGGACTTGAAGTTTAGAATTTGATCCTCACTGTTAAATGGGATCAGGCTAGTGGTCAAGAGCAACTTTTGGGAAATTGCACATGGAAGAAAGCAAATACTCAGAGACTAGAGGAAAATAGAACTAACAAGTAGAAGTATGAAGAAAAACTTCCTCAGAAGATGGAACAAAAAGTGAACCTTGAAGAAATGATTGATTCTAAGAGAAAAAGGTAAGGATACCATAAATTCCAGTCATGGGAGGCAGCCTGTGCAAAGGCACAGCATTAGGGAAGATTGAAAACAAGTCTGAGAAACAGCAGATAAGCTAGTTTGCCTGAAATGAAGTATATGAAGGGGAGTAATGCTTAGTAATTCTATATAGGTAGCCTAGAGCAAGGTTGTGAAGGACTTTAAGTGCCAGATAAAGGAGTCTGTATATTTTATCATAGAGCCAAAGGATATGGAAGAAGTCACTGAAGCAAGTGAGTGACATGGTCATACTAATATTTGGGGAGATTATTTTGACAACTGTAGGGAATACAAATTGGAGAGACAAGAGAGAGGTAATTAGCTCCTGAACTAGGGTCCTAGTCATGTGTGCAGAAACAAGGGACCAGTTAGTCATCAAAAAACATTTATCAAGTGTTTAGTATGTGCCAGGAATTGTGCTAAGTGTTGGAGATTTAATACAAGCAAAAAGAAAACCTGACCCTGCCCTCCAGGAAGTTACATTTCAATTGGGAAGACAACATATAAAAAGAAACTGAAAAGCTTGGGAAGGTTTGAAGATGGGGGTAGAGCCATGAGAGGGCAAGGTGGTAAAATCCAAAAAGACAGAAGCAGATCTGTGAGAGGAAGAAACATAGCTGTCCTTAGCTCTTCCCCATTATGGAGAAATTCACTAATGAAAGACAGGGTCCACAAAGTTTAAAGGAAGGTTATAGGTTAAGAAGGTCCTAGGTACTGAGGGAAATTCCAGGGTGAGAGGGTAGATGAGAAATGTTGGCAAAGTCTAGGTCAGTGATTCTCAACCTTCCTAATGCCATGACCCTTGAATATAGTTCCTCAAGTTGTAGTGACCCCCAATCATAAAATTATTTTCATTGCCACTTCATAACTGTAATTTTGCTACTGTTATGAATTGTAATATAAATATCTGA
Organism: Pseudocheirus occidentalis; assembly: GCA_028646575.1. Classification (NCBI taxonomy): domain Eukaryota; kingdom Metazoa; phylum Chordata; class Mammalia; order Diprotodontia; family Pseudocheiridae; genus Pseudocheirus; species Pseudocheirus occidentalis. The sequence continues at coordinate 166,207,609 of CM053595.1, read as the reverse complement.
TATGCAGGATGTATTTAAATTGAACATAATCCACAGGTTGAGAACTGGTGGTCTAGGGAGTCAGCAGCAGAGCCAAGAAGGGTAGCTGCAAGACAGGCTTGGAGACAAAATCAACAAAACTTAGTAACTATTAGACATAGGATTTCAGACATGAAATCCATTTATTGGAATTTAGCGGAATTATGTATTTGATTCCACTCTGAACATTTTGTAAAACACTGAGGATGCTCTGAAGGTTGTGAACCTGCATCATTAAAGGATAGTAGTGTCCTGGACAAAAAACCAGCAACCTGATATTTGGATCAGTTAAGATGAGGGGTGGATTTATTAGAGGTTTTTTTTTTTAATCATATTGAGTTTAAGTTGACTAAGGTACTTCAGGCATTCTCTAGGTCAATCCATACTGGAATAGGAATTTCCTTATTAACCTCCCTAAGTAATCCTTCAACCTTCACTTAAAACCTACAGAGATATCAAAGCTACTATCTCCTAAATTATTTCATTCTGCTTCTGTGAAGGTTTCAATTAAAATGAAATTTGATTTCATATCAAGCTGAAATCTTCTTTCAACATCTACTAATTTCTCCAAGTTTGCCCTCTGGGGCCAAATAAACAAAAAGAGCACTAGCCCCTATTCTGTATGACAGCCCTTCACACACTTTGACACTACAATACCCTCCCCTCACTTTAAGTGTACCTCTTATGAATGAAGGGGTAGCTAGGTGGTGAAGTAGACAGAGCACCAGGCCTGGAGTCAGGAAGAATCTTTTTCATGAGTTCAAAATTGCCCTTAAACACTTAAACTAGCTGTGTGACCCTGGGCAAGTCACTTAACCCTGTTTGTCTAAGTCTCCTCATATGTAACATGAGCTGGAGAAGGAAATGACAAACCACTCTAATATTTTTGCCAAGAAAATCCTAAATGGGGTTTTGAAAGTCAGACATGACTAAAAAAACTACTGAACAACAAAATTGATTTATGGCAGCTGGGTGGGTCAGTGGATAGAGTAGTGGGTCTGGAGTCAGGAAGACCTGAATTCAAATCTAGACTCAAATACTTTCTAGCTAAGACACTGGGCAAGACACTTAACTCTGCCTCAATTTCCTCATCTATAACATGAACTCGAGAAAGAAATAGCAAAACACTCCAGTATCTTTGCCAAGGAAATCCTAAATGGCACTGTGAAGAATCGAACAGAATGGAAATGACTGAACAATGACAACAAAAATATGAATTAATGAATGAATGAATGAATGAATGATGAATGATGAATGAATGAATGAATGAATGAAAAAAAGCATTTGTGTTTACTATGCACATAGAAGTGTGCTGAGTGCTAGAAATACATGTAGAAAAGTTCAAAGAGCTCACATTCTAATAGGGGAGATAATATATTTAGAAGATTTCAGTTATAATTGAGATGGAAAAGTTCCATGGTCCTTAGGGCAAAATATGCCCGATTGCTTCAATTAGTGCTCTTCTGCCGTGGTTTCATATGCTTTTATATTCATTTAGAAGCTCTCCAACTTGTCAAAGGGAATTGTTAAACTAGAGTATTGGATTAAAGTATCTCTAACCTTGCTTACAGTTCTGAGGCTCAGTAATTCTAGGATGCCCTCATTTAAGAGTTGAGGAAATTAAGATCAGAGGTGACACGACTTGCCTAGGTCACACATCATGTAAGTGACTGACCTAAAATCCAGCAGTCGTAATTTCCTGACCTGGGTTCTTCTCATTGCACTGGGCTCCCAAGGTCACCATTCCTCAGTTTCCTTGTTTTAAATAATGGAACTAATACACCTATTCTAACTTCCTCAGGGTTCATTGGGGGTATAAAATGGAATAATGCGTTTGATTCCACCCTGAAAAGTTAAAAGCATCATATAAATGTCAGGCAAAAAGAAGTGGGCTCCATAATACTAAGTTCCAGTTAGCACTTATGAATTCCATTAATTAGAAAGGCTTGTGTGACTTGCTGACACTTAGCTGCACTCTAGATAATTCACATATGTGGACCCAGGGAAGCAGAGGTCTTCTGGGAAATAAGCATATGAAATGGGTGATATCTGTCAGGAAGATTTTAGACTGTCTACAAGAAGGATAAGACTTTGAGACAAATTAACTCTTTCAAGAACGCTTAACACATGTAATGCCTAACAAGCAGGGCTCCCTTTAATTTTGTTAAATTTAAAGCTGACACCCAAATTGACTGCCTGAAAACGCATCTTCACAGTTTAGAATGAAGGAAATCTTATTTGGGGGTATGAGTAATTGGACATGATTTACCTTTGATCTCCACGCCTTATTTCTTCACTGGCACAGATCACTCACAACTCTGATAGTTCAACAGTGCCTGACAGTATCAGAAGCATGGCATTGTGGAAAGAAGACTGGGCCAGGAGGATTAATATCTGAATTCTGGTTCTGACTTTCCATAATTTGTTTGTTTTTTTCCCCAAACCTCTGACCTTCAATATTTATTGACTATGTAACCATAGTCAAGTCATGTAAATACTGAGTCTCAGCTTCCTTTACTGTAAAGTGCAGATAATATAATCTTCAAAACTCTCTCTGGAGTTTTGTAAGGTTAGCATATGAACTGCTAACCTTAAATGTTAAAATATTTAATATTATCCAAATATTATCCAAAATATTATCCAAATATTAAAATATTATCCAAACTTATGGAAAGGCCAAATATTATCTCACTATGTGAATAAAGTATTGGGCCTGGACTCAAGATGACCTGGGTTCAAATCTTGCCTTAATACTTACTAGCTTTGTCACTATATGGGAATTACTCAACCTCTTCAAGTCTCAATTTTCTCATCTGTAAAATAGACATAATGCCACTTGTACTACCTATTTCCTAAGGTCACTGTGAGGCTCAAATGGTTTGAATGCCATTTAATAGATGAAGAAGTTAAGGTAAATAGATAATTTACTAACTTACTAAACTAAAATTAGGTATTCCAATGACAGGATTGGACTTTGTGATTTCTAAGGGGTCTGTTCGTCATAACATTCTAAAGTACAGAGGGCCATTCAGAAAAATTGGAAAGACCCAGACTTTTAGTTCTGACCCTTTATACCCCTCTTTATGACACTAATGCCTTTTTCTCAGCTGCCAAGCTTTCTCATTTTTGTGACTTTTCAAACCTATCAAAAAAAAAAGATTTAAAATTCATTTCCACTGAGTATTCAAACACTGGTAACATCTTAATGTGTTTTTTTTCTTGAGGCATTTTGTACTTTTTAGGGATGAAAGCCTTAATCTAAAGAAATAAAATTCTTGTGGGAAAATTTCAGACCACAATGAGAAGGTGGGGGAAATACTTTGAAGCCTTCTCTTTGTCTGAGATCATAAACCCAAGTAATCTAGACTTTCTAACTAGAAATGACCTAGAACAGGGACAGCTAGGTGCTACAGTGGATAGAGTACCTTCTGGAGTCAGAAGGACCTGAGTTCAAATTTGACCTCAGATGCTTGACACTTACTAGCTGTGTAACCCTGGGCAAGTCTTTTAACCATGATTGATGAAAGAAAGAAAGAAAGAAAGAAAGAAAGAA
>CM053595.1:166174577-166203538 GCA_028646575.1 Pseudocheirus occidentalis | reverse complement strand
AAGAAAGAAAGAAAGAAAGAAAGAAAGAAAGAAAGAAAGAAAGAAAGAAAGAAAGAAAGAAAGAAAGAAAGAAAGAAAGAAAGAAAAGAAGGAAGGAAGGAAGGAAGGGAGGGAGGGAGGAAGGGAGGAAAAAAGGAAGGAGGAAGGAAAGAAAGAAAGAAATGACCTAGAACAACAGAATTTAGAATCAGAAATGAGCTTTGAAATTATCAAGTTTAACCCCCTAATTCTAAAGAAGTACAGATAGAATCTGTTGCTCTGAAACTCATTCTCTATCCCTACCAAAGTCAGGACAGGAAATGTAGGTGAATTAGAAATAAAAACCATTTATGTCCTTGGTTATATGTGCTAGAAAGGGAAAATTAGCAGAAACTTGAAAGAAGAGTTAAAAAAGAAGCTAGAGCAGGGACAGAGACAAGAGGAGAAAAGACCGCATGGAGAACAGGTGGTAGTGGAGTTCGTTATCTTAACCTATCTTAACTAAATTGATTAGATCTAGGCAATTATATCCCTCAGAAAGAAAGAAAGGGGGGGACTTCAAAAGAAGTTTGAGTGTGATTAGAACTGTTAAGGCAAGATCCAAAGATGAGTTCTCCATGAGGGTAAGCTGAGGCCTTACAGACGTAGAAGGGAGAAATCTGGAAGAGTTCTTACTACCTTTCCCCATGCAGACAGAAACAAGGGTTTGAGAGGAAAAAGATTGCTGAAGTTTGCTTATTTCAGGGAGACATTCTGATTTGAATGCAGTTGGCAGAACACTGGACTTGGAGTGAGGAGCCTTAGACTTGAGCTCCAGCCCTGACGTTAATGAGCAGCTAGGCGACATGGTCAGTCAATCAGTCAATAAACATTTAAGTGTTTACCATATGTCTGTGCTAAATTTTGGAGAGATAAAGAAAGGTAGAAGATCCCCTCAAGATCTTTTAACCTAACAGGGAAGATGATACATTAAAAAAAAAAAAAGAAATTGGGGAAAAGGGAGGGTGGAACATGTGGGCCAGGCATATGATCAATTTAGAAGTCCAGGGGAGTGAAGCCTTGGACTGTCCAAATGAAACAGCTAGTAAGAGCTCTACACTCTCTATGTTCCACCCTCTCCCAAAAGATGGAAGGAGGAATCCCAGGGACAGGATATACTGAGGAGGTGAGAATTTCAATACTAATCTGATTTTTTAAATTTAAATTTATTTTATTTATAATTTATGTGATAAAGCAAGCATTTCCATAACATGGTAAATTTTTTTTAAAATGCTTGTGAAACTACAAATCTATTACATACAACTTGCTATTCCATTTTATATATATATATATATATAATAGTTATTATGTAAATTCCTTTTTTTCCTCTTCCCCCCCACTAGAGACAGCTACCATTAGATACAAATGTGTGTATATACAAACATATACGTAAAATCATTCTATATATACTTCTATTTATCAGTTCTTTCTCTCTATGCAGATAGTGTCTTCCATCATAGGCTTTTTGTAGTTAATTTGGGTATTTACAATAGTCAAAACAATTTAGTCCAGTGGTTCTCAACCTTCCTAATGCCATGGCCCTTTAATACAGTTCCTCATGTTGTAGTGACCCCCAACCATAAAATTATTTTCATTGATACTTCATAAATGTAATTTTGCTACTGTTATGAATCATAATGTAAATATCTGATATGCAGGATGTATTTTCATTGTTACAAATTGAACATAACCCACAGGTTGAGAACCGCTTAGTCACTCAAAAGTCTTTCTTCAATATTGCTGTTAATATATGCAATGTTCTCTTGGTTCTATTCATTTCACTCTTCACGATTTCATACAACTCTCTCTATGGTTTGGTTTTCTTTTTGCTTTTATTTTTTGGAGGGGGGAAGGCTGGCCAGTTAGGGTTAAGCGACTCGCCCAATGTCACACAGCTAGTAAACTGTTAAGTGTCTAAGGCCAGATTTGAACTCAGGTCCTCATGACTCCAGGGCCAGTGCTCTATTCACTGCACCACCTAGCCACCCCTATCCATGTTTTTTTTTCAAGATCATTAAGCTCATCATTTCTTATAGCAGAGTAGTATTCCATCACAATCATATATCACAGCTTGCAAAGTCGTTCCCCAATTGATGGGCATCCTGGCAATTTCCAGTTCTTTGCCATTACAAGGAGAGCTGCTATAAACATTTTAGAACATATAGGTTCTTTTTCCTTTTTTCTTGATCATTTCTGGAAACAGACTTAGTACAGTTATTATATAGGTGATTTAATAACTCTTTGGGCTTGATTCCAAGTTGCTCTCCAAAATAGTTGGATCAGTGCACAATTCCACCAACACCAATTTTTTCACATCCCCTTGAACATTTGTTGCTTTCCCCTTCAATCATTTTAGTCAATATGGTAGGTGTAAAATGCTACTTCAAGATTGTTTTAATTTGTATTTCTCTAATCAATAGTGATGTAGAACATTTTATATGACTATAAATTGCTTTGATTTCTTCATTGGAAAACTGTCTCTTCATATCCTTTGACCATTTATCAATTGGAGATGCTGATCTGATTTTGCATGATCATGAGATTCCAGAGAGAATGATGAAATCCAGCAATACATTCAGATGAGATACGATGGCTCTCAAGCTAGAGCTAAAGAGACTGAAATTAGAGTGCTTCTTCATACAATTACTAACTATGGGACCCTGAACAAGTCACTTAACCTCACTCAGCCTTGGTTTTCTCATCTATAAAATGGAAATGATACTATTCCTTACCCAGTCTAGCAAAACAAAATCTAGTCCTCTCAATGTGCAAAGGAGGAAAGCAGCATCTGCCCTGTCAAATATCTTACCCAAAGTCACATAGCTAGTTACTAATGCAAACTAACAAAAACAAGGCAATGTTGGGAGGATCAAACAAGGTAACAGATAGAAAGTGTTTTGCCTTTCATGCTCGGTAGGCTCGGCCAGAGCTTTATCCTCATAATGTGGCCCTGGAGAACTTCGGACACATTTAAACCTTCATGATACTCATTTGCATCTAGGCAACCAGGCTATACAATAGATAGAGGAATGGATATGGAGTCAGAAGGATCTGAGGCTGAATCCCCCTTTTAGGAACTTATTAGCTGTGTACCCCTGAATAACATTTAATCTTTCTCAAATTTAGTTTTTAATCTGGAAAATGGGAATGACAAAAATAGCACTGTTTTACAGGGATTTGTGAGGATCAAATGGGATGATATTTGTAGTCTTTTGCAAGCCTTAATGTGCTATATACACGCTATTATTATTATTAGTTCATTAGCGATCCCATGATTCCGTGATCCAACTCAAACAAGTGACAACCAGTAATAAAAACAAGGTAGTAGAGCTACAAAACACAGCAGATCGAGCCCTGGCCTGAAATCAAGGTGACATGGGCTCAAATCTAGATGCCATAAATTAGTCGTGCAACTTTTGGTAAGTCATTTGAAACAGAGTAGGCTTCAATTTCCTCCTTTGCAAAATGGCAAGACCAGGCTTTGCTAAGCTAGACTAGATTTTGTCTGAGATTGTCTCCAGTTCTACGGTTCTATGATTTTTACATCTGTTTTGGGAAAGGGCAAGAAATATTTCTTGGGGAAGGACAGGAGATACCTCAAGTACAATAGCATATCTTCATTTCTGCCAGATTTAGCCGAAGAGAAGCCTCTATAGCTTTACTGGGAGCTAAAAGAATAGAAGAAAACTGGACACACATTTAATTATAGCTATGTGAATAGGAGAATTTCAATCATGAGTAAGACTTAAAAAAAATACTTTGGCAGTCCCCAAGGAGTATTTGTAAATCTATTTCTATACTCAACTCCCTTGGATCTTACATTTCAAACCAGCCACACAATAGCATTTCTTTTTCAAAGGAAACTACCAACATGTAACATTTAGAGATTCAGTTTTGTGGCTTTCTCTTTTTTTCTTTTCTTCATTTTATTTAAATGGGCAAAAAAAGTAGAGGGAAGGCTATCCCAGGGATGCTTATTGACATCTCCTCCCAAGTTACAAACCACAGAAGGAGTTATATTATTCATTTGGGAATTTTGGAGCAATGGATAAGATACATTTTATGATTTACTATCACTTTCAATAGGAACTCTGAAATATTTATAGGCCATCATACCAAAACACAGAGATTTCAATATTTTGATAGGGAAGGAAGAAGGGAGGAAAGGTAGGAAGGAAGGGAGGGAAGGGAGGAAGGGAGGAAGGGAGGGAAGGAAGGAAGGAAGGAAGGAAGGAAGGAAGGAAGGAAGGAAGGAAGGAAGGAAGGAAGGAAGGAAGGAAGGAAGGAAGGAAGGAAGGAAGGAAGGGAGGGAAGGAAGGAAGGGAGGAAAGGAAGGAAGGAAGGAAAGGAAGTGGGAGGGACGGAGGAAGAGAGAGAGAGAGAGAGAGAGAGAGAGAGAGAGAGAGATTATTTCCTTTCCTTTTTTCTTTGCTTGTTTTTTCTTTACCTTCCCTCAGTGTACTGAATGTGAAGTTCTCTCTCCATTTCAGAAATTAACACTTTTCCTCCCCCTAGTGGTACTATTCTTTACTTCTACTCTGTTGATAAGAATAATATTTGTTTTGTTTTGTTTTTTAAATTAGAGACTGAGATCCAACCTAGTCACGCCATTTCCATAGCTTTGATCAAATGCAATGCCCCAGATTTTTCTACTCATAACTCTCTTAACTTCTTAATTTCTTTCTTTATAAATCAAGATTGACAGGGGTGGTGATGGGGAGACAAAATGGAGTTTTGAATGAAACATAGTTTCAGAAGGAAATGTATGCATCCCAATTAAATATTTCAGATTCAGTGTATGCTCATGAGTAGGGTAGAAATTGCACATTCACTCATGTAAGAATCATGTGAATGCAATGTGGTTGTCATTTCTTGGATCTTCCACAGCTATAAGTTATCTCTTCTCAAATTTCCATGATGATGTTGGTCAAAGTTCTGCTTTTGCTCCCATCAAATCCTATCTCATATTATACTAAAGACAACAAGTGTGTTATTTCTCATCTCAGTATTCTGGGCACCTAGCTTAGAGTCTTTCCCAGAGCTAACATCTCACTACATTAAGGATCTGTAATATTATGAGTATGGGTGTGGCCTCCCTTAGGCCAACACTGATGGCAAGCTCTGTGAAACCTTAGTAGATAAGTCTTAGAGACTTATGTGAGCCTCTGAGAGAATGAAGTGACTTGGCTATAATCATAGGACTAATGTGCCAGAGATAGGATATGAAATCGGTCATTTCCTGACTCTAAATCCAGCACTCTATCCACTATGTTACATTATCGCTCTCATACAGATTAGGTGCTTAATAAATATTCAGTTAAATGAAATTACTTGAGCTAGCCAGGAAAATTGGCAGAAAATGAAAGACAAAGTAACTCTGTAGCAATAGTGTGTACCACCAAACCACAAAAATAATGGCAGGAAAAAAATAACGATAAGCTATCACCCCCAAGGAAGAAAAAAATATGTATCTGTACTAAAATGATTGTAAATCAGACTTTTGGAAGAATACAAGGATAATAAAGGTGCCAAAAGCATCAGAGCTTCAATAAGATCTGATATGTTAGTCAGTCAATAAATATTTATGATGCTCCTACTATGTGCCAGTCACTATTAAACAGTGCTACTATGTAGCCTGTTTTCTAATCAGACTGGGGACATTGATGAGTAACCAGAAGAGTTGGGCAAGGTCACATAGGTAGCAAGTGAATGGCAGATTCAGAATTTGAGCATGAATCCTGTGACTTCAAATATTGACATCTTTTCACTATATATGATTCCTCCCTTTTTAAGGACACATTTCCCCTTTGAAACCATTTGCTAGATGCACAGTTCAAGAGTTCAGTTTTGTTATTCCTATGGTTTTGATGTGCCAACATTATTCTATTGAGGAGAGATTTAAGTTTTCCTAAGTCAAAAGCCTTCACATTGTGTTCCTGAAGTTTCCCAGCTCAAGTGTTCAGTGTCAAAAAAGGAAATTATCTTCTGGGAGGGAATTTGAATTATGGTTGGATATGAAATAATGATTGAATTATTGCTATCTTCAAAGTAATCAAATTATGGCAATTGTGATTATAAAGCCACTGCCTTACAGTATCCAATATAAATATTTTATGTAATTTTAAAATTAATTCTACCTTAAATCAGTCCCAATCTCAACTGTGGGAAACTTCTATTCCTTTTCTTTAAAAAATACAATTTGTAAAGATGGTGGAGAGAAGCCAGGAAGTTGCCTGAGTTCTCCCCAGTTTCTCTTAGAAACAATGTTAATTCAAGCCTCTAAAATAATTTTTGGGGCAACAGAATCCACAAAAAGACAGGGTGAAGCAATTTTCCAGTCCAAGATAACTTAGAAGGACTTCAGAGAAGGTCTATCTCTCTTGGGTAAAAGGGGAGCAGAACCCAGTACTGGTGGTATGTCAGCATGCTAGTAAGACTCTCTTAGCCACAGCACAGATCAGCAGCTGAGGACCTGAAATCCTGGTTCAGTAGGCCAACTGCATAGTAGGTTAGCTGTGAGGCCTCCAGTCCCAGCTCAGTAAGCAAACTGCCAGCTCAACCCAGGACACAAGATGCATGACTAGACCAGGCCACCCCAGAGCAGTGGGCAAGCTGCCAGTCAGAGAGGCCCAAGCACACTCTGCTTCCATGCAAGAAGTTTGGGACAGTACTCCCTGTACCTCAGAAGCAGAACTCTAATGTTTAAAAATGAGTGGAAAAAAAAACAACAAAAAACAAACAAACAAAAAAAAAGAGTCCAGACCATAGAAAGCTGCAACAGTGAAGATCAAGACAAACTCAGAAGAGGACAACAATGTCAAAGTCCCTACATGCAAAGCTTCAGAGGGCAAAATGAATTAGTCTCAAGCCCAAAAGCTCCAGTTGGTAGAAGAGAAATGGGAAAATAAATGAGAGTTATGCAAGACAATTATGAAAAAAGAGTCAATAGCTTGGAAAAGGAAGCAAAAAAATTGACTAAAACAACACCTTAAAAAGTAGAATTGGTCAAATTGGGGCAATACTGAAGAAAGCGACTCCTTAAAAAGCAGAACTGGCCAGATAGAAGAGGAATTACAAAAGCTAATTGAAGAAAATTATTCATTAAAAATTAGAACTAGGCTAGTGGAAGCTTTTGAAGTTTCAAGAATCAGTCAAACAAATTTTTAAAATGAAAAAAATATATAGGAAAATGTAAAATACCTCACTGTGAAAAAAAACAACTGGCCTGGAAAATAGATTCAAGAGAGATAATTTAAGATGTAGTGGACTACCTAAAAAATCATGATCAAAAAGAGCCTGTACAGCATCTTCTAAGAAATTGTCAAGGAAAACTGCCCTGATATTGCAGGACCAGAGGATAAAATAGTCATTCAAAGAATCCACTCATTACCTCCTGAAAGAGTTACCCAAATTAAAACTTCTAGGAATATTGTAGCAAAATTCAAGAGCTATCAGGTCAAAGAGAAAATACTGCAAACAACCAGAAAGAAACAATTCAAGTATCAAGGAGCCATAGTCAGGATTACATAGGATTCAGCAGCTTAGTTTCTACATTAAAGGATCAAAAGGCTTGGAATATGATATTTTGGAAGGCAAAGGAGCTTGGAATACAACTAGGAATCAACTACCCAACAAAACTGAGCCTAATCTTTCCGAGGAAAAGATGGATATTCAATGAAATAGGGGACTTTCAAACTCTCCTGAAGAAAAGACCTGAACTGAACAGAAAATTCCATCTTTGAATACAAGATTCAAGAGAAGCATAAAAAAGATAAACAGCAAAGAAGAAAACATGATAATCAATAGAGGTAAACTTTACTCCCCTACATGGAAAGATGTTGCTCATATTAAGAACCATATCTCTATTAGGGCAATTACAAGGAGTATAAATAGACAGAGTGTGTGGGTATACGATGACTTTGATGTAATGATAAAAATATGAATTAAGGGGTGGAAAAGGAGTTGGAGAAGAGGAAAGGGGGAGGCTGAATGGAGTAAATTATATAACATTTAGAGGCATGAAACAGCTATTACAGTAGAGGGGAAAAAATGAGAGGTGAGCATTGTTTGAAACAATCTCATTGAATTTGGCTCAAAGAGGAAATAAAATACACTTGGGTAAAGAAATCCATCTTACCCTATAGGGAATTAGTAGGGTAAAGGGAAAAGAAAAGGAGGGGGGTATAGAAGAGAAGGAAGATTGAGGAAGGTTAGAATTAATTAGAAGCAAAACACTAGTGAGGAGGGGCAGGGTAAAGGAGGAAAGAAAAGTACAAGCAGAGAAAATAGAATGGAGGGAAATACATAACTAATAATCATAACTGTGAATGTGATTGGGATGAATTCTCCCATAAAACAGAGGCAAATAGGAGAGAGAATTAAAAAACAGAATTCTATAATATGTTTTTTTTAAAAGGAAACACATTTAAAACAGAGATAGAGCAAGAAAGAGAAGGGGGGAGGGAGGGAAGGGGAGAGAGAGACAGAGACAGAGAGAGAGAGAGAGGTAAAAGGGTAGAGCAAAGTATATTATGCTTCAGCTGAAGTGAAAAAAAAGCAGAGGTAGTAATCCTGATCTCAGACAAAGCAAAAGCAAAACTAGATCGAATTAAAAAAGACAAGGAAGGAAACTACATCTTGCTAAAAGGTACCATAAAGGTACCAAGTATTATCAAGACTAAATATATATGCATGAAGTAGTATAGGATCCAAATTCTTAAAGGAGAAGTTAAATGAGCTATAGATAGAAATAGCAAAATAATACCTAAATGAGTTGGGGGAATTCAACCTACATCTCTCAAACTCAGTAAATCTAACAACAAAATGAAAAAGAAAGTTAAGGAGGTGAATAGAATTTTTTAAAACTTATAAATGAAAGACCTCTGGAGAAAATAGAATGGGGCTAGAAAGTAATATATCTTTTTTTAATATACTAAGTAGTCTGTGGCATCTACACAAAAATTGGCCATGAATTAGGACCAAAAAATCCTTACAATCAAATTCAGAAAGGTAAAAATATTAAATGCATCTTTTCAGATCATGACACAATAAAAATTACATGTAATAAAATGTCATGGAGAGATAAAAAATTAATTAGAAACAAAATAAGCTAATGCTAAAGAATTAGTGGGTCAAACAACAAATCATAGAAAAAAATCAATAATTTCATTAAAAAGAATGATGATAATGAGACAATGTACCAAAATTTGGGGGATGCAACCAAAGCAATACTTAAGGGAAAATTTATATCTCTAACTGCTTACATGGGTAAAATAAAGAGCAGATCAATGAATTGGCATGCAATTTAAAAAGCTAGAAAAAGAACAAATTTAAAAATTCTAAAAATCAAAAGATAGACTAATGAAAATGAAAGTAAGAAAGGTATTGAACTAAAACTAAGAGCTGGTTCTATGATAAAAAGCAATAAAACAGATAAACTTTTGATTAATTTGATTATTGAAAGAAGAAAGAAAACCAAATTATCAGTGTAAAAAATGAAAAGGGTGAATTCACTACCAATGAAAAGGAAATGAAAGCAATAATTAGAAGTTATTTTACCTAATTGTATACCAACAAATCTGTCAATGTACTTGAAATGGATGACAATTTACAAAAAATATAAATTGTCCAAGTTTACAGAAGAAGAAATAAAATACTTAAATAATCTCATATTAGAAAAAAAATTGAACAAACCATCAATTAACTCCCTAAGAAAAAATTATCTTGAACAGATGGATTTAAAAGTGAATTCTACCAAACATTTAAAGAACAATTAATTCTAATACCATACAAATTATTTGGAAAAAATAGTCAAAGAAAGAGTCCTACTAAATTCCTTTTATGGCACAAATATGGTGCTGATACCTAAACCATGAGGAGCCAAAACAGAGAAAAATAATTAGAGACCAATTTCTCAAATGAATATTGATGCAAAAATTTTAAATAAAATATTAGCAAAGAGGTAATCATGCGATTTATCATGAAGATACGAAGACATATCCTTATCATATGACAAGGTGGGATTTATACCAGGAATGCAGGGCAGGTTCAATATAAGGAAAACTATTAGCATAATTGATCATATCAATAACAAAGTCAACAGAAATTATGTGATTATTTCAATAAATGTAGAAAAAGTTTTTGACAAAATACAGCACCCCTTCCTATTAAAAACACTAGAGAGCATTGGAATAAATGGAACTTTCCTTAAATAAGTGTTGACTATCTAAAACTATCAGCAAGTTCTGTAATGGGAATAAACTAGAAACCTTCCCAATATGATCAGGGTTGAAACAAAGATGCCCATTGTCACCATGATTATTCAATACTGTACTAGAAACGTTAACTTAAGCAATGAGAAGAAAAAGAAATTGAGGGAATTAGAATAGGCAATGAGGAAACAAAACTATCACTCTTTGATGATAATATGATGGTATACTTAGAGAATTCTAGAGAATTAACTTAAAAAACTACTTTAGCAAGGTTCCAGGACACAAAATAAGCCCACATATACCGTCAGCATTTCTATATATCACCAACAAAGCCCAACAAGAGATAGAAAGAGAAACTCCTTTTCAAATGACTGTAAACAATATAAAATATTTGGGAGTCTACTTGCCAAGACAAATCCAGGAACTATATGAACACAGTTACAAAACACTTTCCACACAAATAAAGTCAGATCCTAACAGTTGGAAAAAATATCAGTTGCACATGGGTAGGCCAAGCTAATATAATAAAATGGCAATTCTACTACCAAAATTTATATTATGGAGCTAGAAAAAATAACAAAATTCATCTGGAAGAGCAAAAAGTCAAGAATATTAAGGGAATCAATGAAAAAAATGCAAAGGAAGGTGGCCTAGCCATGACTGATCTAAAACTATATTACAAAGCAGCAATTATCAAAACTATTTGATACTACAGAAGAAACAGAGTGGTGAATCAGTGGAATAGATTAGGTACACAAGATATAGTAGTCAATTACTATAGTAATCTGCTATTTGATAAACCCAAAGACTCCGGCTTTTGGGATAAGAACTCACTATTTGACAAAAGCTTCAGGGAAAACTGGAAAATAGTATGGCAGAAAATAGACAAAGACCAACATCTCACACCATATACCCAAATAAGGTCAAAATTAGTATGATTTAAACACATGTTTGATGTGTTTAATTAGTATGATACCATAAACAAATTAATAAAGCAAAGAATAGTTTACCTGTCAGATCTATGGAGAGGGAAAGAATTTATGATGAAATAAGAGATGGAGATATTATGAAGAGCAAAATGGATAATTTTGATGACATTAAATTTAAAAAGGTTTGCACAAACAAAATCAAAGCAGTGAAGATTAGAAAGTAGAAAATGGGAAATTATTTTTACAGCATGTGTTTCTGATGAAGACTTCATTTCTCAAATATATAGAGAACTGAGTCAATTTGTAATGATACAATTCATTTCCTAATTGATAAATGGTCAAAGGAAGTTTTCAGATGAAGAAATTAAAGCTATCTATAATCATATAAAATTGCTCTAAATCTTATCAATTAAAAAATGAAAATTAAAACATATCTGAGGTACCACTTTACACCTATCGATACTACTTTACACCTATTGGCTAATATTATAGAAAAGGAAAATGAGAAATGTTGGAGATGTGAGACAATTGGAACACTAATGCATTGTTGGTAGAGTTGTGAACTGACCCAACCATTCTGGAGAACAATTTTGAACTATCCTCAAAGGGCTATAAAACTTCGCATACCTTTTTACCCAGAAGAGTACATATACAAAAGAGATCATGAAAAAGAGACTTACATGTACAAATATATTTATGGCAGCTCTTTCTGTGGTGCCCAAGAAGTAGAAACTGAGAGAATGTCCATCAATTGGGGAATGGTTAAACAAGTTGTAGTATATGAATATAATGGAATTCTATTATGCTATAAGAAATGATGAGCAAACACATTTCAGAAAAACCTGGAAAGACTTACATGAACTGATGTTGAATGAAGTAAGCAGAACCAGGAGTATGCGTACACAGTATCAGAAACATTATGTGCAATGATCAACTTTGATTGACTTAGCTTTTCTCAGAAATACAATGATCCAAAACAATTCCAAAAGACTCGTGATGGAAAAATGTTATCCACATCCATAGAAAGACCTATGGAGTCTGAATGAAGATCAAAGAATACTGTTTTCTCTCTCTCCCTCTTTTTTTCATGGCTTTTCCCTTTTGTTTTATTTCTTCTCTCACAACATGAGGAATGTAGAAGTATGTTTATAGGATTGCATATGTATAATCTGTACAAGAATGCTTACTGTCTTGGAGAGGGGGCATGGGAGGAAGGGAGAAAAAAAATGAAACTCAAAATCTTATAGAAAATGAATGTTGAAAATTATCTTTACATGTAATTATAAAAATAAAATATGGTTTACATATATATAAACATACATATGTATACATTATATATACAAGTATATAATATACATATCTTAAATAAATATATACATATATACACACACAAATATATATGTATACACACACTTTGAAGTTAGACAGAGACAAACACCCAGGAAGATATGAAAGGAAAACAGAAGAAATTACAAAAAATCATTTCTAAAGAATTTAAACCTTTATAAATCATTTCCCTCACAACAGCTCAGTGAGATACATAAGAGAAAGTATTACTAGTTCCAGGCATCTAGGTGATGCTGTGGATGGAACTGCATGGAAGTCAGGAAGACCTGAATCCAAATCTGGCCTCAGACACTTACTAGCTGTGTCACCCTGGATAAGTCACCTTATTCTGTTGCCTCAATTTCTTCATCTGTAAAATGAGATAGAGAAGGAAATGGTAAACCATTCCAGTTTCTTTGCCAAGAAAACACCAAACAGGGCCATGAAGAGTGAGACACAACTGAAACAACTGAACAATAAAAAACTATTAATTCCATTTGATGGTAAATTGAGACTCAAAGAAATTAGCTTACTTCCCCTGGGTCATATGTCTAGATTGGATCAGTCAAAATCTGAACTCAGGTCCAGTGTGCTTTCCATTATACTATGCTGCTTTTCTTCTACCAGAGGCTCCATTTGCTTGTGTCCTAATAGAGGGAAAATTTGGTTAAAATGGAGTCAGGTGAGGGTCTGCATTTCCTTGTTTACATGATTCTTTGTTAATTACTGCACAACTAATATGAAATGAATTACATTCAAATGTGACTACCCAATTTCCTCACCATAAGTCATTTGTCATGGGAACTTCCTTCACTGATGTAGCTTTCAACCCATCTACCTCTTAATATATGTACTTGACACACATAGAGGCTGAGTTGCTCAGTGTAACACCACTATTAAGTGTCAGATCCTGGATTCTAATCTAGGTCATTGTGACTCTGAGCACTCTAACCATGTCTTCCTCATCTGAAAAAATAAATAAAAACAAAAAACTCACCTCATCTACTTCTTTCCTTCTGAACTACATTTCTTTTTTGCTTCTAACCCATCTTCAATCTGGCTTCCATTTTCATCATTCAGCTAAAATTTCTCTCCCTAAAGTTACCGATGATCTCCTATTTGACAAATGTAATATGTTTTCTCAATTCTCTTTAACTTCTACAGTTTTTGACGCTGTTGATCACCATCTCCTTCCAGGTACTCACTCCTTTCTAATTTTTCGTAGTACTGTTCTCTACTGTTTCTTCTACCAACCTGACTACTCCTCAGATCCTTTGCTGAATCTTCATCCAGATCATATCCATTATCCATGGGTTTCCACCAAGGCTCCATCTTCATCATTTCCTCATTTTTCTCTATGCTATCTCATCAACTCCCATAGATCACCTCTTTTTAGATGGTAACAAATCTATATATTCAGCCCTAACCTCTCTCCTGAATTCTAGTCATACATTGCCAACTATCTTTGGGCATCTTGAACTGTGTGTCCTGAGAGCATCTAATATTCAACACATGTAAAGTAGAACTCATTACCTTTTCCTCAATACTCTCTTCCCTTCCAAAGTTTCCTGTTGCTGTCGAGGTTACCACCATTCTCCCAATAATCAAATCTTGCAAACTCCATGTCATCCTCATCATCCCCAGCTCTTCGCTTATATTCACTCCACGTATTCTGTCCATCATAGTTTCTTATTTCTTCCTCTGAAATATCTCTTCTATGTTTCTTTCTCTATACTCAGTTCATACCCTAAAATAGGTCATTACATATTAAAATAGCTTTCTAACTGCTTTCCTTGGATCAAGTCTCTTCAAACACAAGTCCATCCGCCACTTACCTGATAGAAAGGCTTTCCTAAAACACAAGTCTGATTATCTTATCTCCCTCCTTTCTCACTTGATAACTCCCTATGACTTCCCATTACCTCCAGTATCAACTATAAAGTCCATTGGTATTTGAAACCCTCCACAACTTAGTCTTCTTCTACCTTTCCAGGCTTTTTATATTTTATTTTCCTCCTTGAGCTTTATGACCTGGCTTCATTGATGCATTTGCTTTCCTCAGACATAACTATCTCTCAAAACCATGCCTTTGCACTGGTTGTTCTCTGGGTCTACAGCATTTTCCATCCTCAACTCTTTCTCCTAGTTTTTTTCTGATTCTCCTCAAGATTAGTTTTAAATCCTATCTTCTGGCAGATAGCCTTTCCCTGTCCCCCTGAGTGCTAATACCTACTCCTTTGAGATTACCTGCCATATACTCTGCATATATCATATATGTACAGTTCTTTTCACATTTTGAATGTGGGCTCTTCAAGAACAGGGACAATGTTTTTGCCTTTCTTTGTATCCCGAGTGCTTAGTACAGTGCTTGCTGCATAGTGATTGATTAGTATTTGTTGACTAGCTGTGTCTTTAATGCTACATTACTTCTATTGCCACTACAATATAGTAAGTTGCCTTTGGTGTCAATTGGAAATTCATTCTTCTGATTCTTCCTACCTCAGACAACTCCTGCTATTTGGTGCAGAGCCAGGATCCCCTTGGTGAAGAGCATGATGTTTTCTTTCCCCTTCCCACAGTGCAGTCCTTTTAAAAAATATATTTTATTGATTTTTTTGTTTTTATATTATCCAAATTTCCCCTTAGGTCCCTCTCCAAAGACGCACCCCATACAACAAAGAATATTTTAAATTTAAAAAAGAAAACAAGGAAGAAGAGAAAAAACAACCAGCAAAACTTATCAATACAATGGGAAAATGTCAAAATGTATGTAATGTTGAGAACCATGGACATCCCACTTCTACAATGATATAGGGCTGGAGGAGGTGGTGCAGAATTTTCTTATAACTCTTCTTTGGGACCATGCTTCTTGTTCTTTTGATCATTGTGTGATAGTTGTTTTTTCCCTTAACATTGTTGTAATACGCATTCATAGCTTTCTCAGCTCTAATTGCTTCACCCTGCATCAGTTCTTGTACCTAGTGAAATTTTAATTTCCCTCATATTATCAAAGCAGAGAGTCAACATAAACCACTGAATAATTTTGGATTGGATAATAGATTTCCTTTTTTAGATCACAGCCCATCTATGATTTAGTAAATGTATTTATCAGTATCTGTGACTAAAAATAAAAATCATCTTCTAGAAGTCAACATGTTAACGAGCCTTTCAAAACTTAGCTAAACTGATACCTAGTCATAAAACAAAAAAATCCCATAGACTTGCCCAACCTCATGCTCGATTTCCATTTTCTAAGCATGGAAGGACTTTCCTAAAGCACAAATCTGATTATCTTATCTCCCTCCTTTCTCACTCAATAACTCCCTATGACTCCCCATATGATTAGAGAACTCAGGATTATTTCCATGGTGTAAGGAGTCATTGGAGTTGGATTTTAAGTGCTAGAGTAAAGGCTGAAACAGGAGTGCAGAGACATGGCAGGTTGAAGATGTAAAATATCCTAAATAACATATCTGAAGACATGTTAAAGAGAAAAAAAAGGTACATAGAGCCAAACTCTTTTGGCATATGGTGCATCTAGGTAGCACAGTGGATAGAATGCCAGGCCTGGAGTCAGAAAGACTTGAGTTCAACTCTGGACTCAAGATACTTACTAGCTATGTGGGCCTGGGAAAATCATTTAACCCTGTTTGCCTCAGTTTCCTCATCTCCAAAATGAACTAGAGAAGGAAATGGCAAATCAATTCAGTATCTTTGTCAAGAAAATCCCAAAGCAGGGTACAAAGAGTCACAGAACAACAAACCTTTGGTTATACAAGAATTGATTAGAAATACAAGGTTTATACAGGATTTTCCCCTTCCAAAGTATGTCTTCAACTAGATATCCAAAATACTCTATGAGTTCTTTAGCAACTTGCTTTCTTATATCATAGAGCAAATTATTATCTCAAATGTTAATTATCTAACCTAGCTAGTCACCTAGAAAAGTGGTATAGCTAGAGAAAACTTGTCTTAGGGGAGAGAGAACACAGGACTTGAACTCTGAAAAACTGGATTTGAGTCCCAGGCTTAATACTTAGCATCTGTGTGACCTCAGGAAGTTCAGTCCTAGGCTCTGGATTTCAGTTTCATCAACTATAAAATAAAGTCAAACAAAACAAAATCTGAGGTCATTTACAACTCTAACTTTCTGTTATTATGTTGATCTGTACCTAAACTATCCTTGAGACTTCCCCTTTCATAGGCTCCCTTGCTTCTCTTGAAAATTTGTTATCTACTTCAGACCAATTGTCTCCCCTGTCAGTCAGATTCCCCATCCTCCTTTCATCTCAAGCGTGATCCACAACATAAGTCAACAAAATGAACATCAGGGGAAACCTTGAAGAGAAGGAAGAGATGCCATAAATCAGCTGTAGCCTGAAGGGTCTGTGAAGGCAGACAGCTAGCACCAGCTAAGCCGATTATCTAAAAGCCCTAAGAGTCTTTTTTATTGCTTAGAGCATCAGCTCAGCTAGACCTCCTGCCCCTTGTATGATTCAGGCTGTCTGGTCCTAGTTTCTTCAGCCCTACATCCTCTGATCCCCTCATACATAACTTATGTCTAGGGATCATCATCTTGATTGACTGTAGCCAGGAAGTAGCTAGTTCTGTGACTGGGTCTTGGCAACACTTGTCTCTTACATCTAATTCAAACTTCTTAGTCTATCAAAGGTCAGTTATAATAGGGGAAAATAGAGCTCTCCCTTTTCAAGTTTTCCTAGGATGGCTTGTATAGACCTTTTCTTACCCCTACCTCTAACCCTTTAAACCTTGCAATCTGTTTATCTCTATGTATAGCCTTTCCTCCCCTATTGGACTTTAAACTTCTTGAGGTCAGTCTATCTCCAACACCAAGCATGGTGCAGTGCACATAGTAAATATTTAGTAACTTTTGTTTGAGTGGCTCCAACACAGTACTGCCATTTACAAAAGAACCAAAAAGTTATTTTAGTCATTTGGATACTCTTTCGGCCTGCAATGCTATGCTAGACCAACTTATTTCAAAGCAAACTAAATGTTGAAGCTTCGTGCTTCCTGGAAAGAAAGATATAAAGAAAACCTTATATGAACTGATGCAAAGTAAGGTAAGCAGAGCAAAGAAAATAATTTAAACAGAAACTATAACAATGTAAACTAGAAAGAACAGCTCCTAGAAAAACTATTGAAACTGAATTATGTAAAATTATAAAGAAAAAGCTTGGCCCCAAAGAAGAACTACGTTAAGAGATATGTGAGAATTGTATACTGTATATAATACCCAACATATTTTTTGTACTGAGCATCTTGCTATTTTTCCTCATCTTCCCAATTTTCTTTTTCTTCCAAAAACAATCTTTAAAAAAAAGAAGCATTAGCTCTCAGAAAGAGAAACATGTGCTTCCCTCCTTCCTTCCTTCCTCCTTTCATTCTACCCTCCCTTCTTTCTTTCTTCTCTTCCTCCCACTCTCCTTTCCTCTCACCCATTAATTCTCCCTCCCTTCCTAACTCCCTCCCTTCCTTTCTCCCTTCTTTCCTCTCTTCTTTCTGTCCTTCCTCTCTTCCTTTTTTTCTCCCTTCCTTCCTTTCTCCCTCCCTTCTTACCTTCCTTCTTCCTTCCTTGCTGTCTTGCAAAAACAGTATTCAAGATATCCACATTAACCCATGCTTATTTTTCCCCTCATTCTCTCAATTTTTTTTCAGTATCATTGACATTGTACTTGCAATCAAATTCACACTTGCTTTCACATGCCTGAGTCTTTCCATTCTCATGAGTCAGCTGCAATTCCTCATGGCAAAGAATAACACTATGTTGTGAGGAAAAAGAAAAAAAGATTATTGGGAACCATTGATCCAGGATGCTTCCCTCATTTTATGGAGGAGGAAACAGCTTATGTGGGGAAATAGTGATTTGCTCAAGTCTCATAGAGAATTGGTGACAAAGCTAGTGGAGGTTTGAACCCAGTTCCCCATTATCCACTGTCCCTTTAGGAATAGATAAACCATCCAAGTTAATATATAAGGATTCTTCCAATTGAAAGAATTGTGTACCCTATAAGACTATTTTTTCTGGTCTTTAGGGTCTTCCATGTTCAATCCGTTAATTTTTAAATGCATAGCAATCTAGCTGTCAAAAATACATTTTCTCACACCATTTTTTCAAGGCATATTTAAAATATAATCTTCTAGAGATTTTTTTTAATTCTCTCGTTTCACCCTGCTCCCTAAGTATTTTAGATTAATTTTATATTTTTTCTTTACTTGTATGTAAATATATGAAATTTTAGCTTTCTAGAGCTATTGATGATATATGAGAATCAGATTTTTAATACGGTATTGTGTCCATATACATATTTGGTGGGAAGTAATGTTGTGTACAGGCCAAGGCAAGAGTGAGCCTTCCATATCTCAAAATATATTACAAGACAGCAATCATCAAAAACATCTGGTAAGGGTTAAAATTAATACCAAGACAAAAAAAAATCAGTTCTCACCCTCAAGTAGCTTACATTATAGCAGGGGAGACAATAGGCTTAAGTCAATACCAAATATATACTAAATAATTTGATAGAATACCAAGTAATTTGATAGAAAGATTAATGAGAACCCAGGGAGATCTGAAATGGTACAGTAGGCAAAATGAGTGCTGAGCTCTGAAAGAATCTGGAGATTCTTAGAGGCAAAGCGAAGGAAGAATACACTCCAGGCCTAGGGGAACAGTGAGCAAGAACAAAGAGATAGGGTCTGGGATATTGTGAGAAATAGCAGAGGGGCCTTTTTCAAAGAATGCTAAATGAATCACTAATTCGAGAAGTATGCTAAGCACTTATTATTTGCCAGTCATAGTGCTGTATAAAAAAACGGCTGGAGCTAGATTTTCAAGGGCTTAAAATGACCTTAAGATAGGTGTATATTTTGTCCTCGAGGTAACAGATAGGTTTTTGATCAGGGTCAAACTTACGTTTCATGAATATCACTTTGGCAGCTATGTGGAGATAGATAGATAGATAGATAGATAGATAGATAGATAGATAGATAGATAGATAGATAGATAGATAGATAGATAGATGGATGGATGGATGGATGGACGGACAGACGGATGGACGGACGGACGGACGGACGGACAGATAGATAGATAGACAGATAGATAGATAGATGGAACAATTCACATTGAGATGATAATTGTATCTGAGAAAGAGAGAGTAGAAACAGGGGAAAAAATCTAGGATAGAATCTTGGGAGTATACCCAAGAGAGGGGGTGAAACTAGAGACGGGGAGACCAATTAGGTGATTATTGAAATTGTCAAAGGAAGAGGTACCATATGCTTGAGTTTAAGGTGCAGGCTGGATGGGTAGAAGGAAGGCGCGTACTGAGATATTATGGAGGTAGCAATGGCAGAATCTAGTGAATAATTGGATAGGTAGAATGAGTAAAAATGAAGTCAAGGGCGGCACTAAGGTTTTGAAACTGAGTAACTGGAAGGATGGTGATACCCTGTTTTCTCCAGAGAGATAAAGAAGTTTAGGGAAATGGTGGAATGAGGAGGTTTAATGAAGATTATATAATGATAGCTGTGATGCTGATTATAATACATCCATGCCTGTTCATCCTATGGTATTCACTCTGAGCCACCAAAGTTTCATCTTTCAAGACTCAGGTCGTCTTACCTTCTGCAAAAGTCTTTCCCAGTCCCTCAGCCTCTCTCTCTCTCCACTAGCCTCTAGTGCTAGTGGCTTCTCTTCCCAATTTCTTACCATTTACATTGTACAGTATGCAGCTTTTGTGAGCCCAGCTATTTGTATGTCTCCCTCATTAGAATGTGAGATCCTTGAGAGTAGGGAATTTGTTTTTCCTATTCTTTGTTTATTTAGCAGTTAGCACAGTGTCTGGCAAATAGTATTGTTGTTGTTCAGTCATGTATGACTCCTTGTGATCCCATCTGGGTTTTCCCTGGCAAAGATACTGGCATGGTTTGCCATTTCCTTCTCTGGTTCATTTTACAGAAAAGCAAACTGAAGCAAACATTCATACTCCCTTTATAGTATTCAATGTAGTGACTGAATGAACAACTGACTTACCCAGGGTCACACTGCTAGATAAGCATCTAGAGATTTGAACTACAGGTCCTGTTCTCTACCCACTGCACCACCTAGTTGCCTATAGTAAGCACTTAAGATTTGTTGATTGACTGACAGAAAATGAAAAACAAAAGAATCAGGACTTACTCACTGACCAATGCCCCCAACTCCTCCTCTCCCTGCCATAAGCAAAGAATCTACCTTTTAAGGCATGCTTGCCATACTCATGAGGAAATCTGAGGGACAAAATGTGGGAAGAGGATGAATTTTTCTTGCACAGCAGTTGATGCTGGTGCCCAGACAGGGTTAAGTTGGTACTAAAGGAAAAAGGTTGGGGACTTGTACAGTTATAGGAAGGTTGCAGTGGAAGGGGCATAATATGGGAGTATTACAGTTATGATAAAACAGCCCTCCCATTACTGGTTACTGTGGGTTGGGATGTGATATTTCTTCCCATCCTCTGAGTTAGCAATCATATCCTTAAGATCTAGGTAAGATGCAATGAGGGCTTGAATTAGAGTGTTTGCAGTGAGTGTAGAGAAGAGTCAGATAAGAGAGATAGCTTAAAGTCAGAATCAACAACACTTGGAAATTGTTTGAGTATGGAGAGAGGGGCAACCAGGGGTTCAATTGCAGGGGTGTTAGACACAGAGCCAGGAAGATCTGACTTTGAATATCACCTCAGACATTTATTAACTGTGTGACACTAGGAAAGTTTATCTCTATTTGCCTCAGTTTCTTCATATATAAAATGGGGAATATTTGCAAAGTGATTGGCAAACCTGAAAGTTCTATGTAAAATTTAGTTATTATCATATGGAGGGTAAGAAAGCGTAAAGAGTTAAAGATGACTCCAAGACTTCAAACACTAACGACTAGCAGGATGGTAGTATCCACAATACAAATAGAGAAGTTAGGAAGGAAGCTTGATTTAGGGGTAAAGAGAATGAGTTCTGGTTCCTAAACATTGAGTTAGAGATACCTATAGAACATCCAGTTGCGAATGTCCAACAGGCAGCTAGAGATAGGAGACTAGAGCAGAGATATGAGACTAGAGACTAGAGTAAGATAGATAGATGGATAGATGGATGGATGGATGGACGGACGGACGGACGGACAGACAGACAGACAGACAGACAGACAGACAGACAGATAGATAGATAGATAGATAGATAGATAGATAGATAGATAGATAGATAGATGGAACAATTTGCATTGAGATGATAGTTGTATCTGAGAAAGAGAGAGTAGAAAGAGGGAAAAAAACCTAGGATAGAACCTTGGGAGTATACCCAAAGTTAGAGGGCAGAGTGCAGATGATGATCCAACACAGGATCAGTGGAAAAGTCAAGAGGAGAATCAAGATTGTCAGATCTGGAAAAAATTGCCAATTCAGTTTATTCACTTTACATATGAAGAAACTGAAGCCTGAAAAGGCAATGACTTGCCCAAGGTCACATAGTGAGTTTGTAATAGGAACAGGAATAGAATACAAATCTCATGATTCCAAATAGCGTTTATACACTGTTGCACACTGATGCTCGGGGGGAGGAGGAGGAATCATGTTTTATGATTTTTTCACCTTATATTTTTAATCTTATATAACTTAGTGGTTTATGCTGTGGAATTAATCATACCAAGGCCATAAGCTGACCATCTGTACCGACAAGTTATCTTCCCATAAAGAAAACATTTATTCTTTATACCATAACAAGAAAACTAAGTTATCTACCTATCATGAACATTGATCTATAAAGAAGCAAATGTTACTGGCCCAGAAAAACGGTAAGCACTTTTCAAAAAGTAATTTCAAGCCCATTTCATCCTCTTTTTATTAAATATAGTTTTATTTTGTTAAATATTTCCCAATCATATATTTTAAATACTTTGCAATGATTTTGTAATATTTTGAGTTTCAAGTTCTCTTTTTCCATCCTACTTCAACCCTCACCTTGAGAAGGCAAGCAATTTGATACAGATCATACATGTGTAGTCATGCAAAGTATTTCCATTTTAAGCTGTGTTGCAAAAGAAAGCACAAGCAAAAAAGATAAAAGAAAAAAATGAAAAGTTTTTTTAAAAAGCATTCCTTATTCTGTATTTAGAGTTTATTAATTCTCTCTCTAGAGGTGGACAACATTTTTCATCACAGATCCCTTGGAATTGTCTTTGATCATTGTCTTTATCAAAGTAACTGAGTCTTTCACAGTTGATTATCCTGACAATATTGCTGTTGCTGCATACAGTTGTCTCCTGGTCTTGCTCACTTCATTTTTCATCAGTTCATATAAGTACTGCTAGGTTTTGTTAAAAAGTATCTTGTTTTTTCATTTCATTTTTTTTGGAGGGGGGAAAGGTAGTGCAATTGGGCTTAAATGACTTGTCCAAGGTCACATGGCTAGTAAGTGTTAAGTGTCTGAGGCTGGATTTGAACTCAGGTCCTCCTGACTCCAGGGCCAATGTTCTACTCACTGCACCACCTAACCACCCCACTGTTTTTCATTTCTTATAGCACAATAGTATTCTATCATAATCATATCACAATTTGTTCAGCCATTCCCCAAATGATGAACATTCCTTTGATTTCCAATTCTTTGCCAACACAGGGAGAGTTAATATGAATATTTTTGTACAAATACGTCCTTTTCCTTTATCTTTCATCTCTTTGGTAAACAGACTTAGTAGTGGTATTGCTGGGTCAGAGGATGGGCACTTTGGTATAGTTCCAAATTGTTCTACAGAATGGTTAAACTAGTTCACAACTCTACCAACAGTGTACTAGACTCTCAATTTTTCTACACCTACTCCAAAATTTTTCATTTTTCTTTTCTGTCATATTAGCCAATCTGATAGTTGTAAGGTGTTATCTCAGAGTTGTTTTAACTTGCATTTCTCTATTCAGTAGTGATTTAGAAAATGTTTTCATGTGTCTAATGATAGCTTTGTTTTCTTCTTCTGAAAATTGCCAGTTCATATCCTTTGACCATTTGTCAACTAGGGAATGACTTATTTTTTTTATAAATTTGGCTCAGTTTGCAATATATTTGAGAAATGAGTCCTTTGTCAGAGAAATATGCTACCAAAACTTCTACCCAGTTTCATGTTTTCCTTATAAGTTTGACTTCAATGGATTTATTTATGCAAAAACTTTTAATTTCATGGAGTCAAATTATCTATTTTACTTCCTGTGACGCTCTCTATCACTTGTTTGGTCATAAATTCTTCCCTTATCCATGGATCTAATAGGTACATTTTTTCATGTTCCCTAATTTGCTTATCATATCACCCTTTATTTCTAAATAATTTATCCATTTTAACCTTATCTGGGTATACGGTATGCAGTATTGTTCTATACGTTCTGGCCAAACTGTTTTCCAGTTTTCCCAGAAATTTTTGTAAAATGTTGAGCTGCTACAACCCCAAAAGATTGGATCTTGGGTTTATCAAAGACTAGATTCCTATGGGCATTTACTACTCCATATTGTATACCTGATCTATTTGACTAATCCACCATTCTATTTCTTAGCCAGTAACAGATTGTTTTGATTATTACCATTTATTTTGTAATGTAGTTTGAACTATGGTACTGCTAGGTCACTTTCCTTCACATTTTTTCATTGATTTCTTTGATATTCTTTACTTTTTATTCTTCCAGAGGAATTTTGTCATTTTCTTTTCTAGCTCTATAAAATAACTTTTTGGTGGTTTGGTTGGGATGGTACTAAATAAATAAATTAACATTGATAGAATTGTTATTTTTATTATATTGGCTTGGTCTACCCATGAGCAATTGTTATTTCTCTATTTATTTAGATCTGTCTTTACTCATATAAAAGTGTTTGTAATTGTATTATTATAATCCTTGGGTTTGTGTTGGCAGATAGACACCCAAGTATCTTATATTGTCTGCAATGATTTTAAATGGATTTTTTCTTTCTACTTCTTCCTGCTGTGTTTTGTTGGTAGTATATAGAAATGTTGGTGATTTATGTGGGTTTGTTTTATATAATGTGATTTGCTAAAGTTGTTCATTGTTTCAGCTAGTTTTGTTTAGTTGATTCTCAATGCTTCTCCAAGTATACCATCATCTCATCTGCAAAGAGTAATAGCTTAGTTTCCTCACTGCTGATTCTGATGCCTTCAATTTATATTTCTTGTCTTATTTTTATAGCTAACATGTCTAGTGCAATATTGAAAAACAGTGGTGATGATGAGCATCCTTATTTTACCCCTGACCTTACTGGAAAGGCTCCTAAATTGTCCCCATTACAGATAATGTTTACTTATGGTTTTAGGTAAATACCACTTATCTTTCTAGGGAAAGATCCATTTATATCTATGTTTTCCAGTGGTTTTTTTTTTGGAGGGTGGAAGGTAGGGCGATTGGAGTTAAGTGACTTGCCCAAGGTCTCAAAGCTAGTGAGTATTAAGTGTCTGAGGCTGGATTTGAACTCACGTCCTCCTGTCTCTGGGGCTGGGGCTCTATTCATTGTGCCACTTAGTGGCCCCCTAGTGTTTTTAATAGGAATGAGTGTTGCATACCATCAAATTTTTTTTATGAATTAGCTGACATATTCATATGATTTTTTTTAATTGCTATTGATATGGCCGATTATATTAACAGTTTTTCTAATACTGAACCATCTTTACCTTCCTGGCACAAATGCCACCTGGTTATAATGTATGGTCTTTGTGAAAAATTGCTGTAATCTCCTTGCTAATATTTTGCTTAATTTTTTCCATCCATATTTATTAAGATCATTGATTTATAGTTTTCCTTCTCTGTTTTTGCTCTCCCTGTTTTAGGTATCCAAACAATATTTGTGTCATAAAAGGAATTTGGTAAGAATTCTTTACTTATTTTTCCAAATATTTTAAATAGTATTAGAATTAGTTCTTCCATTGATAGCTTATTCAATTTCTTTTTTTCTAAAAGTGAATTATTTAAGTATTCTATTTCCTCTTCTGTTAATCTGTGCAATGTTCTTGTAAATATTTATCCATTTTGCTTAGATTAGTCTCAGACACTTAATGACTATATGACCCCTTAGCAAATAACTTAACTTCTGACTGCCTTAGTTTCCTCAACTGCTGTAACATGGGGATCATAAGAGCACTTACCTCTTAGTGCTCTTGTGATGATCAAATGACATATATGTAGAATGCTTAGTACAGTGCCTGACAAAATGCTAAGGCAGCTAGGTAGAACAGTAGATAGAACATCAGACCTAGAGTTAGGAAAATCTGAGTTCAAATATGGCTCAGACTCTAAGTAGCTGTGTGACCATGGTCAAGTCACTTAACCTCTACTTAACCCAATGGAGAAGGAAACAGCAAACCACTTGAGTATCTTTGCCAAGAAAACTCCACAGACAGTATGGTCCACAGGGTCATGAAGAGTCCAGGAATGACTGAATGATTGAACTACAAAATTTAAATGCTAGCTCCCTCCCTCCAAAGGGCAGTCTGGCTCTCTGACCTTGAGCAAGTTACTCCCCACTCCCCATGATCCTCATGTTTTCTCTGGAAAATGAAGGGATTGGACTAGATGATTTCCAAGTTCTTGTCCAATTCTAAGGCAATGTGAAGATCTGATCCTAAGAATGGTAGCAGCAAAATGTGATAGATGTTAAATGGAGAGAGAAATCATTCCCAGCTTTCAGAAGAAAGTAAAGTCAAAGAGATGAGGTAACACGTGCACTATATTTTGAAAGATAGATGAGGAAGGAGAATTAAGCTAGGTAAAGCTAATGAAGGCAGCGGGAGGGTAAAACTGGACAATAGTCTTGTTTTAGTGGAGCACAGAGTTTAAAAAAAAGTATAGTGGGAGATATCTCAAAAGGCAGCATGAGGTCAAATCATGGAGGGCCTTGAATGCCAGACAAAGGAGAATTATAGACTCATAGGAATCTTCAAGATTTTCAAATTGAATTATCTCCTTTTACAGAGAAAGTAGAAGAAATGTGATTTATCCACTGTTAAATGATAATTTATTCTGGGATGGCACACAGGGACCCCAAAACGGAAAAAAATCATCACCTCCTAGGCACTGTGCTAAGTCCTAGGGATATAAAGAAAAGTCAGAAAGAACACACAGAGAGGCCGTGGTGGCAAGCTGTGCAAAGTCCCAGCTCCTTCTTTAGCTGTGGCCACGAGCATCTCTGTGAGACAATTCTTGCTTGATGTCTGTCTATTCTAGGTCCCTTCAGATCCTCTCCTCTGATTTAAATCTCTACAGGCTGGTTTCTGGCCTCATCAGCAAAGTGAAATTGTTCTTTCTAGAGTCTCCAGGGACCACTTAATTGTCAAATCCAAAAATCTTTTCTCAATCATCTCTCTAAGGCTTCTTGAAGAAGATAGGAATTTAGACGAGACTAAATCTTCTCTCTCCAAAGTTGCTAAAGTTCTCTTCATTGACAAATCTAATGGCCTTTTCTCAATCTACATCCTTCTTGACCTCTGTGCAACCTTTGAAACTATCACCATCTTCTTAACACTCTTTTCTTTCTAGGTTGTTGTGACTCTACCCTCTCCTGGTTCTCCTCCTACCTATCTGACCATGCCCGTTCAGATTCCTTTGATGTATCTTCATTTATCTCATGCCCACTAACTCTGGGTACCCTGCAGGGCTCGAGTCTGGGTTTTCTACTTTTCTCTTTCTATATTATCTTATTTGGTGATCTCACCAACTCCCATGGATTCAATTATTATCTCTATGCTGATGATTCTCAAATAGTCCTAACTTCTCTGCAGACCTTCCAGTCTTGCATATACAACTTCCTAATGGAACTCTTGAATTGGATGTCATGGACTTCTTAACTCAACATATCCAAATCTGAATTAATTATTTTTTTCTCTTTACAATCTTTCCCCTTCCAAATTTCCCTATTGCAGTAAAGAAAACCACTATCCTCTCAGTCTCAGACTTGCATCCTTTGTGTCATCCTTAACTCCCCACTCTCCCACCACTCCCATGTCTAATCAGTTTCACCTTTGTGATATCTCTCCTCTGTCTCTGCCACTGGTACAGGCCCTCATGTCTTTATGTCCAGCCTGTGGTTGGTCTTCTTGCCACAAATCTCTACCCACATGAGTGTATCTTTTATTCAGTTGTCAAAAGTGATATTCCCAAAGCTCGTCTGATCATGTCAAACCTCCTACTCAGTAACCTCCACTGGATTATTACCTCAAGGATCAAATATAAAATCTTTTTGGTATCCAAACACCTTCATAACCTAGCCTCACCCCACCCCCAACTTTCTAATGGTATTATACCTTACATCCCTTCATGTACCCTGTAATGGAGTGACACTGACTGCTTCTCAGAAAGAGACCATAACTCTTTATTCCAAGGATTTTCGTTAGCTGTCCAACCAACCTAGAATTCTTCCCCTACTGATCTCTGCCTCCTAGCTTCCCTAGTTTTCTTTAAATAATGGCTAAAATTCCACCTTCTTCAGAAAGGCCTTGCCCAATCCCTCTTAATTTCTGTGCCTTCTATCAGTCAATTATTTGCTATTTATCCTGCATAACTTATTTGTACATAGTGGCTTACTTGTTAGAACAGAAACTATCTTTTGTCCTTTTTTTCCATCTCTAGCACTTAAGAGTATCTGCCAATATGGTAGGCACTTTATAAATGTTTACTGACTATTTGACTGGCTGACAGTAGGATTTCCTATTTTTATTTTTATAAATTAACTTTTGTTTATTTTGAGTTTACATCATTGATTTACACAAGATTTTAAGTTACAAATATTCTCCCTGTCTTTCCCTACCTACCCCCCCAAAATAGCGATCCCACTGTGTACCCCTCCAATCCTATATCCTCCTCCATAACCCCTCTGACTTTCTGGTAGAGCAAGATGGATCTCCCTGTCCCAATGCCTGTATATCTAATTTCCAAGTTGCACATAAATAATAATAATTTTATTATTTTATTATTAATTAATAATAATATATTTAACATTTTATTTTACAACTCTAAATTCTAGATTCTTTTCCTTCCTCCCTTGTCGCCCACCCCCACTGGAAAGACAAGCAATTCAATACAGGCTTGTAATGTTAATGAAATCAGAAGATCTTCCATGCCCCTTTCTATTGGCACCTACTAAAGGCACTTAGCACCTCAAAGGCTTAGCTCCTTACTTACAGTTAACTCCTTGGGAGTAATTTACACCTTAACAGGAAGGGGCTGAACAGGGAGGGGCTCATCGCAGCAAGCTGGGAGCCGAAGCCAGCCCAGCCCAAAACTGAGGCCTGGCCCCAGGGTGGTCAGGAGAAGCCACAGCTGGAGCTGAGAGGAGAGTGGATTGGAAGCACCTGGGGCAATCTCCTCATTTATCAAGCCAGAAGAAATAAAGCTAAAAGACAGACACCACCGGGAGCTTGCACCTTTTCCTGAGATCCTGCTTCTACAGC
>CM053595.1:166093530-166174077 GCA_028646575.1 Pseudocheirus occidentalis | reverse complement strand
CTCTCTTTTCATGATTTTCATGCATCATTCTCATTTCTCTTCCCAATTTTTCTTCCACTTCTCTTATTTGTTTTTCAAAATCCTTTTTTAGATTATCTATAGCTTCTAGGTATTCTTCAAGTATCTTGGAAGCATTTGGTGTGGGAGTTCTGACTGTGTTGTCTTCCTCCCCTTCCATGCTTTGATTCTTTTTGTCCACAAAAAAGGATTCTAGAGTTTTATTGCTGTTCTTATTTTGCTTCCTTTTCCTCATGTTGGCCAGTCAATTAATTGTTTTTTTTAGCTTTGTGAAACTCTGCTTCCAGGGGGGAAAACTCTGCTCCAAATCGCTGGGGTTTTCCCAGCTGCCAGAGCTATTAGGGGGATGTTGCAGGCTCCCCCTCCAGCTTTGGCTTGCTGAAAGCACTCCCCAGGACCACCACCCAAGACCACAATCCAGATCCAGGCCGCTCAATGCAAGAGCACCTGGCCCCGATCAACCAACTCAGCCCCGCTGCCGGATCCGCAGGCCAGGGGCTCTGAAGCAGTTCTTGCCCTTCCCCCACTGCTTCCTTGCCCTGGGGGTAGATTGTCCAAACTGCGATTCCTCCCCCAAATTTAGCTTGAAAGCTTCACTCACTTTCACTGACTTCTAATCCTGCCTTAGTAGATGTGAAGATTGCTCCAGGTACTTTAGATCTTCTCTGAAGTAGACTCACACTGTGGCTTGGGAGGCTTGGCTCCTCCTGGCCAGGGTGGCTACATGGCAGTTTCAGGCTGGACTGGTCTTGGCTCTTCCTGCCGAGCTGCCTTTCTCTAATCCCTATTTTTCACACCTTGGTAGATGTGGAGTTGGCAGAAGGTTGTAGATCGTCTCTCTTGTAGACTGGCTAAGGTACGGCATGGCACGGCACGGCTCGGCTCCTCCTGACTGCGCTTTGATTTCAGGCTGCCCTGATGATCCCCTGCTGCCGAGCTGCCTTCTGTGAGAGATGTGCTTTTTGTATTTTTGTGAGTTTGAGAGTCCTAGACTTTGTCCAGAGTCATATTTTATGCATGTTTAGGGTGGCTGTGTGGGAGCTGCGGGACCTTGCTGATTCTATGCTTCCATCTTGGCTCTGCCTCTTGTGTTTTCCTCAAATCACTTCGTAATGGTCAGTAATAAGGGAAAGTAGTTGGGTCTCAGTTTCTGTGTATGTAAAATAGGTTTAGGCTGGATGGCCTCCAAGATCCCTCTTGACTTAAAACTAATAATTCTATGATAAAAGTTATTTTCATATTGGTCCTAATCTTTTAAGTGGGTGTAAGTTTCATGAAGACAGTAACTAAACATACTTGTTGCTTTTCAGTCATTTCAGTCATGTCTGACTCTCCATGACCCAGTTGCGATTTTCTTCACAAAGATACTAGAGTAGCTTGTCATTTCCTCCTGCTCACTTTACAGATAAGGAAACTGAGGCAAACAGGGTTTCATAGCTATTAAGTATCTGAGGTTAAACTGGAACTCACAGAAAAGATTCATCCTAACTCCAGACCTCACATGCTATCCACTGTGATACCTAGCTGCCCATCTAAACATACTAGATCTGGAGTTAAAAGATACAAGTTCATATCCTCCTGTACCTTATCTAATTTTTTTGTTAGCACCCAGCATAGAACTCTATATACAATTAGCATTTAATGTATGCGTATTGCACTGAATTTTCTAAAATAGAATACAGTAGGAAATATTTAAGTAAACTTTGAATATAGATCAATTTGAGGACTCAGAAGGGATTTTAATATTCTATGGCACTGCAGAGTCATGACTTTATCATTCTCACTACAAAAGATTAGTACAAATTCTGACTAATTGGATCAAGGTGGCCACAGGCACAGTGCTTGCCCTTTTTTAATTTAATTTCTTCATGGATGATTGGAAGGAATCAAACCAGATGACATCTTAAGTCTTTTCCAGTTCTGAATTTTTTTTTTTTAACTTTAGATGAATGGATTTTAATCCGGTCAAACTGTTCCCCACCCCCATCTCTCAAAAAAATTAAGCTGCTTCAATTCAAAGCTCTTACCCTATCTATGTGGGGTTGGATATGTCACCCTTCTCTTGGTCTCAATGTCCCATCAGCTCCCATATTAAGAGAATGGCACCAGACTATCTTTAAGGGCCCCTTTGGCTTTAATTCTTATGACCCTGCATTATATTCCATCTGCCTTGAATGGAATGCTCTGATCCTATATTATATTTCATTTGCCTGTATAAATACTTCAAAGAGTGAGAGCCAAATTCCTCCTTATCCATAGTCTTCCCTGACCAGAATAGCCCACATTGCTCGCTCGCTCTCTCCTCTTTCTTCTAAACTCCAGCACTAATTAGTGTCTCATTTACGAATTAATTATATTTTTGCCTTATGATATCTCTTCTGTAGCTTTTAAGAACTGCTATTTCAAGGATGACCAAAAGATTATTTGAATTATCCAATTATTATCTGACAGTTTCACATATACCGAATGTCAACTCTTACAGGACAAGTGTTGTATCTTGTGTTTTCTTCTGTAGGCCTGATGTCTTATACATATTAAATCCTCAATGAAAGCAGTGGGTTAGGAGTTTTTGATTCTGTTTTTCAAAAGAGGAAGAAAAAATCTCTCCCATTTCATCAATTTTACTCCACCTCAAAAAAAGAAAAATAATTAGATATTGGTGAAGATAATGTAACCTCCTTCCTTCCCAATCCCCTACCTCAAAATAAAAGAGCTGTCCATGGTATTATTGTACTTGTCTTCATCACTGATGAATATGGAAACCAAGGCTAAGTAGCCAGGTTCCAAGACTGTGGGGTGTGTCATACTCACATCTAAGGATTCAAGGCAGTACCAGCAGAACGCATGTTTGCAGTTTTTGCACATCATTTGGGCACAGCCTTCATCCCGTTCGATGTACACTCGGCACTTTGGGCAGCGTTTGATCGGTGCGTCTTCTTCGTCTATTTTGAAAGATGAGCTGTGGGAGACACTTTGTTAAGTTTACTCTGCATTGGCATCTCAATTTTACTCTTTACCCATTAGCATTCTACTCTTTAACATAAATTCCAGAATGTTTTCTTTTCTTTTTCCTATTTAAAGCACTCACCTTGCCAGAGCTGGTTATACAAGATGGAATAATACTTTGGAAGCATATGAGGAGGACTGTATGCATCTATACTTAAGGGGGGAAAGCAACCTTAGAGATTATCTAGTCCAAACTGTTTTTTTTTTACACATGGGGAAATTGAGGCCTAGAAGGGTTAAGTGACTTGTACGAAATCCCACAGGTTACAATGCATTATCTGAACCCAGATCCTTAGCCTATAAATCCCATGCTCTGTTTAATGTTAATATTAAACCAAATATTTCACCATCCAATGTTCTCTGGAGTAGATTGGGGAGACTGTCTACACTCACCTTGTAAGAAAATCCTATGGAAAAGTAAAACAGGATAAGTTCTTACTAAGGTGATTTCATATTCTCTTTAGCTCACCTATCAACATGTATTTTTGAGAAATCATAATGAGAAGTAACATGGAGGAATGGAAAGAACACTTCACAAGAAGCAAGACTGAGTTCAGGCTTCCAGCTTTGCCTCCACCTTTGACCTAGTTGTGGGAGCAAATTACTTCATTTCTCAGTCATATCTGTAAAATGGGGATAGCCACACTATAACTCTGAAGAAAGGGAGCTAAAACAGGTAATCTTAGGAAGTTCCTTGAACCTCTGTGATTTAAGATGCTGTGAATGACAGTATTAACAGACATGAGTCGCCTGAACTGAGGGAGGGAGCATGATTATACAGTCAAGTGAAAAGCATACTGGCTCTGCTGTTAAAGGACCTGAGGCCAACCTCTTCTTTACTGTTTTGCACCTGTACAACCTCAAGCAAGTCACCTAACTTGCCTGAGCCTCAGTTTCTAAAACTGTAAAATGAAAAAGTCAGATTAAATAGGTCTCTAAGGCTTCTTTAAGTTCTATAATCCTATATGATGTTCCAAGTAATGTTTTCAGAAGGAATATTTCTATTTAAATGCTCTTTACTACAGCTGGAAGGGATCTCAGAAGTTGTATGGCCCAGTGTACTGGAATTCCCTCTAAAATACTACCTATAAGGTCAGTTTCAACTTCCCCTTAAAGACCTTCAGTGAGAGATGGAGCTCAGCACCCCATGAGGAAGCTTACAGGTCTAATTTTTAGGAAACTTTCCCTCATATTTTCCTGGAATCAACCTCTGCAAATTCTCACCACTGCTCTAAATTCATCTACCTAGAGACAAGGATACTGGATCTGACCCTTCTGCCACACGAGAAGGGTATGGATGTTTGAGAACAGCTATCTTCCTTCTCTGCATTCTTCTTTGTCCCCATAACTGAACCAAGTTTCCTTTCCTCCAAGCTAAGCATTATTGGGTTCCCCAATGGTTCTTCATTAAGACATGGTCACCATCCTGGCTACGATATGTAGATATATAACGGCTTATGAATGTCCCTCCTAGGACGTGGTAGCAAGAGCTCAGAGCCGCACTCCAGATGTTACACAGCTAGGGCAGAGCAGAGCGGTACCTATCCCGTCCTTTGTTTTAGGCATGACATTTCCCTAAATGCAGCCTAAGATCACATTAGCTTTCTTGGCTGCCACATGGTGCTTAGACCCCAGGGATGGCCAAAATGAAAGTTCGGTATCTGTGTGGAGAAAGCAGTGCAGAATGACAGACGCCTACAGCAATGAGTGATATCAGACAGCAAGACAGTACAGTGGCCAGAACACAAGACTTTTTAGTCAGGAAGACTCGAGTGTGAATCCAGCTTCAGACACATACTAGCTGTGATCTTGACCAAATCACGAAACTACAGTCTGCCTCAGTTTTCTTATCTATGAAATGAGAATAATAAAAAAACCTCACTGAGTGGTTGTTATGACATTCAAAGGAGACAATATTAATGAAGTCCTTCACAAACTTGAAAGTGTTACATAACTGCTATTATTATGGCCACACATTCTCTGGTCCTATGAGGCCAGTGATCATTCTTTGACATGAGAAGTAGGTAGAATCTACATTGCCTGGTTTCTGATGAATTAATTCAAGAGATGGTAACAGAATATGCGAAAATGGGCCATGGATAGGGCCAGAGTTAACACTGTAGCTGAGAAACCGAACTGATGAAGAATAATGGTATGATTCAGTGTATGAGAGGTAAGGTGGGCAGTGGGGAGGGTAAGCACTTTCTAAGCACATACTACACACCTGGCACTGTGTTCAGCACTTTATAAATATTACCTTATTTGAAGGTTATGAAGAAATGCAAAGGGTTTGTGGGCATATCTGGCTATGGATTCTCAGCAGTTTTGCTCATGAGTCTGAGTATGGATCATGAGGAGGTCTGCTTTGACCCTAAAACAAATTTTGATTACTGGGAAAATTAAAAGTGGATCCTGGGGCTAGAGCAGGCTGACACTCTGTTGGTGTTTCAAGTGCTGAGGCTGGGAGACTCTGGAAGTGAGGGCTGCCCCATGGACTGATTTGGGGAGTGATAAGGAAAGAGAGCTAACAGATGCTACATCTGCATAGCACAGTTCTGTATCCCTGGTCTCTGAATGAGAAAATAAAACCCAGGGAGATGTCAGTATATGCTGAATCGGTGTGTCAGTAAGCCTGAAGCAGCAATCCCCTAAACCAGGGATGGGGAACCTGCCTAAACCCTCCATTTCTTTTTCACATGATTGGTTGCTTTGGATCCTATATGAAAGGATACAGCAGATTTCTTGAAGACAAATGCAAGACATGATACTTTCCCCCTATTCAATTTCACTTTAATAGATTAGGCACGTTATTCTAATGTGATATGAGATTTCTGGATCTGTCATTCAATAGATAGTATTGTTCTTAGCTTCATGAGGCCTAAAAAATAAGCATAACATATTTCTGCTTTTACTTGTTTATGAATCTGTCAAACAAGAAAGGGTCAAAGATACCATTCTAGGGCATGTCAAAGGGGATCGTGTGTCCAGGTTAACAACGAGCTAGTAATCGCTACTCTCTGGGCCAAGCGTTTCCACCAGTTATAGTCTACTTTATTATTAACTAGCCGAAATATCTCCATCTTGTCCACAAAAGTATCATAGGAAACCATCAAATGCCCTGTTGACATTCTGGTAAGTCATTCCTATGGCAATATCTTGATCTATTGATCACTTAGTTGCTCTGTTAGATCAGAAAAGAACAAGACTCAAGCACTGCCTATTTTTTTTTTTTTTTGCTTTTTGGAGGGCAGTTGGGGTTAAGTGACTTGCCCAAAGTCACACGGTTAGTTAGTGTGTCAAG
Organism: Pseudocheirus occidentalis; assembly: GCA_028646575.1. Taxonomy (NCBI): domain Eukaryota; kingdom Metazoa; phylum Chordata; class Mammalia; order Diprotodontia; family Pseudocheiridae; genus Pseudocheirus; species Pseudocheirus occidentalis. The sequence continues at coordinate 166,167,752 of CM053595.1, read as the reverse complement.
CATCTGAGGCCGGATTTGAACTCAGGTCCTCCTGACTCCAGGACTGGTACTCTATTCACTGCACCACCCAGCACTGCTTTTTCTTAAAGAAGCCTGTTATGCCTTAGTGGTGTTTACATTTTTCTTAATGCTCATAAAGCATCCCTTTAAAGCTCTATCCTAGAAATTTGCCAAATATCAAAATCAAGATTGTTATTAGCCTATAGTTTAAAAAATAAACTTTCTTTCCATTCTAGAAAAATCTAGATATTTACTCTTTCTCAGGACTGTTCAATCTGTTCTACCCATTCTTACAAAGGTCAGTAATAGTGGCTTAGTGATCCCATCTGACAATTCTTTCAGTACTCTAGGATGTGGTTCACCTGGGCCTAGTAATATGATTTCATCCAAAGCACTTAGGGTTTTGTTTTTTTTTTTCAAATCATCTGCTTAGTGATCTTAAGTTCCTTTATTTCCCTCTGACCTTCAGGATCAATTTATTTCCCTATAGACCTGGTTATAAAGCACTTTATCTAGTACTATGATCTAAAGGGCTGTCAATGCTTAGGGAAATGGCATATTTGAACCTTATTCTGTCAGGCCTGGGGGAACAGAAACACATATTAGTCCTCATTATCATCAAAATTACTATTATTAATGCCTTGAAATTTTAAAGAGAACTTTACATTTTATCAAGGCTTTTGCTTCTATCTATTTGAACTTCACAGAAGCCCTCAAAGGCATATGGTAAATTATTATCACCATCTCATAGATGATGATGATTTTAGAGAGACAGTATAGTGAATAGAGTCATGAGTTAGGAGTCAGAAAGAACTAAGATAAAATCCTCCCTGAGAGAGTTAATAACAAGGAACTTGCTCTCAGCCTCTGTTCCTTCAACTATAATAACACCTACCTCACAGGATTGTTAGGAGGATCAAGCCAGAACACACTGGGTATCTCAGAAGTCACAATACAGTTTTAAGTTATTAGAGCTTAAAAACACAAAGACCTTTTTGGGATATGTATATGTAAAGTACTTTGCAAAACTTAAAGCAATTTAAAAATATTAACTATTATTTTCATCATTATGATTATTATTATGGAAGGGTCATAAAGATAGTAAGTGTCTGAGGACATATTGGAACTCAGATCTCTCTGACTCCAGCTGCAGTAAACCAATGCCACTGAGCAAATTCAGAGAAGTGAGATAACTTTCTCAAGATCACACAGGAAATTAGTGGGAGGAGTAGGGCTGGAACATAGATTATCTGATTCCAAGGCCCACACTGTACTGGAGCACAGTACTTTGGCCATGCTTTTGGCCATCTCCCTGAAATCTGGAACTGCAATCCAGTGGGGGTGAAGCAGGATCTTTTGATGACTAAAGTGCCCTGGTCATCTCTCTTCCCCCTCACAAGGCCCTAGAAGTGGGAAGTGACAAAAGAATCAAGTAACTAAAGAGCTCTGTTGTGTAATGAAGCAAACAGTCCTTAAGCACTTCTCATATTCTAAATAAAGACCTTTCTCCTAAGGGAAGACAAAGGCTTTCTGACCCCACCCTCTTTGCTCTAGCCTCATGTGACTGGTATAAGCCAGAAGCATCCTGCAAAAAGAGGCTACCTTGTTTCTCCAGGGAGGAAGGTGACCGGCATTGTTTCTTGGCAGCCTTGCCCAGGATGCCAGTTGGCTTTACAAGAAGAACAGAATTCCATGTTGCATGCCTTACACTGCACCAGCTGTGGTGTTTGTGGCCCCATATCTTGAAGTTGGCAAACAGCTTGGCAAGTAGAAGATGGGCACCATGTCCTGCAGGGATCCAGCAGCACTTCTAATGTAGGAATGTGAAATATTCAGTTAGAATTACAGAAGGTTACAGAAAGTTATTCTACCTTCAGTCCACTGAACACTTAACAGAGTACATGGTACTGAGAGACCTGCGTCGGAGTTGGAATTGATCACTTTTTGGGTTCAGGGACCCACTGTACTAGGTATTGGTAGAGAAGTAAATAATACAGAATTCTTGTCCTTAAAGAGCTTAGTCTATAAGAGAGGGAGGACTGTAAAGCAGACAAGTAACAATAATACCAAATAACATGGGCTAAATACATATGAAAAGTATAAATAGCCTGCTATGGTTAAGGTGACATTTACAATACTCCTTAAAGAATGGGAAAGGATTTCAACAGGAGAGAGGTGAATAAAGGAAATATTCCTCTTTCAGAAAATTAGTAGCACTAAGATATACCATGAATCAAATCATTCAAATGACCGGTAACTACATTATCTGTCTTGTTCTAAAATTTTCATTTAAATTGTAGACTAATTTCTGGGAGAAAAAACTCTCTCTTGAGTATCAATTTCATGTGACTTCAAAGATTATTAGAGCTGAGGGTTTATACTTAATTTAAAACAATGACCCAAGTCTACAGAGTGGTATTTAGGTCTGTTCCACTCCACTCCCAAGTTTCATTCCAAAACTGCATTTTTCATGATAAATACAACCTTTCCATTTCTGAGCCCTGTTATCAACTTGATTAAAGTTTTATAAATATCAAGGGTAAGAAAAACAGGCTCCCTTCCGCTCCTTCCCCATCCTTCCCCTTTTATTTCCTTAAAAACTGGGTGGGGGGTTCTGAATCTTAAATGTAGAGACTGGGCCCTTCATCTAAAGATAATTTTTAAAACACAAATTTAATTTTTCTCAAGTCATGACAGCCTAGTTGAAAGCAAGGCTCAAGACAAAATAAGCTGTAACAAAGGTAATAGAGGTAAAAGGTGAGAAGTGACTGAGAAACAGAAGTGCCACTATAAGATCACAGGATTTGGAACTGAAGTGAATATTAGATGACTTTCATTCTACAGAGGAGTGACTTGCCCATGTCACACAAGTAGTTAGTGGAGATTTGACTTAGGTCTTCAGACTTCCAATGTCCTTTCTGCTACCTTATGATTCTTCTAGGGCAGTGGTTCTCAACCTTCCTAATGCCAAGACCCATAATATTCCTATGTGGGTGTGTCTGCATGTGGGTGGACCTGCCTGGAGATGGAGAGAGTGGTGTCTCCCTTCCTAAGATCATCAGAAATATGTATTCCTAAAACCATCAGAAATATGTGTTTTCCGAAAGCCCACAGAATCAGAAGACTTGGGTTCAAATCCTGCCTCTGCTACTTAGAATTTGGGTGACCTTGGTTGAGTCTGTCATTTTCCCTTTTTGAGCTTCCATTTTCTGATCTACAAAATAAAGTGGTAGGACTAGCTAATGGCTAGAGTCCTTTCTAGATCTGACGTACTATCATTCAGCTTTCCCTTTCCATGAATTTTCTTACTCTCCTCTTCCTATCCCTATCTTTGGTCCAGGATCTTACCTTTTAAGGGGAAAAGGTTATCAAGAGACAGAATCAAATGGGTCAGAAATAGGTAAGTGTCATACCATTTCCCATGACTAATTATCTACTTTAGCCTTTAGGAAATTACTAGAACCAACCTAGAAAGATTATCACAGAGTTGCAAAGGGCCTTTGAAGATAAACTAACTTGCTCGATTTTATGCATGGGGAAACTGAGGTCTAATCAGGTGAAGTGGTTTTCCCAGGGTCACACCAGCAAAAAGCAGCAGAACCATGACTTGGACCTAGGGCTACTCATTTTAAATGCAATGCACTTCCATTCAATTTCCAATGCCCCAGAGAACATGAGTGGACCCCGTTTCCTGCCCCCCCCCCACCTCCCCAGCCCAGCTTGTATTTCCTTGAGTGTGTACATTATGCAGGGATATATTATTACAGGTTCTTTCAACAGGAATGAAGAAATAGCCCAGATAGATAGGTTTGTTCATTTTGTTATCACATAATGACAGGCCCTATTATCAATGGGGTTGTAAAGGAAAGGAGGCATAGCTTGAAGTTCCCATGGAAACTAATTTTATTTTGTGACTTTTTGTGTTTCTACAATGGTAACACTGTGCTTGATGCCTTGCTATCTTGTGCCTGGTGGGCCAGATTCTCATTGGGGGACACAAAGTAAAAGGGATTTGGGTCCAGTTCACTTGCCACATTGGCTGCATCTCTGGGAGGCACTTAACACCAGGAACATATTGCCTTGTGGCTTCCAGGGGAGGGGAGGAGAAAGGAAAGGAAAAAGAATGGTATGGTAATTATAAATGATACTCATTTATTTATTAAAACAAGGTTCCTAGGGATCTTTACCTTCTTAAACTTTGATAGTCTAATGAGAGATCTTTACTTGGTTTAAAAAAATCACCAAGCTGAATTTCTTTTAAATATTCATAGGAATTCAGGTGTTTTTTTACCTGATTAGACTGCCTTTTGGTCTGATGAATTCTGAATTTATGAGCTCTTAATAAAATGACATTTAGCCAGCTAGAAATTGTTTCAATGTTTTAAAAAGAAAGAAAAAAAAAACCTGTCCTGTATTCTTATTTTCATAAGGATCTCACAGACTAATCAGGAAGGCAACATGCAAACTATTACCTATAAACAAGATAAATCAAAGAGATAATCACTGCCAATGTTTTGTATTTATTTATGGTGCCCTCCTTTCCATCCCAACCCTTCCCCCCCCCCACCTTAGTATGTAAACTTGTAGAGGGCAGGAACTGCATTTTTTTTTTATCTTTGTAAACTCAGGTGTGTGTGGCATAGGCTCAGACACAGTAAGTACTTAATAAATGCTTGTTGTATTGTTTAAAAATAAAAAGTAGTCATTTTGTATTAGGTGTTGAGAAGTAAAGCTGTTCGTTTTCTTTTAGGTTAAAATGAATGGCCTCATTTTTCATTTTTAAATGGGTCCAAAAGATTCTTGGACAGGAAAAATTATCCAGCTCCCTTGTCTAATGAAACAATGACCTGAAGAGTTTATTTACTTGTAACCCTCAAATCTGCCAGTTTTGGTGAGAAATTCTCCCTCAGGAATGATGGCACAAGAGCTTTAAAAAGTTTTAGAATCTGGATTAACTAATTTTATACTTAAACATATTTGCTTTTTATAGAGTGCGCCACTTGATAAGTGTTGCGTATGATAAACTTCAAAAAAACAGATGTCATCTAAATGTATAGACTCCTAAAAGCACATTCTAACACCATTTTTAAAAAGAAAAACAAAAATGCAAAAATACGTTGTTTTTGGAAGAAAGCTGTGACAGACAATTAAATTAGGCATTAAAAAATAAAATTCACAGGATTCTGATCTGTATCTTCCAATCATGCAAAAGAACCAGTTGGGATTTGCTCCCAATCTGATTGTGTATTCCATTTACATTAGAAAGTGTTTTTTGATTTAAAAACCGCATTCAGTGTTGAATGCTAATAAGAGATGAACAAGATGGGCAAGGCTCTGAGGATGTGAAGACAAATCAAGTATGCACATCTTATAACATGCACAGCTAAATAGAACTTCTGAAACTTCAAGTTACTTGGAGAATCTTTGTACAGACAAGTTTGGGGTAAACAAGTGATTGATCAGTTCATTGTCCTCTATCATGAATGGGTTTAAAACCCAAGATATAACACATTTGTTTTGTTTTTTAAAAAGAGAATTGATATTTTTTTTTAAGTCAAGAAGGTGTCCTATAATAGAGTTAAAAAAAAAAAAAAGAACAGTCTTTCAGGAAACAAAGAAAAAAAAACGTCCTATTCTTGTATACTAAAGTTATCAGACAATAACTCATCATCTAAGGTCCTGTATTGGTGATCTACGGGGGTTACTAGTAGAGAATAAGTGATTATGGGACCTTTTTCTGGCAGATCACATGAATTAAAGTAGGAAAGGTACTTGTAGATAATCTAGACCAGCTATATAATTTTACATATGAGGCCAATGAAGCTCAAAGAGAGGGAATGATTTACCCAAGATAAGCAAGAGTATCAGAATTTTCATTCTGACCCATACTTCTGATTCCAATTCCAGCCCTCTTTTTTGTTGATGTTTTGACCACGTAGAACAGAAACATGGCCACTGGAGACATCACACTTCAAACTCTTTGTGCTGCAGCATGACCTTGAGCAAGTCACTTTCTGTGGACCTCATTTTACGTATCCATAGTGAACTGAACTAGATGTATTCAAAGACTGCTTTCCTCTCTAAATTTATCATCTTTTAGCTGGAGGATATACCTTCTGAGGGGCAGATAATTCTAGGTAAATTTCACTTTAGCAAAATTCAGTTCATCAGAATTTCAATTTAGGGATCATATAATCTTGGGGTTGACAAAAGCCTAAGAATCATAAAACAGTAAATCTGGATGAGAACTCAGAAAACAGAATAACAGAACTTCAAAGGCGTTACGGAATCACAGACTATACAATGTAATCTCCTCATCCTCATCTGAGGTTTCACACCTATAGGGTGATCACAAGAGATTAACATAGATATAAATTCCTTACCAAGTTTTAATGTGCTATATAAACATCAGGTATTATGATGATGGTAATGATAATGATTTGCTTTGCAAAAATTATTTGTACCCTTGCAAAGGAATTTATAAGAGCATTCCCTTAGATTGTGGGCTCACTGCAGATGACTTAAAAAATATGCTTTGATTTACAAAGGTTCATTTTGTAATCAAAGTGTTCTAATAAGGCTTCGATTATAATCCTGGCTCTGAAATGAATGGCTATGGATAGGCCATGTTACCTTTCTAAGCCTCAATTTCCTCATCTGCAAAATAATACTTGTATTGTATTGAGTTGTTATAGGGAAAGGGCTTTGAAAATGTTAAATCACTATATAAATTTAAGATGTTATTGTTATTATTTAGCATTTCAAGGAAAATAACATTTTTATTTCTGAAGATGAAATATCCTAAGGCTATTCCCCTTGGCATCCTCCCCCTCCAACAACAAATCAAGTACAAGGACAATTACATACCTCTTTCAAACTGTAGCTTTTTATATCTTTGCATAATTTCAGATGCAACCATACATTCAATCTAATTAAAAACACAAAGAAGAACAGAAATAAGCTTGAGGTTAGAAGAATACCAAAGGCATTTTTAAATGCATATGACTTTTAAGAGCTGCTAATATATAGGCCAGAGCAAACCAAGCAGGTAATCTAATTGGAATAAATTTTCATGTATTAAGAGACTCATTTGTATTAACATACCTCATTCTCTTGTAGATGACCTCGTTTTGGGCAAGCTGCATCTGGACAGCTAATTGCAGTTTCTAGTCCTTCTTTGATCAACAATTCAACATATTGTTTCAGGCACTGTAAGAAAAGCAGAGAAAATATATTTAAACCTTCTTCCATTTTGTTAATAACATAATAGTCATCAGTGGAAAAAAAAAGCAGAACTGTAGGTATTCAAGATGATGATCGTGAGTTGTCAAAAAAATATATAAATCAAGTTTATTAAATCCTTATTTTAGAAGACAGGGCAAAATATTCTCCATCACAGAAAAATATCTGTCTAAAATAATCCAAGTTTTGTTTTTTTAAGAGTTTTGTTATATAATCAATCAATGACTATTTATTAAGTGCCAAGTATTAAGTTCCAGGTACTAAGGATACAAAGAGAAAAAAAAAAGAAGCAATTCCAGAAATAAGTCCTACTTTAAACATGTTGAGATGCCTCAGATATTAAAAAAAAAGGCCCTATGAAGAATGACCCATTCTTAGTAGTTCTAGAATCACAGCAAACTTTCAAATACTTATTTTCAAATACAATAAATATCAGAGTCACATAGCTTTGGATATTTATCCTTGGACCACTTTGGGGCAGACCTGTGAAATAAGGAAGTTGGACTAGATAATCTCTAAGAATGGTCTATAGAGCACTGCACCTGGTGTCAGGAAGACCTGAATTCAAAACTAACCTCAGATGTTTACTAGCTTCATGGCCCTGGACAAGCCATTTAATGTTTTTCTGCCTCAGTTCCTTCATTTGTAAAATGGGGATAATAATAACACTTGCCTTTCTGAGTTGTTTTAAGAATCAAATGAGATAATAACCATAAAGCACTCAGCATGGGACCTACAGAGTAAGCACTTATATAAATGTTGGCTATGGATGATGATGAGGAGCAAAGGGAGAAAGGGAAGGGGAAAGAGGGGAAGTGGAAATGCCTATAAATGAGGTTAGTTTTTGGTTTTCATAAAATCTAAATTTCAAATAAGTAGAACTACAGCAATAAACAATAAAATACAAATAATTAAATTAAACAATTGAACGATTTCCATTCAACATTCCATTCCATTCAATATATCTCCTGGATACATACCAAGACTCAGTCTCATTTTTATTTTTAAATCCAAAACTAATAAGCTTTAAAAGCACGTAATAAGAGGACCTGTTCAAGTTTCGACAATTTAAGGATGCTGACAAGGTGGTGAAGTCAACTAGCATTTATTAAGCCCCTACTATGTCAGGCACTGTGCATTCATTAGAGCTACAAATAAAGTTAAAAACAAAAAATTAAAGTCACTGTTCTTAAAGAGCTCACAGTCTAATGAGGGAAACAATATGTAAACAACTATGAAAGAACAAGAGAGAAACTGAAGATAATTCTAAAGGGGAAGCAATATTATTAACAGGATGGGGGGGGAGGGGAAGATCAAGAAAAAGTGATTGGAGTCATCTTTGTCTAAAAAAGGATTTTAAACTCCTTGCCATTGGAAGCCCTTTACACCATTAAATGGATGATTAGGTTGGAGAAGAGAAACATGTATCCTTTTTTTTTATTATTATTGCATAAAGGCTGATGAGAATTTAGACCTCAGCATACATTAAAAATAAGAATCTCAACTTAAGGAGTAATAAAGATCATGATTCACATGTTATGTTTGAAAATCTAAAAGCAGAAACTTGTTTTTAAAGGATCAGATAAAATTGGTCAAATTCATACATATTCTATGCAAACCCAAATAAACTCCTGTAGAAATAGTCTATAAACTCAACAAAGTTACATTTTACTATCAATAGAACGCATATCCTCCCCATCCATAATGCCAAAACACTAACAATATACTAGTTGCCTCAAATATACATACACACACACACACACACATACCCCTGTGTATATATCTGTGTATAAATATTTAAGTAGGGAAGAAAAAAAGAAACAAAGTGGGTACCCATCAATTGAGAAACAAATGAATAAATTGTGGTATATGACTATTAAACAGTATTACTATGCCATAAGAAATTATGAATACAAGGGTTAGAAGACTTGAATCAATAAAGTAAAAAAGCAGAACATGGGGGGAAAATAAATAAAATGATCATAATGTAAAGACAGAGCATATTAAAAGATATTAAAATTTAGATCAATGCTATGACCAATCGACTTCCAAGGACTGATAGCAAAATTTATTTCATTCCTCTCAACAGAGAGGTAGTAGACTGTGGATATAGAAGCTCTATATACTTTCATATGTTAAAATGTTAGATTGTTTTGCATAAATTATATCTCTTTGTTACAATGAACATTTCAGAAGGAGATATTGGGAAGCAGCAGATTTATTTTAAAACTCTACTACATGGAAAATTGCTGTTGTTGATTTTTTTTTCCTTCTCTCTCCCCTCTAAAGTGAAACACTCAGCTACTAATGAATTGGGTTTCTAAGTAAATCTGCTCACCCCTACACGATTTGTTCATTGTGATCTCTATGCCTTTTCGTCATTTCGCACGTTTTCTTACCGATATCTGATTCATTCTTCAAAGCTCATTTAATCTCTTATTTCTTCTGTGAAGCCCTCCCTGATGATGCCACCCCCAGTGACTCTCCCTTCTTTTAAATCCTTCTGTACTGGTCTGGATTTCATTTAACACTGTTTTATGTCAATATGTAATGTGATCCTTAAAAAATACCATCTTGTTCACAAAATCAATTCACATGTCTCTATCATGTTTGCCTAACTAAATGATAAACTCCTCATGGGTGCCTTTCCATTGCTACCCCACAGCATCTCACACGGCATGAAGTACACAGCAGGGAGTCAATACATACTCTTGTTCTCCATGTCCATCAGTATCAGGGTTTGACTCACAATTTTATCAGCTGTGGGTACCACTATGTCCCAGAGAAGCCAGACCCATAGGAGTGTCACTGCTGAGTTGAGAATGTTGATAATTCTCAGACTAATGATGGAAGAGAAAATATCTTTATAACAGAGAGCAGTAGCTCAAGGTGTGACAAGATTGGGCAGTCTGACTGTTGAAAATAACCTGGGTTGGGGAAGACGTGCTATCAGAGATTATAGAGGAACCATGGCTTGTTTTTATTGTCCTCTTCCACAGTATCAAACCAACCTCAGGTGCTCCTGTGTTTGACATACGTAAACAATGTCAGCCTGTAGCTCAGAGGTCCATTAATTACTCTTCCTGGTGTTTCTCAGCCAGAAGTTGCTTGGTCCTTTATATCTCCCAACAAGGAGGAGGCTGCCTTACTATCAATGGAGAGCATGGGGAAGCTGGGCCAATGTGGCAAGACTGGGAAGTGCTGACCAGCCTCTAACTGAAATGGGTAGACCACAGACTACCATGGTCTATCACCCACAGGGTAGCCTGCCAAATACCAGAGTTTGCTGGGTGCCTTCTACCTAAAAAACAGGGTACCTTTAGACACCAATCAAGGCCTTTCAAAGTTTAGAGTGGTACAGGCCCTTGACAATGTTCTGCTTTACTTGAGCCCAGGTTCTCAAAGACTGTGGTGGGAATTCCATGAAAGGGTCAGTTCTACACCCAATCCTCAACTGGAGCCAGCTCCCTGATTCAGCACTTGATTCTAATGTACAATTATTCTAGAGAGAAGGCCTGTGAGTTAGAATGTGCTAGATACAGCAAACATGAATTTAAGAAGCTTGCTATCTCAGGGAATAAGCCAGGTTGTGCTGGAGAAAAACTGAGTGTGAAAAAGCATTGGTGTGTCCCTGGTTGAGTCAAATCTTTACCCTGGGCCTTGTTTTGATCATCTGTACAATGAAAAATCATCTAGTCTTACCCCTTAAAGTCTTTCCAACTCTAAATAAGATTCTATGATGATTCTAATGCAAAATAGAAGCTAATTAAATGTTTAAAAAAGAAAACAGGAACAGAAAGCTGGGATAAAGGAGAGATTTTTGACCACTCAAATCCTTTTTTTCTGCTTTCCCACTTCCCTGGACTTCATTATGGGCATCTATGTGCCATTGTTAAAAGAACACTAAACTGCCCATTTGGCACTTTGACAATTGATTTAACAGCTTTGCTCTTTCTTTGAAGTAAAAAAAAAATATTCAAATCATGTCTGTCCTGCTTTCTAGCTACATGCCTTTGGACAAGCTACTTCTCTCATCTGTGTCTCAAGGTCTCTATCTGAAAAATGGGGCGGGGGGTCAGTTAATCAATCAGCATTTATTAATTAAGCATTTACTGTTTGTCAGACACAGTTTAGTTCTAGGAGAATAAAAAAAAGGTGACTAAAAACAGTTTGTTTTCAAGAATCACCTTCTAATGGGAGAGAAACATAAATGTCTCAGTATAGACAGAGCATTTACTATGTTCCAGACATTGTTAAATCCTAATGATATAAAGAAAGGCAATTAAAAACAGTTTCTGCTCTCAAGAAGCATATTCCTATGAGAGAAAAAAGATATTAATATCTCCGTACATATAAGGCATAGAGAGGCTAAGTGAAAGTAATTTGAAAAGGGAAAGTTCTAGAAGCTGTGAGGCCCAAGGAAGGTCTCTCCCAGAAGGTAGAATTTTGAGCTAAGTCTTAAAGACAGACATGAGAAGACAAAAGCATTCTAGGCATGGAAGAAAGCCAGTGACATGGTTCCAAGATAGGAGATTAAGTGGTCTGTTTAAGGAATTGCAAACTGGCCAACGTAGCTGGGTCAGAGAGTGTGGGGAGAGAAATAAGGCTTAAGAAGGTTAGAAAAGCAGAAAAGGGTCAGATTATGAAGAGCTTTAAAGGCCAAAGGACTTTACATTCGATACTGGATGAAGTAAGGAGCCAATGGAGCTTCTTGATCAAGGCAATGACATGGTCAGCTAAGTGATGCAAAGGACAGATAGAGCTCAGGGCCTGGAGTTAGGAGAACCTGAGTTCAAATACAGCTTCAGACATTTAGTAGCTATGCGTCCATGGACCAGTCGTTTAAACTCTGTTTGCCAGTTTCCAGAACTGTAAAATGGGGATAATAACAGCAACTATTCATTTGATTCTGTTTTGAAGAGCAAATACACAGTAGATATTTAAATACTTCTCCCTTCGCCCTTCCCTTTCATTCTTATTATAAGTAATAGTTTCATATCTTAATAGGGTGGACCTCATCTTCACAAATACCTCAGAAAAATCACCTTGACAGCTAGATTGGAATGGAGAGAGACCTGTGACAGGAATATATAAGAATACAAGTCATTCCCCAACTGATAAATGGTCAAAGGATATGAACAGGTAGTTTTCAGAGGAAGAAATTAAAGACATCTATAATCATATGAAAAAATGCTCTAAATCACTACTGATTAGAGAAATACAAATCAAAATAACTCTGAGGTACCACATCTCACCAGTCAGATTGGCTAACATGACAAAACAGAAAAATGATAAATGCTAGAGAAGATGTGGGAAAACCAGAACACTAATGCATTGTTGGTGAAGTTGTGAACTGATGCAACCATTATGGAAAGCAATGTGGAACTATGCCCAAAGGGCTATAAAATATGCATACCCTTTGACTCAGCAATATCACTTCTAGGGCTGTATTCCCAAAAAGATCAGACAAGTGGGAAAAGGACCCACATGTACAAAAATATTTATAGCAGTTCTTTTTGTGGTGGCAAAGAATTGGAAATCAAGGAGATGCCCATCAATTGGGGAATGGCTAAACAGGCTGTGGTATATGAATGTAATGGAATACTATTGTGCTATAAGAAATGAGGAGCAGATGGACTTCATAATAACCTGGAGAGATGTATATAAACTGATGCTGAGTGAGGGGAACAGAACCAGGAGAACTTTGTACACAATTAAAGACACATGGTATCTGTGATGACTAACTGATAAGACTGGGCTCTTCTCAGCAATACAAGGCTACAAGACAACTCCAAAAGACTCATGATGGAAAGGGCTATCCAAATCCAGAGAAAGAATGACAGAGTCTGAATGCAGATTGAAGCAAACAACTTGCTCTCTCTCCTTCTCATTTTGTTTCTTTTTTCTTGTTGTTCACTCCATTGATAATAATCCTTCTTTACAACTTGACTGATGTTTTATGTGAAGGTATCTGTAGAACCTATATTGGATTGCAAGCATGGGGGAGGAAGGAGGAGAAAATTTGTAACTCAAAGGCTTGTTGAACTTAATGTTGTAAACTAAAAGTAAATAAATCAATTTAAACAACAACAAAAAAGGCTATTGCAATAGTAAAAGCAAGAAGTGACAGTCTGAACCAGGGTTTCAGTGACATTAGTTCAGAGAAGGGGATGCAGCCTAGCAATCTCATAAAGGTGGAAATAGCAAGATCTGTCAATGGATTGATATGTGGAATACACAAGGAGTTAAGGATGAAAACAAGGTGGTGGACCAGGGTAACTAGGGTTAGATACGATCATTTCAAGTCTCTTCCAGCTCTAAATCCTATGATGCCACTTCCTTCTATGAAATTTGTGACAGCCAGTATACCAAAGAATGCTTCAAGTTGGAAAACTGTCCAATGTGACAAAAGCCAGAACTTCAGAACAATCAGAACTGTATCCTAATAGCAAGCACTGTATTAGTTAGCTTTTATTAATTATTATTCTTGTGTTGTTTTTGACAACTTGAGAATCAGTCTAAATAAAGTAAGGTTTTTGCCATCTTCCTCCAGATTGCCAGAACTTGTCATACTATGATTTGTTGCTTGTTTAGTTTTGAAAGATGGTTAAGGTAGTTCATAGGATCTTAGATTTAGTACTGGGCCAAACCCTCTCATTTTGCAGAGGAGTAAACTGAAGCTCAGAGAGGTTAAGTGATTTGTCCAGGGCCATACAAATAATGTGGCAGGATTTGAACTTGGGTCTGTCTGACTCTAACCCAGTGCTCTATTTACTGTGGCAGAGACAGGAGAGGCAAGAGAGAGACACACATATTATATTAATTTATGTGACAAAAATGATTACTTAATAATAATAAAGATTCATTTACAAAACATAATAAATGATATGAGATATGATATGAAGATATAAATGATATGAAGAGACTGAAAAAATAAAGTATAAAATCTATTATTATCTTCTCTTAATTTGACTGCAATTATTCAATTTTGGTTCTCTCAACTTATTCTCAATGTGCCATTGTTTATGGTATGCTAACATAACTTTGCTACTCACTAGGTTACTAACAGCCACAATGCCTTCACTTTATTTGATCTGATACTTTCTTCATTCCCAGAATAGCTAGTTTCTGATCTCAGTCTTCAACAAGAGTCTAAACCACCCTTCCTCTCCCCACAGCACGCTGCTACCTTTTATAAAGAAGGCACATACTTTTTATCCCCACAAGCTCTAATTAAGCTCCTAGAAGGCTCTGAGTGAATGACTCTGTATGATTCAACAACCTGATGTTAAGAAGAATTTGAGTATTTTGAAGAGCAACAAAAGGTCACAGTAAAGCCATGTAATACAATTATAAGACGCATTTCTTTACAAGTATGATAAAGCACAATACACCTTTTGGCTTTGCTTTTTCCATTCCTTCAAAAAAAAAGGGGAGGGATGTTGGGGAGATAAAAGCTTTTCTAAATTTATACACTGCAATGGTACATAGTTCTCATACTGCCATTCAAATGAAATGTCTAGTTAGTTTATGGTTCTGTACCTTCAAGCCTGTCTGTCACCATGTTCTCTCAAAGAATCATAAAGTGGGCAGTCCAACCCACCTAGGACTTAGTGCCTCAGTACTGCTACTATTTATTTCCATCCATTAAAATCTCATTAAATTCACTCTATTTTTCATACCTTTGAAAGATTAATCCTCTCAAAACACTGATTTCTCTGTGTCATTTTCCCATTCAAAAAATGTCAATGAACCCTCCTTAACCACTGGATAAAATCCAGATTCATAAACCTGGCATTCAAGGACCTATGCAATTTGTCCCACTGTACCTTTCCAAATTTTAACTATTCTTTCATACAGACCATCTGTCCATATGCTTACTGAAATGAATCAATATCAGTTGAATTAATGGATAATTAAATTAATAATAAAATAATAATTATGAATAAACATGTAATTCAGAGAGACTCTTGGCACTGAAAAACAAGTTGTAAACGGATCCATTTTGCTTGTTCTTGATATGTTCCATCTGCATTCTCACTTTTCCATGAGTTAAAATGTATGAAAAATAAAATCTTCTTACCTTTTTAGCATGATGATAAAATATAAAGATATTAATCAAACAACAAAATGTGCCATGCACTTTGCTAAGCAGTAGGGATACAAAAAGGGCGAAAAGATCATACTTCCCCTCAAGGAGCTTACAATCTAATGGGAAAGACTACATGCAAGCAAACATACAGAAATCAAACTATATACAGGATGAATATGAAATAATTAAAAGGGAGAAATCACTGGAATTAAGACGGGTTAAGGAAGGCTTCCTATAGAAGGTAAAATTTTAGTCGGGACTTAAAGGAAGGCAGAGAGGTCAGTGGTTGGATCAAAAATGCCATGAAAATCTCCCTGTCCTGACTTTCAGAGGTAACATGATAATAGAGAAAAGGGAACTCAAGTTAGAATCAAAAGACGTGGCTCATAGCGCCAGGAATTCAGAGTTAAAATGAACTTCAGAAGACATCTAGACAAAACTCTTGATTTTGCAGATGAGGATCCTGAAGCCCATTGAGGTGCTAAGATTCCTCTGAGGTCACACAGTAAAAAACCAGATTGCGATTCATACAAATGTTTTCTGATGTCACAATTCAGCACTTTTTCCTACATTGGTACACCATTTAACTAAAAATAAGCCATTTAACCTACTTTTCCTCATCTGTAAAGTGGAAATAATGGTGTTTCCTCATATAGATTTTTGTGAGGAACAAGCTGTTTTATATGAACTTCTGTTACTAGTCTGTACAATTCAAGATGGTTGCCCATGTTCTCTACATCTTGGCACATCTCTGGTCCAGTGAGGTAGCTCCCTCTAGAATTAACAGGAACACAGTCTAAGTAACTGATAAAGGCGCCCTAGTAAAAACTGATAGAAGAATCCGGTGAGCAAAACATTATTTGCAAAAGTTGTGTATTTCTAACCTCATCTTCCAAGAGGCTGGCAAGAAAGTCTAAACTCAAAACATTGTTTTAACACTTGCAGGCAATAGTTTGCTACAACTATAAAAAGAAGGACATATCACAGGCAGGACTTCCTATAAATTGTCATGTTTCCTTTAGTTATCATTAATAACACAGCCCAAAAAGCTTGTTGTACATTCTAGTTGTTGCACTCTTTAATACATCTCGGTTAAGGATCCCAGCATCAATGATAAGGTCTGCTCTGT
Organism: Pseudocheirus occidentalis; assembly: GCA_028646575.1. Taxonomy (NCBI): domain Eukaryota; kingdom Metazoa; phylum Chordata; class Mammalia; order Diprotodontia; family Pseudocheiridae; genus Pseudocheirus; species Pseudocheirus occidentalis. The sequence goes on along the minus strand of CM053595.1, from coordinate 166,151,289 downwards.
CAACATCTAAGGCATGGAGGACATGCTCTTTACATCTACTTTATTGAGAACACAGTCCACAAGGTCTACAAGGCTTTGAGAGGAGGGGGGTGGGGATAAGGGAACATGAATTGTTTCTTCATCAGAATACTTCCAATAGCCCTAATAAACCATTTTTTAAAAGAACTCTAACCCTTTCACATGACAGAAGAACTTTCTTCATTATAATATTTCCTAGCACTGTATTTTGCATGTAGTAGGAACATAAGAATATGGGTTGGAAGGAACTTTATATGAGAATATCCAGAAGTGGAAAGTGAATTGCCCTGGGTAACACAGGTAGCAAGCAGCAAAGCTGAGGTTCAAATAAAAATCTTCTAACTCCAAATTAAGTATTCTTTATCTAACACCATGGTGCCTCCCTTATCAATCAATCAACAAATATTTAAGTACCTACCATGAATTACACACTGTTACTTGGCACTGAGGATACAAATACAAAAGCGTAACCATATCTGCTGCCACAAAGCTTAAATTCAATTAGGGGATATATAACTCATATCAGGAAACAGTGGCCAGGAAAGGAAGCTTTGTTCTAGCCACTCATGGGTGGTGAGTGGAACAGTACATTACAATAATATTTCCAGTAGCCATGGTAAAATTCAAATACTGATTTGATTATTGTTCCCCACGGAAAAGGTGGAAAGCAAGGGAATGGTATATGGGAGGTAGCAGGGCAAATGGCAAAATGTCCCTGCTATTTAGGGTCCTAGTGTCTGCCTGGTGGAAGATTGGATGGGATGTTGTGAAAATATGTTCTGAAACTGACCAGAGAAGACTGAAATGAGAATTGACTGACTCACCCTCAAATCCAGTCAGCTGTGCTTCATGAAGAGCCACAAAGCTAAGGAGCCTGCCTACAGTACGGTGAGAGTGAGGGACAGGGGTCTCCAGAGGTCCAGATCTAAGATTCAATATTCTTGGTAAGGAAAGATGGGCTATGGAAGAACAAATGATAAGACTTGGCTGGCTAGGCCCTGACATGGCTGACTGAATGGATACTTAAGAAATGTATTAATTAACTGACATTAATTCAGAAGAAACAAAATCCCTTAAGCCAATATTTATTCAATAGGCTATGCATGTTTCTTTTAGCTAAGAGAACACTATTAATGTGCACATGTTGTTCAAATAAGAATGAAAATAAAGAAGTGCCTGAAACAAAGAGGTTCTAAAGAAACAAGATTAAAATCTACTTGCAACACTGAAATCCTTTATCATAACCTTTATTGGGCCTGACATGTGGTAAGGGTGAACCATCCACATTACAGGTACTCTGAAGATGGGATGAAAAACAAGATATGGCAGGTGATTTCCTGCTGAAACCATTTAGAGAGGAATATCTAAAGGAGAAAGTAATGTAGCAGCCACTATTAATGAGCTTTTAAGAAGCAATATTGCTCCCAGTCCCTCTCATCATGTAACACTCTGTTCTTTTCCTTTGACTGTTTGATTAGCATAGCATATATTAAGGACCTACTATGTGCCAAGAGCTGTGTTAAACAGTAGGGTTACAAAGCAAAGCTAAAGTAATCAAGGAGCTCATGATCTAAACACAACTCTGATCCTTCCTCCTAAAAGTGGTATGTTCATTAATCAAAATAATGTTATTTCACTTAAATTTGAAAATCTTGTACAACTCCTTCTCCAAAATTCTACACTGCCTCCTTGTGATCACCTTGTGGATGACCTTGGGTCAAGCAGTGTGGCATAATAGAAAAATTTTTTAAAATTCAGTCAAAGCCTTTGGGATTTGAATCCCAGCTAAGCATCTAGGTCCCTGGATAAGTCATATCTTCTCCATGGGTCTTAATTTACTTGCCTATAAAATTCAGAAGTCAAGCCCCTTCTAGCTTTGAATCTTATAACCCATATATGCATGAAAGGCAGAGGAGAATTTCATTTAAACAAATATTAACTGAAGGTTTTCTAGAATCTGGGCTAGGAAAATGATGACAAATGACAAATGATATCAAAGCATGAAATAATATGTAGACCAGAAACTGATCAACACACCTGGCTCTTTGTATATGAACTTCTACCATCCAGAATAAATAAAACCACCCCTAGGCTACTTGGGTTTGAATCTAAGTTCTCCTATCTTCTTCTAGCTATCGACCTTGGGTCAAGCATTTCTTTATATGACTCAGTTTCCTCATCTGTAAAGTAGAAGTGAAGAAAGGCAGTGAGGTAGACTAGATGATCTCTAAAGTGCCTTCTAGCTCTTCTAGCCCATGAACCCAGTACTCTAACTTATCTAATACCTGGATTTAGGCTTCTCCCCTATGGATTTCGAAGTGTTCATCTGCTAAGTACTTTGGGAGAGAGAGAAAGAGGCAGAAGTGGTGAAACAGACCTGATATTTCATTAAAATATTACTAGACTGTTCTGGGCATCATCTGCTTGACGGTGGTAATAGCCAACATTTTTAAGTTATTTAGAGTTTGCAAAGAGTCTTACACATATATTTTCTCAAATCTTCAAAACAACTGTTCAGATGAGTAAACAGGCTCAAATAAGCTTAAGTGTCTTGCCCAGAGTCAAATAACTTGGAAGTATCTGAATCTGCATTCAACCCATGTTTTGTTTTTTGATTTTCCCCTGACACTGGGCCTACCATACTTCATAGCATATTGAATGGATATGCTGTCTAAGATATGTAGTGAAAAAGCATGTTTCTGAAAAAAAAATCACATCCATTTCAACAGGAGAGCAAGGAGTATGAAACAAGGGAAGAACCATGTTGATAAAGTCAGAAAATCTGGGTTCAAATTCTGACTTTGCTACTTATTATTCATTACTCAGTTTGCAAAATGAATGAGTTCAGGGAGAAAATCTCTAAGGTGTTATCTCTACCTTTGATTTTCTTTGGAAACAAAACTGAAATTCACCATTTAACACATAGCCATAGACTATGACAACCAGCAATCCTGGATTCTAACCATATGGTGACATTCTGAGCCCTTGCTAAAGTAGCTGTTTTCAAAGGGACTGATAGAATCTGTTAACACGCAGCAATGCTGCATTACACCAAGTTTCCTACTAGTTCCCTAGGGAAAGAAGTTTGCTTAGCAGCCATGAGAACTCGTAACAAACCTTGCCAACACATGGAAACCTCTGCAGTGCCTTTCACTAAAGGCATTACACTTTCTTCATACTGTAGGGACTCCATTTTGCTAACAAGCCACAACATGAATTACACAAACATGTTTGCTTAAAAAAATGAGAAGATATCAACATTTTCCTCCCCAGAGAAAATTTGGTCTTTCCAACATCATCATTACCATTACGTTTAGAATATCTAAAGCATTTGGATATTCCATATACCAAGTAGTACAAATGAGGGTTGTAATCTCTCATTTTTCAGTCGAGAAAAATGAGACTCAGAAGTCAAGTAACATAAGAGCTAAACTAGGATAACCACCCATGATGTCACTGGTCCTCTTTGAAAATGGAGGATGAGCAACAAGCCAGGATATAAACCTGGGTTTCCAGGGTACTCAACCAGAGTGACTCTCTGAGTCACTGCACAATCTCTCTCTACTCTGACCAGAGACATCTATTTAGAGCTCCCTAAAAATGCTAAGGTGGGGGATTGTGCCCTAAAACATTTGTTCACATGACTTCCCATACCTAGAAGGATCTTTTTTTCCTTTGTCAGATGAATCCTGCTCCTTCTCGAAGACCCAGCTCAGGCTTCTCCTCTAAAGTCCAGACACCACCTAATTACTCCCTCAGTTCTTCCAAATGATCTCTCCTACTCAAAGCTCATGGCCCTCATGATCTTGCTCCAGTTACAGTTCTCTGGGCCCCAAAGCTGGAGGCATTTAACTTGTTCCTCCACAAAGAGTGTGCTAAGAAAGTCAGTCCTGAGGCACTGACCTGTGGAAACAGCAAAGGAATTAAAATGAAGAAACCTGAGCTCAAATCCAGCTCTGAAACTCAAAAAATTTAGGAACCCAAGAAAAGTCTATAAATATTTATGCTAGAACCATGAATGAGTATAGTATAAGGGCTGGGTTTTATAAACTCTCTATATAAAAAGGAATTGTTATTCCTTATTGGTACCACAGTCCTCTCATGTCTCTGTTTTAGCAAGTGGATTTCTGCTCTGCTCACAAAACTCCTCTTCCCTTAGACCCCAGTCATTGCCTTGGTTGCCTGCCCAACATCCTAACTGGAAAAGATGCTATTTTATACCAGTCTCTTGATCTTATCCTGCCCTACTCCATCTACTCTTGTTCTCATTACATTACATTTTCTGCAGTTTCCTTTGCCCCTTCACCCAACCAAATCACCATCTTCCAAAGTATTTTCCTTCCTTCAATTCCTAAATCAGGTGCAACTCCTCCATGAGGCCTTTCTTGATACTCTTCCCCTTCCCTCCCCCCAGTAAAAGTGCTCTGTCCCTTCTCACATTTCTTATTTCATTCTATTTCTTAGCACGTAAGCTATTAAAAGTAAGAAAGGGGTGTTTGCCCACTCTCTGTTGCCCATCCGTATTCGAATATAACCTCCTTTAAAACAGGGCTTGTGTAATATCTTAATATCTATGTTTCCTTAGCAACTGATTATATTATGGAACTAGGTCATTCCCTCATTTTAGAGATGTGGGATATTGAGCTGGCCAAAAGAAGAGAAGTATCTTCCTAAAGTAACATATCTAGCAAGGAGCAGAACTGATATCCAAATTTAGACTATGATTTTTAGTCTATGACTTTCCCCACTAAAAGAAACACAGTATCTATCAAATGCCTTGGACACAGTCAATACTCCATCATAATTATGAAATAAATAGCTGATTAAATAGCACCCTTCAATACAAAAGGTTTGGGGTTTCTCTTCCAGGCTTAGGAAGTCAGTGTATGTAGTACAGTGGAAAGGGGGATGAGTTTTGAGTAAGATGATGAGAGTTTAGAATCCTATCTCTTCTATTTACTACCTTTTAATACTCTATACTAAGCCTCTCTGTACCTCAGTTTTGTTTTTCTTATCTGTAAAATGATGTGTTTGGATTCAGTGATGTCTAAGGACTCTTCCAATTCTAAATCCATGCTTATCACTGGTGGCAGACTTTGAAGCAAGTATTTGGAATAAAATTTGGTTCCAGTGCCAATGTCCTGTCCCAATGAACAATCACTTTCCTATGGGTTCCTGGATGCCACTACTGAAGTTGGTTGAGGGAAAGTGATAAGAAGATTTAGAAAGAGCAGAAAATTCCAGCTCACATGTTTTCTCCATCTCTATCTCAATCCTCCCTACCACAGGCAAGTTTGCTAAAGTTGTAGACGCTGGGTTAAAGGAGGTTACAGTTCAAGCTTAAACCAGCTTAACCTTGGAAAATAAATGGCCTCATAATGGAGTGCAGGCTGGTTACATTTATTGCATGAAAGCAACATGAGAAATCAAATCAAAGAATCGAGTTTATGGTAGAATAGAGTGAGGGGGCTGTGAAGCAGAAAAAGTATTAGATTTAGAGCTGAAGGAGTCTGACAGGTAAGCTAGTTTGATCCTTTCATTTTACAGATGAGGGAACTGAGGACCAGGATGATTAAAAAGATCAAACTGGCAAGAAGTAGCAGAGCTAGGATTCAAAGTCAACTATTCTGTCTTATTCCAAATCTCGAGGTCTTTCCACTGCATGATGCTGTCTAGAGACACAAGACCTGATACTGAAAACTTGTTCCACTATTTCTGCCAACTGTGACCAATTAGATTCCCCCAGGTCTCTGATTTCCTCATCTATTAGCTAAAGGGATTGGCCTATGATCTCTCACATGACTTCTAAACTCTAAATTCTATAATCACTATGACACTAGACAAAAGAACAACTCTAAAGGTACTTACTGGTAGGACAAATCATACACAATGACAGAGAAATATGAAGGAGAAGAAATGAAGAGGAGGGAAGGAGGAGGAAAAGAGAAAAAAGCATGGACTTAGGGGTATCTTAACATAGAAAGATTCTCTATAAGCCTCTGTTCCTCATCTAGAAAATAAGGATATTGCTTTTAGCACTACTGATCTCACAAAGTTGTTCCAAGGAAAGTACTTTGTAAACCTTTAAAGTACTACATAAATGTGAGTTCATATTGCATGCATATATGTCTACACAAACATATATACACATATATATGTATATCATACATGCCATACCCACATATGTAAAATTCAAATGCAAAAGACTGCAGATTGTGAAATCTCACAGGATAATACACATGTAAATATGTATCATTTAAAAAAAACATGGGCATCTTTTATAAAATCAGAAGTTTAAGCTTAATTATTCTGAAAAAATAATACCAGTAGAATTTATGAAATAAGTGTAGAATAGTAGACAGAGACCTGGTCTTAAACACACACAGGCTGCGTAGACAAGATACCTAACCTTTCACTTTCTCTAAGGCAACACTTGCTCTAAGACTTCAATGTGCAGAACATTGTTGATTACAGGGGAACAGAAACTTTCTTAACTTAAGGAATTGGCTATACCAATGGAATCCTAGGACTAGACCTTCACTCCCTCCCCATTCCACATCCTGTATCACCACCATCACCACTACCCCAAAACCATCACACACATATACACAATACACATAAACAGCACTTGAAGGTTTATAAAGCACTTTCCTCTCAATTCTCTTGCAAGCTAGGTAGGAAAAGTATCATTTTCATTTCACCACAAAAGGAAACTCAGAGAGGTTAAAGGACTCATGCAAAGTCACACAGCTAGTAATGTCAGGGCTGGAAGCTGAAGCCGGGTCTCCAGTCCAGTTCTTTCTAAAACACTGCCTTTTTTCTAAAATGAAAAGAAGGAAAAGAGATTTGCTTTCCTAGTCATGACTGACAACAAACAAGGCTGGTTGTGGTCATTGCCAGTGCAGAACTAACTCTAACTCCTAGAAATTCATAGTGCCTGGGGGATAAATGTCTTAAAGACAACATATCTGGAGATGGTTTTGTATACAGAATACATGGGAAACAATTGGAAGGGAACACGTATTGATATTGTGGCTATTATAAAGAATGTAAAAATCACTACTATGGTTTTCTTAGCTCTGGAGGAATTCTGGGCTCTAAAAGCAAACTATTTTAACAGGAAGGTTTGCTTTTCTACTGTCTGAAAAAGGAACACATGAATAATTCAATGAACTCATTAGGCTACAAATTAGCTAAATGGGATAATATTTCTATGACTCTGAAAGGGGATAGAAGGTCAGAAGGCAGGCGTACACTTTTAAATTGCTATCTACCAAGCTTCATTAGGGCTAGTTTAATCATTAGTTGGGAGATTATAAAGGTTTCATTTCTTATATCTGTGGAGCATGATGGCTTTGAGGTCATACTTCCATACAGCATTAGATACAACTGAAATACTCTACATATTTATGCGTGGGATTGAATAGAATTCATCTGATATTTAACACTGCTAAAAACACATGCTTGCCTTATCACTTCTCTCTAAAATCACTCTTCCCTCTGACGCTGAATCTTTTTTTGTTTGGTAGTTTTATTACTGGATTTTGCTTTTACATGAAAAACATTTACAGATCACTCCTACTTTGTGAGGTCTATTTTAAAATAATAAAACAATTAAGTTAAATTAATATAATAAGGTGACTTCATCTTAAACTACATGCAACATTCCAGATCTGTAGCACCCCTGCAACCTCTTTATTTAATTACTAGAAATCTATTTTCTCTCCCTCCCATTCCAATGGGGGAAAAAAGAAAAGGAATTATTTTTTAAATGAGCACAGTAATGCAAAATAATTATCTCCATGAAAATACAAAAAATCAACCTCCCTTTCTCCCTCTCCCTCTCTCTCTCTTTACCCTCCCCTCCACACACATAAATGCCACAATGTACAACCTGTATCTTTCACCTCTTAGTTACAGAAAGCATGTTTCATGATTTATGCTCTGGAATCAAGAACGGTCATTTTAACGACCACAGTTCTTGGAGCTTTCACAGCACTGTTATTGTAAAAACTGTTCTTCAGGTTCATTTTTATAATACTGATGTTATGGTATATTCCTCTTTGGATTCTGCTCACTTTACTTTGTATCAAGTCATATAAGTCTTTCCATAGCTCTTTAAAATAATTTACTCCCTCATTTTTTACAACACTAATAGTTTATCAGATTCATATACTACAACATTTTAAGCCTTTCTTCAATTGATAAACATCTCAGCTTTTAGTTACCAGTTTTTTTGCCACCACAAAAAGAGTTGATATAGATATCTTTGTATGTATAGGGAACCTTTTCCTCTTTCTTTGACTAATTTTGGATAGAGACCTAGCAGCTTTACAGCTAGATCAAAGGGCACATACTGTTTAGTAACTTTTTGTGTATAATTCCAAATTGCTTTCCTGAATGACAGAACTCATTAATAGGTCCACCAACAGTCAATGAATTAATGTGCCTATTTTTTCCACAAACCCTCCAACATTTATCACGTTCTTTTTTTTCTTTTTGACACTGATAGTAAAAAATGAAATCTAAGAATTGTTTTAATTTGCATTTCTCTAATAAGTAGAAATTTAGAACATTTCTTCATGTGAAAATAGATGGTCTGAGTTACCTCCCTTGAGAATGTCACGTTCTTATCCTTAGACTATATTAATTGAGGAATGGCTTGTATTCTTATAAATCTGAATAAATGCCACAAACACACACACACACACACACACACACACACACACACACACACACAAAGATAGGAAATGAGATGGGTGAAATTTGCTGAAAAAAAAATTCCTGTTAATTATTTCCTTTTTCTTCTTTTTTTTTTTTTTTTGGAGGGCAATTGGGGCTAAGTGACTTGCCCAAGTTCAAACTGCTAGTTTTTGTGTTAAGTGTCTGAGGCCGGATTTGAACTCAGGTCCTCCTGACTCCAGGGCCAGTACTCTACTCACTGCGCCACTTAGCCGCCCCCCTTTTTATTCTTAATTTTATTAATTTGTTTGTGAAACACTGAACTTTTCACAGAATAATGGGATCACAGATTTGCAGCTAAAAGTAATCATTAGCAAACACCTAGTAAAACTTCCACATTTAACAGATTAGGAAACTGAGGCTTAAATAGGTTAAGTGACTGACTTGGTCATGGTTATATAGGTACTTCAGGATTTGAACTCAACTCCTCTGATTCCAAAACTAGTATTCTGAGCATGTAAATATATATTGCTCATGTAAAAAAATACTATTCACAGTACATACAACTACTTCATGTAAAGTAGAAATAATCAGATTATAATTAACAACCACACACATACTTTGTATCATCAGTGGTTTCCTATGGCATGAAGTACAAATTCCCTTTCTACTTTTCTTCCATATTATACTTCTTTAAACATGGAGTACTCTGGACAAGATGCCCCCTGTCTCTAAATGTGCCCTGCACTATCATACCTCCAAGTCTATTGGTTGGCAGTGCTCCCACTGCCTGAATCCTCTTCAAGTATCTCAAAGACTGATCTCTTGGAAGAGGGGCTAGACTTGTTAGGTCTGCCTCTGGGGGTCATGCAAAAGGGCAATTTGCATGGAAGCAAATTTTGGCTTGACAAAAGGAAAAGCATTCCTAATAAATTGAGCTATCCCACAATGGAATGAATTGTCTTCGTAAGTAGAGTCTCACCATCACACCCCACCTCACCCCCTGCCCCCACACACACACTTCAGGACTTGATCCAAAGGCTTTCTGACTGCTTCTCAGGTAAGACGTAGAAAAAACTCTTGTTCAGGTATAGTTTGGACTTAATGACCAAATCCGAGGTTCTTTCCAACTCTGAGATTCTGGAGTACTCTGGATGCTGCCTCTCTACTCATTTAGCTTATTGAATTTTTATTCTTCCTTGAAAATCCTACCCAGATGCCACTGACTATAGGAAACAACCTTTTCCTTTGGTCTTAATTCAATACTGGCTTGCACCTCTCTGATTCATTTATCATCCAGTATTTTGCATTAGTCATTGGTGTTCATGTGTTACTCCCCTCCTCCCATTAGAATGCAAGCTCCACAAGGACAGGGATTACATCTAAACTAAATTACACATCTTTGGTAGACCTTATCGTAATTTTATGTACACAGTAGGTTTTTCATTTTTTGTTAAATGAGTCACAAGGAAACAGTAAACATCGACTGAATGCTAGGAGTTCAGAGGAAGGGAATGATCGCTTAAGCTAGTGTATGCTAAGAAGGTTTCATGAAGGATGTATGTTTTAAAGAACTCCAATTTAAGTATGTTGGAAAAATAGGGAAGGTCATCCTAAGAGGAATTCCCAAAGGTGAGGGATAAAAAGGTCATTAGGAATGGTCAGACTTATCTTGAACCCTCAAACCCAACATTATTTCCCTTGGCAACATGGCTACCCCACAAGAACAAAACTGGGCCTTTCTGCTAATGAGATCATGACAAATTTCTATCATCATCTTCCATGAAGCACAGCAGTTCCATAACCAGGAGAAAATAATGACTCCGATGCAGAACTTCAAACAGTGGTAGCATTTCATGATGACTGAGAGATGATCCCAATCAATAGCTAGATGGAGCAATGTTTAAAGTGCTGGTCTTGGAGTTAGGAACAGTTGAGTTTGAAGCTCAGACACTTAATAGTTAACCTCATCCATAATATAAAATTAGTGATAATAACAGCACGTCCCTACCTCACAGGGTTGTCATGAAGACCACATGAAATAAAGTTCTTTTTAAATCTTAAAGCCTACAATATCAGCTATCACTATTATTACCGTCTTCATTCCAGGTGAGTTTCAGTCAGTAAAACAGAAAAAGTTTTGATCTATTAATCTTCCTTATGTATCCATCTGGTCCTAAAGAGTTTCCTTGAAAGACACACTGTTCTCTGGGCCAGAAATGGGATGTTTTCAAAGAATCATATTATCTCAAGAAAGGAGTTTACACCACACACCTATTAGACTGGCTAACATGACAAAACAGGAAAATGATAAATGTTGGAGAAGATGTGGGACTACTGGAACACATTCATTATGGTGGAGTTGTGAACTGATCCAGTCATTCTGGAGAGAAATTTGGTCCTGAGGGCTATAAAATTGTGCATACCCTTTGACCCAGCAATACCACTACTAGTTCTGTATCCCAAAGAGATCATAAAAATAGGAAAAAGGAGCCACATGTTGTAATAGAAAGCCAAGTAGGATTTTTTTGCTGTTTTAGTGGATTAAGGTTTAACCAATCAAGTGCCCTTAAGTCTTGCCTTTGATTGAATCAAGAGTCTTTTTTGAAAATCAAGAATATGGATTGGAAACAGTATATATTATATTGCTTTCAGGGAGAGGACAGAGTAGAGACAGGAGCAGAGATGAGAGAGAAAAGCTAGTGTGAGCAGGCTAGGGGAACTTGCTTGTGGGGAGGCCTAACAGAAAGAATGTTTCTGATATCAGTGCTCTGTCTGTTGATCTCTGTTATTTTCTCAGAGATAAATCCTGTCTGTTGATCTGTGTTAATTTTTCACACAGATGTCCTGTCTGTTGGTCTTATAAGTCCATTTAGATGATGGTGCTAGTAATGTGTATAAATATTGTTATAGCCCTGTTAAGCTTTATTTTCTTAGAAACAGAAGCTGCAGGTTATTTTTTTAATCCCTAGAGTCTGCTGTCTGGCAAGAGCTTAGAGTGGAGCAGTCCCTATGAAGTGAGATACAGAACAGGAACAGAGAGTGTGAATCCAGCCTATAGTTGAGAGCAGTCAGCCCACACAGGAAGAGTCATGGGGTTTAGAAGTCAGCCTGAAGTCAAGGTGAAAGAGGACTTTACTTATACATTGTATATTGATTGAAGAGATTGTGACTTACTGTGACCTAGGAGTAGATGGTGTTTGTATTTTATGCTACTCCTTAAGGATGTGTTGTGCTAGGGGAGACCCTCGCCTGGGACCCCCTGATTTGGGGAATGCAATAATATATGCTGTATAAGGATTCCGAGGAATGCTGTAAGATATATTGATTGATATGCTTTGTTTAAGACCACATGACCACGTTAACAATAAGTTATTTTATGTTGTTGTGAATGTTATGCTTTAGTTCATTGATGAATAAATGGGGTTCATTATGCTATGCAATTAGACCCTTGAAATTATTCACAGCAGCAGTCCTCAGGTGCACTGCCATGACTGGTGATACACATGTACAAAACATATTTATACCATCTCTTTTTGTGGTGGCTACGAGTTAGAAATCAAGGGGATGCCCATCAATTTGGGAATGGTTGAACAAGTTGTGGTATATGAATGTAATGGAATATTATTGTTCCATAAGAAATGATGAGCAGATAGATTTCAGAAAAACCTGGAAAGATTTACAGAAATGATGCTGAGTGAAGTGAGCAGAGCCAGGAGAACATTGTACACAGTAACAGAAACATTGTATGATGATCAACTTTGATAGACTTAACTATTCTCAGGAATATAAGAATCTAAGACAATTCCAAAAGACTCATGATGGAAAATTCTATCCACATCCAACAAAGAAATATGGACTCTTAATGCATATCAGATCAAAGTATGCTATCTTTTCTCTCTCTCTCTCTGTCTCTCTCTCTCTCTCTTTTCTTTCTTGTGGTTTCTCCCTTTGGTTCTAATTCTTCTTTAAAACATGACTAAAGTGGAAATATTTTTAACATGATTGTACATGGATAGTCTATATCAGATTGTGTGCCATCTGGGGAGGGGGAAGTGGGAGAAAATTTAGAACTTAAAATCTTATAGAAGTGAATGTCAAAAATAAAAAAAAAATAAAAATTTTTAAAAGAAACTGTAAAGTAGGAAGGCTAGCAGGTCTTACATTATCTAAATTTTAAATATTAAAAAAAGGTTCTACTAAAAGAAAAAAGAAAAAAAAAAGGGAGCTTACATAGGGGTCTTCTAGACCAACCTTCTACCTCACACAGGAATGGCTTCCTCAGAATCTCTCATTAGTGGTATTACCTCCTCTGCTTGAATACCTAAAGTGACAAGCAATTCATCATCAGTACAGAAGACAGTCTACATCATTTTTAAATAGATAGAATTATTCAATACATGTGAACTTTTAAACTTACTTATGACAAAAAAAACCTATTATGAATTATTTATTTATTTTAGTCTGATACTGCTGCCATCATTTGATAATCCAAAAATATTTTGTCTTTAAAGAGGGGTTCCCCTACTCAGAAAGGTTTGGAACTAGTGCAATATGCCATAACTATAAACAGCACAAAAACTCAGAACAAGGACACACACATGTTCTTCCCTATCACTTCCTGACTTTAGACTTGTCTTGGTGCCCTGGACATTATACTGAGTTAATATGCTCTTCCTACCACAAGCATAGACCTTCCAATAGAGAAAATATGCTCCATTTGGAACCAGAAGACTTGAATTTAAATTCTGGTTTGTTATATACAAACCAGGAGACCATGGGAAAATCACTTTGCCTTTCTTTCCCTGTTTCATCATCTGAAAAAATGCAGAGGTCAGATTAGATGATCGACTGTATAATGTTCCCCTAGCTCTCCCCCATGTCTCCTTTCCTCTTTGCTAAATATTCCCAGTTTAAAATGCTCTTTGTATTTGACTGTTTCCAAGTCTTTTGCCATCTATCTGTCTCTTGATGTCTTCCAACTTTTCACTGTTCCTCTCAAAGGGTTGGTGTCTAAATCTGCACACAGGATTTAAGGTGTGGTCTAGCTTTGGTTCCAAGGAGCAGCAGGGATATTATTGACTATTTTCTAAACACAGTGCTCTTATCATTATAGTCTAAAAAGTAATTTAGGTCTGTGGGCATCTGAAAGGGATCACTGGCTAACACTGTTTACAATCAATAAAATCCTAGCGGTCTTCTTCCTCTCCTAAGCACTGAGATGAATTCACTTTAGCACCTGCCTATGTGTCCTATGCATTTATGTGATTAGTCTTTGGCCTGGTACCATCTCTTCTACTTCCTTTATTGTTTCTTCACCAACCCCTGGAATCCTAATACCCTTTGTCACAAACCCATCATTAGGTTCTCTCACAGGAACCCAGGAATTCGAGTTGGAAAGAATTGCATAGACCACCTAGTTCAGCTCTCCCACTTTATAAATGAGAGAACCAAGGCACAGAGTAATTAAAGCATCTTGTTTAAGGTCACTTTGTGCAAGATATCTTGCAAGTGATGTCATAAAAAGAATTTGAACTTAAATCCTCTGGATTCCAAATCCAATGATGTTTATATGATACCAATGGTTTTTAAACTGTGGTCCTTACACTCTGAGATAGCCACAGAATTTTTGTGACAGATTCACAAAGCCACAAGAATTTTTTTAATAGCCTCTGAGAATTGAATTAATAATATCTTACACACATAATTTTTGTTTTTTGCAACTGTGGCTTCACCCAAAAATTCTTATATGAAAACAAAATAATATAAATATGTATCTGATCACTTTAGAAAGATTCTTGGTTCATTGAGAGGATAACGGACCTGACCTTGGTCAGAGAACCCTAGTTTCAGGGGCAAGTCTTGAACCCATGTTTTCCATATTCCTTTATCCATTGTGACACACCTCCCCTCCCTCTCCACCTCTACATTACCTATCTCACCTGATATATCTAACATAAATACATCTGTAGAATGTCTGAAAAGTCTTAGTGAAATCTCAAGTTTTAATAACATAAAAAGCTGTCACTTAAGCTTTAGTATTTTAAGACTGTCCTAAGACTTTTGGGATAGCTATATGTATTACTATTTTAAACATATATTGTAAAAACAACAATACAGAGGAACTTTTAAAGTATCCATGACAAAAAAAAAAATGCTAAGGATTCTGCATTTTTTTTTGTCTGATGCTGTTGTCCTCAAAATTTGGCAATTCATAAAATTTTCTTGACATTAAAGAAGGGTCCCCCCTACTCAGGAAGATTGTAAACCACTGTAGCATGGCATAATTAAAAACAGCATAGATACTAAGAGCAAGGACACGCATATGTGTCCCCTCCACCTTATTTGCCAACACTTAGATACTTCCTCTTCTCCACACTCCACTGATTCACAGACAAATGTTCAAATATTTTTGGCCAACATTTTGCATTTACCAAAAATGTTCTGAAAAATCAACCTCATTTTAAACTGTTCAGAGGTGAGCTTAAGAAAACCTCTTGCTGGAACAGGGATATTTTGCTGCCTTCCTATTAAATGACTTTACCTATTCTGTTGGTCTGACTTAACAGAGCTTATTTTTTTAATAAGAAGTCTCTAGAAATAGAAGGGGGAAATTCAAAAGTTTTGCTAAGAGATCGGAAAGTAAATTAAGGAATGTATTGAAGGGCATTTTCCTCTACTCCATACCACAACCACACAACCTCCTATATTTAAATCCCAGGATACAATTTGCTAGTTACAGGGAGATAAAACAAACATTCAGCAAACTTAACTATGTACCATTAGTTTCAAATGTAGAAAGTGCTTTTTGGACAAAAATATAATTTTACATGAAACTAATTATTTAATCCATGTCAACATGATTGACCATGATGGCACATTTATACAAAAATGTATGAATTCATTCTGATTTTCTAATTGAATGATGGAGTGTTGTTTTTTGTTGTTGTTTTCCTCTAGTTTCTTCCCACACTTCTGTCCTACTCCTAAACCTCCCTTCCAACTCAGGAAAATGTCACAAACAATTTCCTTCCCTCTGGGTTGAAGGTTTTAACTGTGGCTTTAATGTTGTTGGAAGGATATTTCCTGCATATCAATAAGCAACAGGGAATTACAGAATCTCAGATTTGGAAGGAACAGTCAACATCACCTAATTTAACCCACAGCTGAACAGGAATTCACTACCCCCTAGAAGCATTCACAAAATCTCTGCTTGAAGTTCTGTAGTTATGGGAAACTCACTACCCTCCACCAGCAGCAATTCACTTTTATACAGCTCTAACTGCTAGAAAATCTTTGCTTTTGTTCAAATAATGAAATGAACCTGAAATCTCACCAAGTTGACAATTTTCTCTAAGATGAAGTTATAACTCCTCCACTCCCATCACATGTGATTCTTGCCCATGCCCATGTTCTACAAGTATTAGGATAAAGAATCCATGCAATAAGTAAGAAGGCTTTCTTATTTTCTCTTGACATAACAAAAAGGATCCTAGATGAGCACATTAGCTATGTTATCTATTATTCCTCACTCCTGCCAAATGAGCAGTTCAGGTTTAGGTTCTTTTTCAGCAATACATTTCTTTGCTATATCTTTTGTTTTACTTTTTTTTTTTGGAGGAGGGAGGGTTGGGCAATTGGGGTTAAATGACTTGCCCAAGGTCACTCAGCTAGTAAGTGTTAAGTGCCTTAGGTTGGATTTGTACTCAGGTCCTTCTGACTCCAGGGCCGGTGCTATATTCACTGTACCACCTAGCTGCCCCTTATATATCTTTCAATCCATTTCTCCATTGTAATTCCTAGTTTGTAATATGTTGCAGATTCCTCATACCCATCCCGACTTTGTTCGTGATTCTCTGAGTGATAGATATTTTCAATACTTCTTCAGAGCCTGTAGGGTCCCATGTATTAAAACACAGAAGATCATTTGAAGAATACTTGCATCAAAATGATGGGCTTGATATCAATCTAAAATCTGCCTTTTCTGAATCTTTCTCCCCATGGTCCCCAATTCTGCTCTCAGGAGCTAAAGAGAATTTAGCTCCTTCCAACGTTTATCCCCAATATTTCTCTTCTACAAATGAAACATCCATAGATCCTTCAAATGATCTTCATATGGTTTGGTTTTCGGTAGCTTCATAATCCTCATCATATCTTCCCCCAACTCTGTACTTGTGAAGTTGAATTTTTTAACCAACACATATAGAGCTTTACTTTTATTGGTTAGCATTCTGATGTTTAAACTACAGATTTATGACAAGTTTCGCTTAAACTTGTCAAATACACTTCCTCAAAAGGACCTTCATAAGACAAAAAAAAAAAAAGAACATTTTGTTGTTGTTTATAAATGAAAAGTGAAAAATAACAACAGAAGAAAAAAGGGGGACAGCTAGGTGGCACAGTGGATAGAGTACCAGCCTTGGAGTCAGGAGAAGCTGAGTACAAATCTAGCCTCAGATACTTACTGGTTGTGTGACCCTGGGCAAGTCATGTAACCCCAATTGTCTCCCTCTGCTCCTCCCCCCAAAAAAGAGAGACAAAAAATTAGTATGTATGAACTAAATAAATCAGTTAAAAAACATGGCACTAGTACAATAGTATGCAAATTAACTTCCAAATTTGTCAGCTGAAAATACTTTTCAGAAACAATGTTTACTTTTCCTGTAATATCTTGTTGTAATGATTTTATATTATTAAAATATTTGATATACATTCTTTATCATTATGAAAGCGTCTTTTTATCACATTGGATATAAAGAATATATATAATAAACAATCCATTTTTTCCCCAAATACTCCCTGAATTATATCAAAGACATTTAAATCAGGCAGTTTCACAGGCCATTTAAGTAAGGTTATCTCTACTTTGGGAAGCAATTTTTTAAAAGAAATAAAGCCAATCCAATAAACATTTATTAAGCACCTATGTTTCAGGAGATATAATTAATAAAAAGAAAGACATTCCTTGCCCTCAAAGAGTTTAAAATCTAATGGGAACGGATGGGAGGCACCAAGGGTTACCCATCATAGGAGGTATTTGGTTTCATGGAGCTGAAAACCAAGCAGAGTAGCAGATACAGAATGGAATGAGCCTAGAAGTACAGTTTCTGCCCTATGTAAAGGAAAGCAAAGGAAGGATTTTGGCACTCTGTCCTCCAGGCCTCCAATCAGAGGAAAGAAGAGGCTGAGTCAAGGCTTGAGTTAGCAGCATGGCTAATCTTTCTTAATATATGACACACTTGCTGCAGTACTCCTCCATGTAGGAATTTTTGTAATTTTGAACAATTATACTTTTCTGTATATATTTCAATATATTTATTTGATTTTATCATTTCCTCCATGGGAGAAGGACTTGTAGACCCATTGGAATTTTTTTTTAATCCTCAAAAGTCTTGAAGGGAGGATGCCTTTACAATCCGATAAAGGTGCTCAACTCTTATGGGCTCACCTGATGTCTCTTCTGATAATGGTTCTGGTAGAAAGCCTTGAAAAAAAAGTGTGGTTCATCAATAAGAATCCCTTTTTTTCATTTTTAACAGTCTTTAGTACTCTAGTCTTTGTATTGCTTTGCCCATGACAAGCATTTTTTTCTTCATAGCAATATAACCATTGCTCATTTTATTTGTTTTTATGGGTCTACTCATTGTTCTTTCAATGTAAATTGTACTACAGAGGAATCAATAGAAATCCCTATAGCTACCAGATCTCTCTAAAGGTCTTAGCTTAGTTTATGAAGATTAATTAGGCTACTTTGCCACAATAATTTGTCAATTCCTGATATTAAAAATATTTTTTGACCGTAATTTCCGCAGTTTGGTATGGCATCTTATTTCATCATGTGCTCTGAAACACTTGACTTCTCCCCACCAACAGTCAGTACCATATCTATAAGAGTCATTATAGTGCACCTTCAAAGAGTACATGTTTTATAACTTTTGCATGTTTCCTTGGAGTTATATCCAGTCTTAAGAATTATAAAATGAGAGAGAACAATGGAATATGTAAGTAAAGGTGAGGAAATCAGATCAATGTGATTTCATAACAATAATAATAATTACTATTATTAATAATAATAGTTAGCATTTATAGCACTTATTATGTTCCAGACATTATACTGGCACTTTAGTTGCTATTATTATCCCCATTTTACAGATGATGAAACTGACACAAACAGAGATTAAGTGACTTGCTCAGGATCACACAGCTAGAAAATGTATGGTTGGATCTGAACTCAAGACTTCTTGATTCCAGACACGGTGTTCTATCCAAAGTACCACTCAGTTGCCCCTAATGTAGCTAATATAAAAATATTCTGAGTCATCCTAGAAGTATCAATATAAGTATACAAGCATGAACATTGTAATCATAATATGAAATAAAATTAAAATCTTGACTGTTCCAAGTAATTCACATACCACTGTAATAACAGTACAAGTAATAACAATTCATAGTGTGTTATATAGTTATACAATATTCTATGTATATTCTCTCATTTGTAACAGAGAGCAGACTTTAGGATTAGGAAAATTGACTATACTACATAGTGGTCATTTAAACCCCAAAAAGTAACTTGACCAGTATCCCAGATAATTCTCTAATAAGTTACAGAAGGATTGCAGACTTGCCTCAACAGATAGGAGTTTCCCTACTAAGAGTTCTATATATTAATGAAACTACAAATATGGACTAAAATTTGTATATGGACAAACAAATGCATACATTAGACATCAAAATCTATAAGGACATCCTTATACCTATAAGGATATCTATGACATCCAAAGTCTATAAGGAATCACATAAATGAATAAAATATTATTATGAAGACTGGTTAAAGTAAATGAATAGACTATATTTTATATATATGTGTGTGTGTGTGTGTGTGTGCGTGTGTGTGTAAAATATATATAAATGTATACATATACTTGCTCTATTTACAACAGCAAAGGAAGTAGAATCAAATAATTAGATATTAAGTGAATAAATTGTGGCACCTTACAACAATAGAATATAATAGTGTCATAAAATAAATAGGAAGCCTTTAATGAATATTGAGACATTTAAAAAATAATGCAGACCAAAAATCTGAAGAACCCACTGATTAAAATAAATTCAAAAGCCAGGGAGGGGAGGGGGAGAAAAGGAAAAATAAAGCCAAAGGGAAAAAACAGACTGGCTTGGAAGACACATAACATATAACATGCACACGCGCACGCACACACGCACACACACACACACACACACACACACCCCATTTTATGCTTGTTATTTCATTTGGTTCTGTCAACTTAAAGGGCTTGATGTATCATGCAACAAAATTAGGATTAAGGTAATATCCAAGGGAAGGAGAAATACACTTAGATGAGGTTAGCTGAATACAAGTTTTTGTTTACTCCAAAAGAAAATCAAAAAGAGCTCTTTGGGTTTGGGAGTCAATGAAAGAACTGCAGACTCTTAGAAGCCATCAGAGACCTCAGAGGCCATTTAATTTAACTCCTACCTGAACAGGTATGCCCTCTCCAACATCCCCATGGGATCCTTCAGCCTCCACCTGAAGGCCTCTATTAAGGTCTACTACCTCTCAAAGCAGACCACTCTACATCTGGATAGATCTAATTGTTACACAATTCTCTTTGTCATTAAAAAAAGAGAAATCTGATCCAGTGAGTGAATCCTTCATAAATGCAAAGTTTTGATTAATTCTATGGAAGTTTCACAACAATCTCATGATAAAGTTATTCTGATCTGGCACTGAGATTATGACAACTTCAGTAACTGAAATGTATATCCTTGTTCTCACAGAGATACCATCCTGGAACTGGATTGAGAAATAAGTCAGTAGTTGTCAAATTGAGCTATCAATCAAGGTCATGAAGTTTATTTTTTAAATAGGTAAATCCATATCTGACTGAGGTTTTATAAACTGTGCTTGAATTTTATTTTACTGTGTGATGTCCTTGACATTATAAGCAGTAATGAATTAAAAAGTTTGAACTTAGGAACTCTAGTGTCTTCAGAGAAAAATTTGTAAAGATGAATGTAGAAATGAGCAAACTGTAATATCATACTTGCACTGTGTATGTGTGTTTGTGTGTGTGTGTGTGTGTGTGTGTGTGTATATGTATGATGGAGAGGAGGACTTTCTGTCCCCAAAGAAAGCCCAGCCATCTACTTTAAATAATTCCAAAAAAATGTTTCAAAAGAACCAACCAGGGTACAGAAGACGCATTGGCACTGGGCTATTGTTGTCATCTGCTCCAAAGGATATTCCCCAAGACAGAGCTTACAAGACACCAAGGGATCGAGCGCCAAGTCCCACGTAGGCCTGTATCTTGCCATGGTCATCGCTGAGCAACCTAAAATGAGTTAAATGAAAGATCAGCAACCACAAATGGCCTTCAAACCAAAGTTCAACCATCACCACTCAGCAAATATTCATCAGGAATGGCAGTTTTATATGGAATCTAAATGATTCTGGCCTCTACACATGTCCTCCTCCAATACCTCGGCGGGGTTCTAGAGGCAAGTGAGAAGGCACTCATTATAGTGTTTATGAGAAAGTTCTAAATATCTGTGGAGGGGATTCTTAATAAAAATATGAAAACAAGGAATAGACAGACCTTTAAAATTTCCTCTAGCAGACATAGTGAAAGGTCTATAGAATATAAGAATCCTATAGTGTTTGTTTTTTTTTTTTTAAGCCTTAGATTCTGGAAAGTAGAATGCAGGCTTAAATGTTCTTTTCAACAAGGTCTCCCATGCAAAGATTGAGATTCCTTAAAAGATACCACTTTATTCAGTGATAATCTAACTGAGATAGGGGATAGGGATTAGATCTTTAATTTCTTTGGTAATAGGGAACTCCCAGATGAGGAAACTCCTAACAGTGTAGGTCATCAACTCTTTTGCAACTTAGAGTCTTAGAGATTTGTCTAGAACACTAAAAGGCTAAGTGACTCACCTAGGATCACACAGCCAGTATGTATCAAAATCCAAGTATTCCAGCTCTCTATCCACTAGGCTATGCTCCCTGTAATTAGCATTATCAATTGAAGAATTAAACAGGGACATGCATTCTCCAACAACAGTGTTTGCCACTATCATGGAGGTTGTTCCATTCAGCATCCTCTGAGAAAGTTCTCTTCTTTACTTTACTCTTACTGTGACATGGAGGTGATCTTGGGTTCTCCACTTCTAAGGGAGAAGAGCAAACTCTAGCAGATTCTGCTAAACTCAAAAGGTTTTGAGTACAATTCCAAGAATAGACAGTCTCTGCTATCTGATGACCAATCTAGCTACACATGGAAAAAGCTCATCACCAGTTGGCTGGCCACTAGATGATGAATTCTCTAGCCATGGAAACACAAGAAACTAATGAAGAAAATACAAAATGGCCTTCAGTACCATGCAGCAGCCATCTGCTTTCAACAGAGGCAATAGCAGAGTATTAGAAAAGGAGACTAAGAATGGAAGAGGCTCATCACCAGCTGGCTGGCCACTAGATGATGAATTCTTGGACTATGGTAACATAAGAAACAGAAGAAGAAAATACAAAATGACTTTCAGTCATTCAGACATTCGGCCATATGCTTCTGTAGGGACAGCAGCAGAATGGCAGGAAAGGAGGCAGAAAGTTCAAAGAATCACACAAGTATTTCCATAGTACACTTAAATTGTTAATAATAGCAATTATCATCATAAACAACAACAACACCATCATCATCATCATCCCCATAATCCTGGCTGCTACTAGAGTTGTCCCCAAGACACTTTTAAAAAGCCTACAGAAAAAAAAAAAGCCTACGGAAGATGAACTTATATCCCAATACTTTTTTTAAAACCAATTATGAAAAGCAGTTGTTTTATATGCCTTTGCAATAGTTTCCAGAACATTAAATATAAAAGAACAATACTATGATAGTAACTTGTCCCAGGACTGTTTCTATCTGACCTCCACAGAAAAGGATGGGAACAAGACTGACAAAGAGAAGAATCAGAAGATAATAATAGCAATAATAGCTTATATCCACATATATGTATATATATTTATATATATATACACACACAGTGCTTTAAAGTCTTAGAGTACTTCACACACAACAACCCTGGGAGGCAAGTACTACAGGTATTACCATACCCATTCTATAGATGAGGATACTGAGATGCAAGAGAGGTTAAGTGACTTACCCATGGTCACACAGCTAGGAAGTGTCAGAGGCAAGGTTCGAACCCAGACCTTCCTGACTCCAAGTCCAGCACTGTCCACCAAGCCAATTCTATTTAGGTACAATGTTTCAGAGTTGTATCTATTGCATAAAGTGAGATTCACTTGTACAGTTAATCAAAGTGCCATAAGTGAAAGCTTATATTAAGGGCAATTATAATTCAATGTGAGTAACAACAACTTGAATATGTTAGACACATCAAAAGTTATATTTATAATCAAATTACGCTCTGAACTGCATATTGCTCAATGCTCAAATAAATATTTAATTTATTCCTTGTGCCCAGGACTGCACTTGAAACTTAAGAGTAAAAAATCATCATCATCATCATCATCATCATCATTCATTCATTCATTCATTCCTTCATTCCATGAATCTTTTGTGTGCATGTTAAATGCAAAATGTTGTTATTAGGATCTTAGGACCATGGATATAGAGCTGGAAGGGGATCGAGAAGCCATGTAGGTCTCTATAGTCCAATCCCCTTATTTTACCATTAAGGGAAACTGAGGCCCAGAGTGGTGATTAACATGGAAGAGCTAGGTTTCATTCCATTCAATGTTCTTTTGTTTACCCCATTTTTATTCTCTCTTCATAGGTAAAGTGTTAGGTCACAAAGAAGATCAAGACATAGGACATGCCTTCTTCATATGGTTTATAAACTCATTGGGAAGAGAGAACTAACGCAGTTAAGGGTTCAATTGTGTAGTATGGACTCAAGTGGCAAGGCAGCTCTGAGGAGGGAATGCACTGTGGGCTGAGAGAAGGAAGGATGGAAGCTGAGCCTTGAACAAGGGATAATGGAAGGTAATGGAATTAGGTGATGGAAGGGAGAAACAAAGAAGACAGTCCAGACTGATGGAAACCATAAGCAATGAGCTGTTTTCTGGGAGAAATAAGGAATATTCTAACTAAGTGGAAGATCCAGGTAGTGGGAGGGATGGCTGCCTTAGCTGAAGTACTATTAGCTCCATTTCTAAAAAAAAATCCTTGTTCTCAAACATACTCTGCACCACTACCTCCCCACCACTACCCATCAACCAATTCAAGGAAGTTTCAAAAAGACATCAGATTTCCAGGGAAGTGACTTAAAGTTAAGAAATATATGATTCATAGGAGTAATGGGATTATAGGTTTAGAGTTTAATGGGACCTTAGAAGTATCATCTTTATTTTATGGAGGAAATTGAGGTACCTGAAAAGTTAAGAAACTTGCCCAAGGTCACAGAGACCATAAGGTCCTATCACTTTGCCATCTTAATCTCTTAGTATAAGAATACTTCTCTCGGAAGTAAATATAGTCATTTGGGGGGAGGGGTAGGACATAAAGCTACATAAAGGCCTTGAAAGGATACTCTAGAAATGATCAAAAGAGGGAACTGAGAACATCTGGCCAGGGTACTTCCCAGGCCTAAGTGTGATGTATGGAAGTCCTAGTAATAACCAGCACTCCCACCCCCTCCCTACCCCACCCCAGCATCTCACCCCTACTCTTCATTCAATGTTTCCAATCCTAGGAATTAGATCTCAATTCTCATCTCAAGCAGATGGAAAAATAATCGTTTTTGCAAAGAGAATTGCACCAAAGTGTGAAGTAGGTACTAGAAATATTTTTAGCGTCATTGCACAGGGGAGAAAACATATTTAAAAGTGGCAACAGCACTTTATTTCAACAGACTCCAAGCTTGGAACGATAGCTCACTCCTCAACCATACACTGTTTTAGTTACCAGTTCCTTTCTACTTCTCTCCACCCCTCCCTGGCCCCATCCATCCCTCACCTGAGCAGTCACTGGTTCTTGTCTTTATACTTAATGTAGTAAGAGTTCCCTGTCCCCTCTCTCCTCTTCCTATTCCTATCCTGAGCCCAATACCACCACTCTCCCTCCATTCCTCTGATTTTCTTTTAGAGGCCAAAATGTTTCTGTTGACCCAAATCACTGAATTTCATCATCGTGGCAGCTAAATTCTGTTTCCTAAACATCTTCTAAACTAAGTATATAATGAAAATTGATGTCTCACAATAGCATAGTGGTGACCTACAACCTCTGGCAGGATTTAGAAAGCTGGAAAGGTTTTTGAGTTAGCTTTCCTGGTACAAGTCTAGCTAAGGAGGGAAAGTCTGATGAATTCTTTGGCCATGGCAACCCATACAACAACAACAACAACAATAACAAAGCATAATGCAAAATGGTCCTTAGTCCTGTGGCATTCCTTTCTATTTCTGTAATGACAGTGGCAAGGTAAGAGAAAGGGGAACAAAGGGTGCTAAGAATTAAAGGTTCTTAGACCATCTACAAAATTTTCCTATCTACAAAATACAGGTACTGTGTGAGATCCTTGTTCAGTGCCAACAAGCAAAACTTCTACTTGGAAGAAATGAGCTATAGTCAGTCTTGACATTTTGCCACACATTAAACCAGAAGATAGAAGGAATTTACAGCTATATAGAAGAATGAGTCACAGGTTCTTGAAGAAGCAGATGAATGGACTGGCCAAGCTGCTTTAACAATATGTCCAAAGACTGCAAGAAACATAATTTCATGGGAAAATTTATTTCTCTGGTATTGTAGTCACCATGATTAAATCTCTGTAAAAAAAGACCACCCACCATGAAAATAATCAGAGCTTACATACAACCATCTGTTGCTTGTGAAAAGAGAATTTTTCTCTCTTTATGCTCCAAAGAGCACTAGGATTTGAAGTCAGAGGAGCACATTTCAAATTCTGGCTCTTGTACTTACTAGCAGTGTGGGCAAGTCACATAATACCTCTGAGCCCCACCTTCCTCATCCATAAAATGTGAGGATTGGACTAGATGACCTCTGAGGTCTCTCCCTTCCAGCTCTTAAGTTTACAATCCTATGAAACTGTACAAAGCACGTAGTAACAACTTTTCAAAAGAAATCAATATATCTATAAAAACTGGCAAGTTCAAAGCAAAGAAGGAAAGAGGTAAATAAAAAAAAATTAGGAAAATATGGATTAGGAAGAAGGAATGAAAGAAGCCAAAGATTTGTAGCTTATAGAGAAGCTGCAAATTAACACATCATAAATACTTTCTTCAACAAAAGAATCAGAAGGCACTATGTCTGGTGAGGACAGAATAACAACATCACTTAAATGACATTAAATATATTTCAACATGCAGAAAAAAAAAGATTCATTATTAATCTGAGAGTCCTAAATCACTTGTCTTTAAATTTAGGCCTAACGTCCATAAGAGGGATGAGGAGAGTCCCACTGTACTCTACCATGGTCAGACCACGTCTGTAGTCCCTTCTAGAATATTTCAGGGATAACACTGCCATGCTAAACCAAAGAGAGCAAAGAAGAGTGTGAACAGAGAGTGAGGGTACTCAAGAACATAAGATATAAGAATCATAGAAAGAATTAACACGTTTGGACTGGAAAAAGGATAGCTTATTTAATAAATGAGTCAAATAGTCTGGTTATTTGAATGTTGGATTTTAAGTTAAATAGCCCAATTATTTAAAGGTTAGTCATATACAAGTGGGACTAGATTTGTTCTACTAGATCTGGGGTGGAAAAATTGGGGAAAATAGAAGTGAAAGGGATGCGGATTTCAGCTGTCTAAAAGGGGAAAGAAAAAACAAAAGGAATAGGTTGCCTTGGGAAATAATTAATTTGCCATTCCTAAAGATTTGTAAATGGAAGATGGGGACATTTTAAAAAATGTGTTTTACTTTTATTTTTTGTAAATACTATAGATAATTCTAGTTTCAGCATGAGATGGATTAGACGACATTCAAAGTCCTTTCCAACTCTCAGATTCTTTAACTACTCACAAACTGACAGAATCTGAAAAGAAGAATCCCTAGAGATTCTCTCATCTAATACTAGGTCTTCAACTGTCTCTTCACAGTTAACAATTATTCTCACCTGTTGTCTGCTTCCTGAATTCCCACTAAAAAGTCCACCTCTAATTGCTCTTATTCCTCTCTAAATACCTAATTTTTATCCATTTTTAAAAATCCCACTCCACAAAGCCTTCCCTACAATACCCAGTTGCACCCACATACCCATACCCACACCCACACCCACACCCACACACACACACACACATTCTTCAAATGGTACTTCAAATGGCAAACAAAGAAAAATCCCCTGAATGTTACCATAGAAGGAAATGACAAAAACACTCCAGTATCTGTGTAAAGAAAACCCCAAATGGTGTCACAAAGGGCCAGACATGACTGAAATGACTGAACAATAACAAAAACCCCCAAACATGAAGGAGACTGCATGTGGAAGATGTTTGGGATGACATTAGCAAGAATTGCTCAGGATGAAAAAAATATGGTCAAGCTTCTGTCTCAACCCCAGAGTGCTTGCCAACAACCATTAAGGTCACAGATTCATTGAGGTATTAAAGTAACTGTTTGAACATTGATTCCTTCTCCACAAATGGGCTATAAGTTCACTGAGGGCAGGGATGATAACTGAGTCTACATTTGTACAGCATCTAACACAAGGCAAGATGCATGATGGCTGAATGACTGAGAATGAGATAATTCGAGGACTGAGAAGACCCAAGAAGACATAGTCCTACCTCTGGCTTCAAGCCTCACTGAACTGACAAATTACCCAAATAATGACAGAAGTTTTAGACTATGCTATTTTTCAATCAGAATATACCTTCAGTGTAACCTTAAGCTCCTTCCCTTTTCTTTGCCATCTTTTCTTCTTAGAAAAAAATGGTTAAGACTAAATACAAAGTTCAAATGTCACTTTCTGTGAGACCTTTCCTGATGCCCCAGTCCCCTTCTCTCCCAAATTGTTTTCTATTTACTTTGCACATATTATGCATATACTTATATCTATAGAGGTTGTCTCCTTCAATAGAATGCAAGCTCCTTGAGGACAGGGACTATTTTATTTTTGTCTTTTGATATATAACACTTAGTACTGTGCCTGTCATATAGCAGGCATTTGATAAATGCTTGTTGATTGGCTGATAAATAATACATGATCTTTATATATCTTTTTTCCTCTAATATGCTTTCATCACAGGGTTAAATTAGTCTTATTAGCTGGCCACCTCCAGTCATCTTGATCTATTTCTTGCTACTGAACTGGGATGGCTCTGGAGGAAAAAAGGAGGCTGGTGACTTTACACAGCCCTCCCTCATTTAAATCTAATTCACTTGTGAGTCATGGCATCACCTTCCCGATATCATGGTCCTCTTCAAGAATGAAGGACAAACAATAGCTTGTGAGTAGCATCAGCTGCCCCAGTGAAGACCCAACTGGCAAATTCCAATTGGGCAGTCCAACTCCTTCTTCCCTCCTTCTTTCTTTCCTCTCCTCCTCCCTCCTCCTTCTGTCCACATAGGGTATCATACCTTTACCTGTGGGTGATCAGCCCAAAGAAATGTACATTTTGATCACTAAAATCTAGCCAAATATCTGGGGTTTTGAGGGCCAGACTTCTTTCTTAAGGACCATGTCTTAAAACCAAAGCACTCTGGCTCTCAGTGATTGGCCTACATTAGGTGCCAGGGCAAACCCAAGAGGTAATTTTTCTTGTAACCTAAGGGTTCAGAGTTGATATAAATAGCAATTGTTTTCATTTTGGCCAGAAACCTGGAGGGTCTTCTCCCGGATTTTTTTTTTTCTGATTAAGTAAAAGAGGCCTTTCTTTGTCTCTTTTCTTACCTAGCCTTAATCACTGAATGGACACTGCCTCAGATAAACTGAGACCTGAGAAAGACCTTAGCTTAAAAAGATCATGGTCTCCCACTGCATCTGAGGCCATCTCCAGTCGTCTTGATCTATATCTTGCCACTGGACACAGTACACTGGTCCTCTTCCAGAATGAAGGACAAACGAATCTTACTAACAGGGTTAGATCAGGTGATCACCTATATAGTATGGCTTTAGGGACACTGAGATAGCTCTGATGAACTCGAAACCTCTACCTCATCTATTCCCTCCGTTTTGCACATACTTTCATGAAGGCTGGTGCCACATTTATGTGGGCTTCATGCTGAAGGTTGATGAATGAATTTCAGTCATTGGAACAGGAATGTCACAAGATCTAAGGAGCCAAAAGTCAGGATTTGAGCGAGGTGTAGGCCAATTGGATTTGTACCAAATAATGACTTTTCCACATATTCACTGCCATTATAGGAGAACCTAATATAGCTTGCAAAGCCTATGGACTTTCATTTTCTGTTTTTAGAAAATGTGTAAGGTACTCATTTGGCTTGAAGTAAATCCTTCGGAAAAGACATATACTTCTTATATCTCACAATGAACTGTAGTCATTTTCCTAAATGTTGTTTTTAATCTTAGAGAAAATTAAGAAGAAAATGACTAGCTGGAAATTAGAAATATATAATACTTCCTGCTGTGGGCCACTGAAAAGAAGGAAGGGCTATACATGAATTCTTAAATTATTGAGGATTCTTACTAATAGAAAAGATGTAAATATAAGAGAAGTGTGCTCATTCTCTCTCTCTCTCTCTCTCTCTCTTTCTCCCTCCTTCCTCCAAACAATTAGATAAAAAATAGACTTCGATAAAATTCCAAAATCTATTTCTGATGCTGATATGAGGGGGCTATGAAAAAGGATAACTGAATCTCAGAGTTAGAAGGAATTTCAAGGACTGTCTAGTTCAGCGGTTCTCAATCTGTGGGTTATGTTCAATTTGTAACAATGAAAATACATCCTGCATATAAGCTATTTACATTATGATTCACAACAGCAGCAAAATTACAGTTATGAAGTAGCAATGGAAATAACTTTATGATTGGGGGGTCACCACACCATGAGGAATTGTATTAAAGGGTCGCAGCATTAGGAAGGTTGAGAACCACTGGTCTAGTTCTACTCAAAGCTGAATAACAATCCTTGCTAGTTACAACATTTCTTGACAGGTTGCCATCCAGCCTTTGCTTCAAAACCTCCAGCCAAACAAAGGTTAACAACTGCATTCTGTGGTATCTCATTTTACTCTGGGATAGTTCTTATTATCAGGAAAGTGTTCCTTAGCATTAGGAAGTTTTTCCATGAGAATTTGCCTCTCTGAAATTTCCACCCTAATTCCCAGCTCTGCCTTCTGGGACCAAATGGAGTAAATCTATTATCTCTTCCACACAATTAAGTTCTTCAAATTCTAGATGACAGTTTCCCTTAAGTCATATCTCCCTTAAATCTTATCTTCTCTAGACTATATATCTTCAGATTTTTATATGGCATTGTCTCCAGGCTTTTCATCACCCTAAGGCAGCTACTAGTCGAATAGTGGATAGGGAGCACTGGGACTGAGATCAGAAAGACCTAACTTAAAATCCAGCCTCAGACATTTACTGTTTTTGTGAGGCTGGACAAGTCAATTATCTCTTCTTGCCTCATTTATAAAATGGGGATAAAAAAGTATCTGCCTCCCAGGTTTGCTATGAGGATCAAAGGAGGTATTATTTGTAAAGCACTCAGCACAGTGCCTCACACATAGAGGCAGATGCTATATAAATTCTTCCCTTCCCTTCCTACTATCAACTGAACTGGAAATCAAGTCAGTACTTCAATTCTTTTTCCAAGACTTGAAACTATTCTGGCCAGCCTGCCCCTGGATAAAGATGCAATGTTAACTTTGAAATACTTGTGAGTTGAAAGCTACAATTCAGTTTTTTGTTGGGTTTTTTTTGTTGTTGTTGTTTTATGC
Organism: Pseudocheirus occidentalis; assembly: GCA_028646575.1. Taxonomy (NCBI): domain Eukaryota; kingdom Metazoa; phylum Chordata; class Mammalia; order Diprotodontia; family Pseudocheiridae; genus Pseudocheirus; species Pseudocheirus occidentalis. Next base: position 166,120,678 of record CM053595.1, on the reverse strand, counting down.
TTTTTGGAGGGCAATTGGGGCTAAGTGACTTGCCCAGAGTCACACGGCTAGTAAGTATGTCAAATGTCTGAGGCCATATTTGAACTCAGGTCCTCCTGACTCCACGGCTAGTGCTCTATTCACTGCGCCACCTAGCTGCCCCTGCAATTGTTTTAACATTATATTCCTCTCACAAGGTTTACCAATGTTTTGTAGCCATTCTTTAGGAATCAAACACAAAGTAAGACACAGTCATTTACTCCCCCTACGTTTGTAACCATGTATAACCCATGCACTTGATTCTGCCAAATTCTCCTAACCTGTAAGAAAAAATTCAACTCAGAAATATTTCCTTCATTCCTTCTGACCTTAAGTTTAATGAATGAAAGCCCATTTTCCTGGGCTATTCTTTCCCTCATACACTTATCTAGTTATGCTGCATTGTTTGAAATATATGAAGAAAAATTCTGGATTAAAAAACTGGTTCTGATATTTCATAGGCAAGTGATCTGAGGTCCTTCCACTCTCTCAGTTCTTGTTCCTCATATATACAAGGATATTGGTCTGTCCAAGATTCCAAATCTGTGTCATTGGATAAGCCACAATAATTCTGAAAATCTGAAGAGCAGCAGGAGTGCCAGCCTAATTCCATCAAAGAACCAATTTTTATCAAACTGTGTTTTAACAAAGAACAATTTCATGATTTGGAGAGAAGGGTTTTAGGATCTCATCTGCTTTCACTTTGCTTCTTTAGCTAATATTCTGGGAAATGGCCAAAGGCTGAGGAGCACATCTTTCAATACCTTATCCCTGGGTGGCAACAAAAACATTTTTTTTACCTCAGCTACTGGGCAGAAAATTATAGCACTGTTGCCAGGACAACCAGCTTGGAAAGAAATGCTTTTCGGTCTAGGATCCTTCTTACCAGTCTCTTGCACTGATGGGAGAGGATACAATAACAGGGCAAACACTAAAATGGGGTGGGAAGAGCCAGGAAGCTTGAATTTTAATCCTAATTATCAACAGTTAGCTAGATAATCTTGTATAAACCACTTAAATTCTCTGGACCTTAGCTTTCTCAGTTGGAAAATGAGAATAATAATACTTGTAATTGCTGCCTCAAGGAAACATACAATAAAATATAGTGAAAAAGATATTTACTTCCTGCTCAGAGTCAGGACATCTGAGCTAGTTGAATCTATGGTTCTACCCTACCTGGTATAACTGGATGTAAATCACTTCTCCTATCTTGGTCTTAAGTTTCCTTTTTCTTTCTTTCTTTCTTTTTTTTTTTAATGAAAGGGATGAAAGCAAATGATCTCTAAGTCTCCCTCCTTCTAACTCTAAAGCCTGTGATTTAACAGATCCTAGTCCTACCATTTCCTAGCTATGTGACCCAAGTCACTAAAAGATCTCTAAATCTCAATTTCCTCATCTGTAAAATAGGAATAACACTTGCTATAATTGTCCCATTAGTAAGTTAATAAAAGCACTGTTAACATAAGCTATTTTTCTTATTACTGACTCAACAAAAATTTCACCTTGTTACATGACCTTCCCAAAACTTAGTGCTATAATACTGCAAATGTTTAAGTGTTCATTCTTCTGCTTTGAAACTGCTCTAGAAGAGAAATCAAATCTTACAATTAGAGAAATTAATAACAAGATGGAAGAACAGTTAGATTAATGGGTCATTGTTCCTTTTCTTCCTTGACCTAACCAAAGCTCTGTTCTCACTGCTGGATCATCATCTATGGCATGGCTATAGCCTATGTTTCTGTCTTACATCTCCTTCTCTCCTAATATTCTCTTCTTCTCTTGGTGGTCTCAGTCCTTACAACTATCTATGTACAGATTACTTCAAAATCTTCCTAAGACCTAAGTTCTCATCTCTCTCCGTAGTTCAAGTAGCCCCACGTCCAACTGACTGGGAGACCTCTACCTGAATATGTTAGAGGAATCTCCAACTCAACAAATCCAAAATAAAACACATTCACTCTACCTTTTCCCAATTTTCCTATTTCTGTCCAGGATACTCCCACCCTTCCAGTCATCCAGGCTCACAGACCTAGAAGTATCCTGTACCCTACCTTACCACCTCCATATATAATTAGGTGCTAGTTCCTCTTCTTTATCTCTACAATTCTCAAATCTATCTCTTCTCTATTCAAGGGGCTCCAATTTGAATCATCACCTCCTCTCCCACCCCCTGAACTTCAACAATCTCCGTCTTGACCTCCCTGCATTCACTCTCTTCTAGCTCCAAACCAGATCCAAAGAGTTATCAAACTCATGTTCCTAAAGCAGAAATCTGACCTTGTAACAGTGGCTCAAGAAGCTCATTACCACAAAGAGGTCCCAAAAGCCACAAGATAAAATGCAAACTCCTCTCTTTTGTATTATAAAACCTTTACAAAGTAGCTCTAGCCAGTCTTTCAAAGCTAATTATACTTCCCTCTCCTTCTGGCTCTCTACATCTTAGCGAAACAGGACTAACAGTAGTTCTCTCAAACACAGAATGGGCTCTCCAGCCTCCTACTTTTTGTCCATATGTTGTCCCTCATGTGTGGAATGTTTTCCCTTCTCAACTTTACCTCTAAGTATCCTTCCATCACCACCACACCCAGGTGTATTTTCTCTGGCTGTCTCCCTTACCTGGAATGTTCCCCCTCCTCAACTTCACTTAGTGATCTTCCCATTTTTCTTTAATCTTATCCAGTTAAGTCTCAACTAAAATCTCATCTTTACAGGAAGCCTCTTCCAACCCCTCTTAATTCTAGTACCTCTTCTCTGTTAATTATTTCCTTTTATAGCACAAATATAGATACAAATACACACATACACAAATACATACATATACATATGCATATAGAGAGCACTTTATAGATACACATGTGTAGATATATGTATATATTTATATATAATACATGTATGTATACACACACTTTTGTTTGTATATTGTCTCCCTCAATAAATTTTAAGCTCTCTGAGGGCAAGAATTGTCTTTGGCCTCCCCCAGTGCTTAGCCCAATAACTAGAACAAAGGAGGCACCTAATCAATTTTTATTGATTGATTGATTAAAGCAGTATAGCTGGTGTTTGAACTCAAGTCATCAAATATTCCAAATCTAGGAATTTCCTGTACCATACTTTTGACAGATATTTATTGAATGACTACTGTTCCCCAGATAACACTACATTAGGCCCTAGGGAAAGATGAAATAGTCTCTGTTCTCATGCAACTCAAGATAACACATTCATAGGACACACACATACAGTAAAATAATTATAATAAAAAGAACACATGTATAAGAAAGGGATAAACTAAGTACTATGTAAATGATAACAGAAAAGGATTTTTATTCACCATCATGTTTGGGGATGTCAGGGAATGTTTTATATGAACCTTCATATGGATAGCATTTCAGTACATGAGGATGGAGGAATAAGAAATTCCAGGTATGAGCAAACACACTTAAGTAAGAAAGCTTATCACAAGTTAGGGCCACAAATACAGATTTGGGCAGTCATCATCATAGAGATCTGGCTCTAACCTTGGCACTCATACTTCTTCACTAAATTCATTTGCTTCTGACCCTCTCACTGGAGGGCAAAGCAAAAAATGAAAATAAATAAATTTTTTAAAAAATTAAATCCCTCCTCCCATAGCCTCCCTTTGTAGAGTGCTCAGAATCCATTTTTTCATTTACAGCTTAGTTTTGACTCCAACATCATCATCATCATCATCATCATCATCATGCCCCTCGGCATCTCCTGATATGTCTCATATTTCTTTGGTGTATTGTCTTCCCCACTGGAAGGAAGTTCTTTGAGAGCAGGACTGTCCTTTTTCTTATTTTTATCTCTAACGCTTAGTACAGTGCCTGGAACAAAGTAAATACTTAATAAATGTATGCTGTATTGTATTGTGTTGTATGAAATCAGGATCCATGTAAGCAGTGATAAAGCCAGATTGTGGAAGACTTTGAATGCAATGACAAAAACAATGAATTTTATTCTTTAGGCAATAGGGAGCCCCTGAAGATTTTTGAGGAGTAAACACAGATCTGCAAAACAACAGCAACAACAACAACAAAAAAAAAATCAGGGTGGCTAGGTGACACAGTGAATAGAGCACCAGCCCTGGAGTCAGGAGGACCTGAGTTCAAATATGACCTCAGACACTTAACACTTACTAGCCCTGTGACCCTGAGCAAGTCACTTAGCCCCAATTGTCCAGCCTTCCACCCTCCAAAAAGCAAAAAGAAAACAAAATCCAGCAACAACAACAATTCTGTAATCTCTATGAAGGACAGGTTGCATAGAAGAGAACTGAAGACAGGGCAAACTATTCAAAGCCTATTGCAACATTCTACGAATGCAGTAATAAGTGTCTCTACTAGGTAAACAGATGCCTATGAAAATATAGAGGAAGAGCCAGAAGAGGCAAGAGATACAATTTGGAAATCAGTAAGGTAAAGGAGACAAGGGGTAATAATCCTAGATGAAATCAAGGCATTAAGGCTGACTGCTAGTACCACTTCCTCACAGGAAAAGGGAAGCAGGTTTGGAGAAAGAGATCAGATCATAAGTTTCTTTTCTGCCATGAAGAATTTTAGCTACTACCAGGACTTTCAGGGGCTGCTGTCCAGCAAGTGCTCGGAGTTGAAGGTATAAAGCTTTAAAGAAAAGTTAGGGCCACAGAAACAGATTTGGGCAATGTTTATTTCAGATCAATAAATATTTTAAAAAACTGTTCAGTCTAATGGAAATATGTATCTTTGTATGCTTATCACGGAGGCTAAAATCATGGTAGTAAATGAAATTGCTTGTCGTCCTTCATGCTGAAAGAGGACCAAAATGGTATCATTATGTCAGGGTCAAGGTACATCATGTTCATCTATGGCTGATCAGACCAACATGATCTCAGAAGACTACCACAGGTCAGGCACTGATAGTGCAAATGAACATTTGGAGCGGAGATTACACGGGATAATAAATAGGAAGGGAAAAAAGACAACCAAGAATGGAAATTTGAGGACAACTAGCATTCAGGAACTAGAAAGGGGAGCCACTAAGGTTCAACTAATCTCTAAGTTAGGTACCACGAACACTATTTTTTCTTTAAACAAATCAAGCAACAGAAGCTCAGAAAGGTTAAATGACTTGTGTCTGGTCAATAGGACTTATGTGTCAGAAGCAAAATTTTAATGTAGTTTTCCTTTGTCCCCAAGTCAGTGTTCTTTTCCTTATTCCATGCTGCCTCCTCCTCAAAGACTGGGGAAAAAACAGGAAAGGATAACTAAGTGGAGGGTAAGGCTGGACATTTAGTCTTCACCATCTGAAGTTCCAGGTGTTAGTAAGCTTTACAAGAAAAGAAAATAAGATACCTGGCTGGGTGGGCATCATAGCACATGGTAGAAGGCAATCCCCCAAAGGAAGGAGAAGTCATGCATAGGCTCATGGATTTAAAGCTGAAAGAGTACAAAGAGGACGTCTTAGCTAACCCACTTATTTTATAGAGAAGGAATCAGAGGCCCAGGAATGTTATTAGGTAAATCGTCAAAGATCACACAAATTGTAGAGATCAGAGATAAGATTTGTACTAACAGGATGCTTTTCCATTAGAAAAGTCTTTCCCCCCCTCCGCCCAATACAATGAGAAATGTCTGTAATTTATTCTCCACTGTTGTTGGTATACCCTTCAAATGACCACCAGAAACCACTCCCAGGAAGAAGATAAGAGGTCTGTACTTCATGGGACTGTGTATACGTATCTTCACCCGGACTTTTTTCAGTCCTACACCTGTTCACTACCTTACCCTCACTTTTCACTTCTTACACTGAGAACCAAATGATCACTACTATTGCCTCCTGGAAAGAGTGTGTCAATGGATGGCCTTATTGTTTCACTTTCCAAACCAAATCATTCTACCCTGGTCACCACTTCCCTCTAGGTGCTATCTCTTATTATTAGAAAGTAAGCTCTTTAAGGGCAAGGATTTTCTCATTTCAGTAATTTGCATCCCTAATTCTTAACACAGTGCTTGGCACAGAGTAAGTGGTTCAGAAGTTCTTCTTAATATTCATTTATGCTTCCAAATATGGGAAAGCTGCTCTAATACACAATGATAAGCAGGCATAATATATGAATATATATCACCCTTGCTCTGGCACCTGATTATTGCTACTCTATTCCTTTCCAGATATCTTTTCATTTAGTTCTCTTGAAAGGTAAAGGGCATGAACAAACAGTTCTCTAAAGAAGAAATTCAAACTATTAATAACTATATGAAATAATGCTCCAAACCACTAATAGTAAGAGAAATGGAAACAAAAACAATTCCAAGATGTCATCTGACACACAGCAAATTGGCAAAGATGATAAAAATTGAGAATAATCAGCATCAGAGATCTTATTTAAAGACAGGCAAAAATAATACATTTTTGATAGAGCTAGGAAATCATCTAACTATTTTTAAAACAATTTGGAATTATTCCAAGAAAATGACTAAAATAGCTTTTGATCCCCAAAGCCCACTGCTAGGCATATACCCCAAGGATGTCAATAATACAAAGAAATGTTCAATATGCACACACTTACAGACCCACTTTTTGGAGTGGCAAATAAAGTAATATTTTGAAATAAAAATAAAGTAATATTTGAAATAAAGGAGGTGTCAGTTTTATTAGGGCATGTCCAAACAAACTGGAATATATAAATGTAATGACATTTTATTATGCTATAAGAAGCAAAGAAGAAGAATAAAGGAACATAGAGAGACATGAAATGATGCAAAATAAACAGAACAAAGAAAACAATATAAAAATGACTACAACAATGTAAATGGAAACAATAAGAACAGCAAAATCTTTCAAATAATATATCTGATTACAATTACTAAGCTTGGCCCCTAAGAAGAGATTTTTTTAAAACCACACTTTCCTCATTTTATTTTCTCTACAAAGAAGTGGGAAACTCTGTATGGAACAATGCATGTGTATTGTTGAGATTCAGCTGGGGTATAATCATGATGGAGCTGCCTTTACTCCCTCCTGCTTTGTTTCTTCTTTCCTGTTGGGTCTTTTGTTTTAAGGGATAGGATAGCTAGCTGTATGGGAAGGAGAACAGACAGATTTGCAAATGAAGGTTATGTAAAAAAAAAGATATGAATAAAAATCTTATAAGAAGGTCTTGTTATTTTAGTACTAATGTATTTGGACAAAGGAGATCTATGTTCTTACAACTTCCCCACTTTCCTACTGACTAGTTATATATAACTTTGGGAAAATCACTAATTGCTCTTGGTTTCAGTTATCTCCATATCTATAAAATGGGGATGATAATTCTTTATCAACTTCAGAAGATAGTAAAAGGTCTCTGCAGTATATAATTTTAAGGTTAATAAAGTTAATAATACTTTCCTGATGAAAGTAGCTGAAAGGATGACAGAGGAGCAAAGAGACTTTCTGAATAAAATAGAGGATTTGTCATTAAAGGAAGGGCAATGACCTTAATGCCTATACAGTATTCAGAGATAATAAGCCCTATCCTAGAAATTGAATTTTACTATAATTCAGATTTTTTTCTTTTTCTCTTCTTTTTTTAAGAGTAAGTCCTTCAATTATCTTCTTAAAGTAGCAAGAGTCAGGAGAAATAAATGGAGATGGTGCAGCCATCTCTAACTACCTCCCCACAACTTAAGAAAGCATGATTTATCAAAGTAGAAAAGTTTACTTTGACAAAAAAGATAATTTTACATAACTCTACTCTTAGAATACTAATGTTCTTGAGTCATAAATTTTAATCCTATAATCAGTAACCATTACAGAGTGAATTAAGTCATACAGGCTTAGAAAAATATATTTTAGCTTCTCAGAAAATGTCTTGTGAGAAGGCAGGAGATCTTTACTTCAAGCACTCTATTTGGGGAATGCAAAGCAGCTAACATTTGGAACAGAGACATGAAAAGCCTGAAATCCACCTAGCAATTTAGACCAAATAAAGACTCTCCATTTTTAAATTTAGAAGCAGGAACATCTGACATTGCTAAATTCATCGGCCTACATCAAGAAGGAAAGCAAGACAAATCTGAACAAGAAATGGCTTTCATTGATCTGACTCTGTGTGTGTGTGTATACCCTTACTCAGTCCTGTATTCTCTTCAGTCTTTTTTTTTTTTTTAAAGACTTCTGCAGTCATATCCTGACTTCTCATTGCCAAAGATTCTGAATTATTTAGACTCTGGGATAGCAATAGTATTCAGGTTAAATTCCTCCAGATGTTCGCTCATCATAATCTCAGTTACTGAAAAATGCTTAATACAGGCCTACTATTTGGGGTTAGCAACTGAGATAGCCCTAAATAATCACACAATCAATCAGAACTGTATTTCTATCCAAGGAGGATAATCATCTGGGTGTTCAGCTGTGCAATAATTGTTCCATTTTTCAAATCCACCTTTGCCTACAAAATGTGGAGGCAAGAAAGCACCTATATTTTCTTTGAAATCAAAAGAAAGGAAATGAAGTATAAAAAAAAATTTAAAAATTAGTGAGACAACAGACTATCTTCCCCCCCAACTCCTCATACAACATACCACGAATGATTGCTAAAATGACTGGTCCTGTCAATTTAGATGAGCAGTCCAAAGTACTGAAACTGATTCTATAAAATAATGAAGGACCATAGAGACCTGGGATAGTGGAAAGAATGCTGGAGTGACCAATCACAGCTTCAGATGACCTGATGAAGTATGGCTCCCTGCCCATAAGCAAAGAAAAGGTAGACAATAGGTGTGGAATAAGGCATGCATTTTTTTAGATATGGCCAAAATTTTTATTTGCTTTCTTTTCCTGTATTTATGTTATAAAGGGACATAGTTCTAATAGCCTATGACAGTCATTGGTGAGAGTGTGAAGAAAGAGAAAGAGAAAGGAAGAAAGAAAAGGTGGGGGAGGGAATAAAAGAACATTAGATTTTGAGTTACAATATAAGCGTTGAGCTGGCTCTTAACTTTATGATCACAGGATTTATTTAGAGCTAAAGGTAGGTTGGGGGCATATCTAGTCTGATACCATCATTTAACAAATAAGTAGTAGCAACAGCCAGGATTCTACCACATTATCTTCTGACTCTAGTGCCAGTGATCTTTCTGATACTAGCTGTGTGATCTTGGAAAAGTCATTGTACTGTGTCTCAACTTTCTTAGCTTAAAAAAAATGAGGATATACTCAGATAATTAACCTCACAAGGTTGGTATAAAAAAGAAAGCACAATATAAAACAGAAAGCACTTCATAATTTGGAGTTACAAACTACAACACCATGAACGGTGAACTTGGAAAACTCAGTTTTTCTGTATCTCAGTTGCCTCCTTTGTAAAACAGAAATAATTACTTCTGAACTCCCTGACTTTAAGGGGATGCACAAGGCAATCTCCTGAGGAACTTTTCACTTGTACAATTTCTAATTCTAAGAGTAATCTATGTAATCTTTGTACCAGAAGCTGGGTAGCATAGAGGATAGTCTTAGAATAAAGAGGCCCTGTGTTTGAATCTTGCTTCGGACACTAGTTATATGAGCCTGGGTAAGTCATTAAATCTTTGTGCCTCAGTTTCTTCATATATAAAATGAGATGATGTTATTAACCTCAGAGGGCTGTTGTCAGGATCAAATGACTTAACATATACAAAGTAAAGCACTACATAAATGCTATTAGTGTTAGTTTTATTAATAGCCATTTGAGCTAGTGGTGTACCCCACATTCTTCCTCTAGGAAGAAGACTGTTAAAACAATATCTGACATTCAGAAAAAGCTTTCAGATACATTTTTCTAAGTCTGACAACTCTGTAAGATTGGGTGGCATATATATTCTCATTTTATTGATGAGTAAACTGAGGCACAGAACAATTTAATTCAGCAAGCACTGATCAAGTCCCCACTACTTTTGAGGCACTGTAGATACAAAGACTTTTGGACAAAGTGGTTGCTACCCTCATCGAGTTTCATTTTTCTGAGGGTATGATATAATACGTTGTTGTTGTTCATTCAATTTTCAGTCATGTCTGACTCTCTGTGACCCCATTTAGAGTATTCCTGGCAAAAATACTCTGCTGGTTTTGTCATTTCCTTCTCTAGCTCATTTTACAAATGAGGGATTGAAGCAAATAGAATTAAGTGACTTGCCCATGGTCACACAGATAAGAAGTGTGTGGGCCAAAACTGAACTCAGGAAGGTATCTGACTGTAGGCCTGGCCCTCTATCCACTGTGCCCCTAATTACCTTTATATAATATGTACACAGAAATAAAAAAAAGTGGTCAAAGGATTTGACCAGGGAGTTTTCAAAAGATGAAACAAAAGCTACCAACGACATACAAAAACCCCTCCAAATCATTAACAGTAAGAGAAAACACAAACCAAAACAACTCAGAAGTTTTCTACCTCACACCCATCAGACTGTTACAAATGACAAAAAAGGGAAATACGGCAATTGTTGGAAGAGATCATGGGAAAAGAGGAATTCTAATGCACTGGCGGAAGAGATGAGTTGTGAATTAATTTAACCATTCTGGAAAACAATTTGAAACTATATCCAAAAACAACTGTTACAAAACCATTTTTCCCCACTGATAAACACTATGAGTCACATACCCCAAAGAATTCAGACAGATCAAAGTGACAAAGTGACAAAGAGGTGCTCAGGATATGGGGGATGATGAAATAAACTATAGTGTATGGATGTAAAAGTATATGATTCCTCCATAAGAAATAAAACTAGACTCAAAGAAACCTAGGGAAAATTAGATAAAATGATACAAAGTGAAGTGTACAAAGTAGAAAATAGTTTTCACACGGACCACAACAACTTAAAATAAAACACCTCTGAAAGATTTCACAACTGTGATCAGTGTAGTAACTAATTATTCCTGGAGGAAATTGATGATAAAACATGAGTCCCACCTGTTGAACTAGAGTTACAGAATGAGACGCAGACAATGTGCTGATATGTTTTTCTTAACCATACTCATTGATTCCAAGAAAGTGTGAAAGGGAGAGTAAAATAAAGAAGAAAATATGGAAAAGAGTCAATAAAAAATTTTTTTAAAAATACACAAAAGAAAGTACAAAGAAGTTCAGAAGGGGACAAAGATAAACATGGTAGTTTCATTACTACTATGTCAAATTTAACACACACATGAAAGAAAAGTATATAACATAAATTCAGTTTCATATCCAATCTTCTTTTCTATTCTTTTTATACTGAAATATTCACATTTATTAAGTTCATAATTTTAAAAAACAAGGAAATGCAAACCGCACAAATTAATTTCAGGGAGGGCCATGCTAACAACTGGGAGAATTAGCAAAGATCAAGTGATTTACCAAACATCACAGATTGTCCATGGTCTTAAAGTCCAGTGTAAGTTCAGAAATTGCCCATTATAAAGTAGGAATGGCTCTCTTCCAACCATCAATTCAACAACAATAATAAGAAGCTACTCAGTACCCATCATGCAGAAAACACTGGACAAGGGCTGGGGGGGGGGGGGGGGGGTTGGGAGGGTATGGCTCAAAAGAAACGAGAATATAAAAAAAAAAAACCCAACTAAGTAAACTCCAAACACTCAACAATCTTGACATATAACTTGGCATAACGAAGGCCCCTAACTGAGAGAGACCCTCATTATAAGGCTGGAAACTAGATCTTCTACTCTCCCAGATAACTAACTCCCCAGAACTCTCTAATACACAAATAAGTCATTTCTCTGTATGGCTATAACAAGCAAATTTTGCTGCCATAACCAATACCCTAAATTAATAGGAAACATTAAAAACAAGGAAACAAAGAAATTGCACAACACAAATGACTTACTCAAAATAAGTTCTGACATGGTGATCACAATTTCCCAAAATGCAAATAAGTAACTCTGAGGCAAAAACACAAGACAAAAGAAAAAAACAAACAAACAAACTTCACATTGAGGAGAGAGCTGTTATCCAAGCTGGAGTGGGTTTTCTTCTTCAGTAGCACTGAGAACAAAGCTCAATCATGTGGGAATTGGATGCAATCAAATATGGTGATGCAATATTTCCTGAAGGGAAAAAAATATTTTAAAAAGCACCTCCAAATATTCCCAAGAAAGCTTCCCCAGGATGCTGGAAACAGTCTATGAAAATAAGCACTTGATTGAGTTCACAATCTAAATACATAATGGACCTCATAACTTAGAATTGAGATTCTTTCTCACATAGAACTATTCTGTGGTTATTCAGCCAATGAGTTACCACCTACATAGGACACTTGGAATAATTTTTTTGCTGTTCTGATGAGGGGTATACAGTGGTTGGTATATAATGAGTCCAGTGGAGGAAAACTGCTCCAAGGAGTTAAAAACTCATTTTTTTAGCCTCTAGGGTATCCTTAGCCTCATTTTGTCACTTTTTAAGCCTAACTTTGCCTCTTCATAACTCCCATCTATTGTTTCTGAGACCAAACCAAACACTCCTCATCCTTTTCCCAAAGAGTAGCCCTTAAAACACCTGAACACAAATATGCTATCCTCCCAAACTCCTCTCTCTTTTCCAGCCTAATCATTTTCAGTTTTTTCAGTGCTCAAATGGAATAGGCTTGAGGTCCTTCACCATCTCAGTTTCCCTACTCTGGACACTTTCCAATTTATTAATGTCCTTCCTAAAGCATGTCGCCTAGAACTGAACACAACATTCTAGGTATGGCCTAGCAGGTCAAGCTGTTAGAATGACCAGCATCTTGATCTTGAATGCTCTTGCTTCTCTAAATGTGTTGCTTCTCATCTGTCATATGACATTGTTAACTTACTGAGTTTGCAGTATACAAAAGCTCTCAGATCTTCATTAACAATGTCTTCTAATTGCAGACCATCTATATGGAAAAATCAACTCCCTACATTGCATTCCCATCATCCTGTGAGGTCTGGGTTCATTGTAGTAACTAAATCACCTTCACCTTATAAAAAAGGAACAGAGGCATAAACATTGGCTTACTGTTGTCACGGATAATACCCAACCCTAAGTATAAGGCTTTCTGGTATCTGCTTCCTTAGCTATTACTATTTCCAGGAAAAAATTCTCAAGGGCAGCTATGATCATATAACTTTCCTGAATGATTCCTTGCTCTCAACACAAAAGCATTCAATGATTCCCTATTACTTTCTACTTGAATAAAGTCCAGATTCGTAAGGCTAGAATGCAAAGTCCTCCAGGATATTCCCCCAGCCTACTTTACCTTATGGTCCTTCTAATATTCCCTCTGCACTAGAAAGGCTCATCAGCTCACTCGCCGCTAAAAACAGATCCATTCCAAACCTTACATCCAACCTTACATCCTCACTAAGTCCACCAAGAATGTCCTTCTCTTCCCTAAATGTCTACCCGTTCACAGCCTATCTATATTTCATAATATAGTACTAATCCTACTCCTCCAGTGACCATTCTAAAGCATGGATCTCCTACATCTGTCAGTGCTTGACTCTACTACTTAGCACACAAGAAAAGGTATGGTATTTGGGAAATTTTGTATTACATTCACCTGCTCCAAAACACAAGAATATCATACTTAATATAAAGTATGCATATAAAATTAAGAACTATTATTTTATGCAATGAGGATAAACTAGAATCTTCTCCAATAATATTAGGGGTGAAACAAGACATCCATTCACATCCCTTCTATTTGACACAGTATTAGAAATGTTGATAAAAGCCAATGACAAAAGAGAGAAAATGAAGGAATAAGCATAAATAAAGAAGAAAGAAAGCAAACACTCTTATAAATGATATGATGATGTATTTATAGAACCCTGGAGAAGCAATAAAAAATTAAATGAAACAATAACATAAGCAAGGTTGCAAGACTTAAGATAAATCAACACAATGTCAATAAAAGTCAGGAGGAAAAGAGAGAAATTCTATTTAAAATAAGTATGGAATCTATAAAATACTAAAGAGTCTACCTACAAAAATACAACCAAAAACTGTATAAATACAATTTGAAAACACTGTTTACAGAACAGAAAAACCTAAATGACTAGAGAAATATTTATTTCTGAACAATAGGCCAAGCCAATATAGTAAAAATGGCAATGCTACCTAATAAATTCACTTATTCACTAAGATACCAAATTACCAAAGGATTACTTTATAGAACTAGAAAAAAAATACTGAAAAACCTTTTCACATGATAGTTTCATCTTCCCAATGAAGTAAGTAAACAGCTTATAGTCACAGGGCTCCTTTACTTTGAACATAGCAGGATCTGAATAAACATTCACTGTCTGGCCTTGTTCTTACTCTCACTATGGCACTGTTGGGCATGGGTAGAATATCTAAGTGATTACTATGTGTTCTGCCTTGTGTCTGGTACATAATTGCAAAAATAACAAGGACTTTGTACTCAAGAAGCTCAAGGTCCATGAGAGGAGAAGGAAAGCCCTTAAATAACTATGACCCATGAGAGAATAAGTTAAGTAAAAAGAAGAGATGTGGACAAAATGATTATGTGAAACAAAGTAAAAATTTATTGGGAAAGTGAAAGTGACAGCAACCAACTTTGAATCAATGGATCAACAGACATTTAAGTGCCTACTATATCTCAGGTTCTGCGCTAGATGCTGGTGAGTAGTTCTGGGTGCATCCCAAGAATATTGGGGTGCCACCTGAAATGAGGAATAGACATGGGTTACATTGTCCTGAAAGAAATTCACTCACAGTCTCTAAGTTAAAGACAGGCATTTATTCAGGTGATATACCCAAGCAGGCCTGCTCCTATGTGGGAGAGACAAAGCATAGGCAGCAGGCCCTACTCCTGTAAGGGTGCAGAGAGGGGCCCTTGCTTCCCATAGGAGGCAAAGGTGATCAACCATGTTAAAGATCTGATTTAAATACAATGTTATGGAAGAGGGTGGAAAGGGGACAAGATAACTGGAGGAGCAAGCAGGGCTCTGAAATGCCTGGGATGTCAGGTGGTCTGAAGATGTCTTTATCATACAGATAAGCAAAAAGAACAGGAAAGGGGAGGGGAAGACCTGTTCTGAAACTGGGGGTGCTTTGCAAAAGCACACAGGTAAGTCCAAGGTGGAATACTTCAATGCATAATCTTCTTTGATCATTTTTCTTGCTGGTCACATCCTGCATCTTATCTCATATCTCATATTCTGCTAGCTCTGTCTTCCTGGAGCACTCTTTTCTACCTCATCACTGGGACTTGAAGATAAAAAAAAAAAAAAGAGCCCCTGCCCTCAAAAACATTACTTTCTAGCAGAAGAAAAGATGCACATATATATGTGTATACATAACATACAAATCAGTCAATTAAGCCTGTATTAAATACCAGTTATAGGCAAGACACAGAGCTAGGAACTAGGGATCCAAAGAGGAAAATGAGATAGTCTGTACTCTAAAGTCTTACCTTTTATGGAAGAGAGAATATGTATATAAATCAGTACTGCAAATTATAAACAAAAAATTTCACATATATGGTAAATTATAGAGATGGGATGGGGGGAATCAAGAAAGGCCTCAGTAAAGCAAGTTTGCTGGAATAAAGGGAGGTAGGAGGTGGAAGTGAGTTGGGAATGTATAATAATAATGCATTATTATAGGCATGGCAAACAGACAGTGTAAACATAAATGGGGAAGACAGAAGTATTTACTGTGTGTGAAGAATTGTAAGGTCAGTTTGTTCAGACCATATTGAGAGCAGGGAGGTATGTATGTTAAAGAAAATAAAATAATTCTTCTAACAAAACAAATTATGTCCAGAAACAAGTACTTCTTTATTTCAATGAGAGACAGAAAGACAGAGAGAGAGATGGAGAAAGAGGGGAAGGGTAGAACTAAACCAGATTTCAGACATTGCCTGGTCTCCTCAAAGATTTAAGCTGCATACAAAGGTTCTTATACATCCTAAAGAGAAAAATTATTATTAATTAAGATAATTTACAGCTTGTGAGGAAAAAAATTATACAGGCTATCACCAAAGCAAAGGAATATCAAAGAAGGAGGAGTAATTCACCACCTTTGAATTACTTATTTCTTTGTTTACCCTCAAGGCTTTCACAAATGCAGTTAGAAAGGGTGAAACCTTTTCAATTTAGGCTTTTGACTTTCTGAAGTCATATGCTGCATCTTCAAAATAAAGCTTTTTGCTCAGTTAAGATTTAGTGAATTTATATTTTTATATCAGAAGAGGGCTGGTTTAAAGGGTAAAGATAATGAGTTCAGTTTTAGAAATGCTGAGTTTGAGATGCCAAAGAAACCATAAGTTTAAGCTATCTGATAGGTATGTTGATGTAAATGGAATTCATGATATAAAGTACAGGTAGATATGTAAATTTGGGAGTCACCAGCATATAGGTGATAGTTAAATCCACAGAAGCAATCAATTAATCAATAAGCAGGTGTTAGGTATATTCTAAGTGAGAGGCACCATCCAAAGTTCTGGAAGTAGAGGGTATAGAGAGGACAGAAGAGGGCCCAGGACAGAGATTTAGGGTACACCCACAGTTAGGTGACATGATAGTGAGGCTGAACCCAAAATGGAGCTTAGATACAAGGTAACATTGCTACAAAAAAAGATCTAATAAAACCTTGAAATCATTGGCAACTAAGGGAAGGAGCAGGATGGCCTCATGTAGAAAGTGACTCGAGTTGAGTCTTGAGGGAAACCCAAGAATTCCAGGAGGTAAAGATGGAGAGAGCATTCCATGCATGGAGGATAGTCAGTTCAAAGATACAGAAATGGGAGACAGAAGACTGTGATAAATAGTAGGAAAGTCAGTGTAGTTACCTTATAGAATATATGGAGGAGTGGTAATTAGATACAATATTGCCTGGGGGAGAGGAACTTCACTTCTCACTTCCCATGGTCTTGTTATGTCATGTGAATCAATGATAAAGCTGACTGCCGGTCCTATTTCCACTAGGGCAGTAAGCAGTTTCACAAACATAGAATAACAAAAGATTGACTAACCTAGAGTAAGGAAACTTGGATTAGCATATCCTCGCCTCTGTTACTAATTAGCTACATGATCTTGAACCATTTGCTGCCCCTTTATGAGCAGCAAGGCATTTTTTTTATCTGTAAAATGAAAAGTCTCAGATAAGCTGATAATAATAATCCTCCCTTTTAATAATGCTTTCAGGTTTTTGGACAGTTTTTGTCCCTAACAGTCCTGTGAGATAATTACTGCTAGTATCATACACATGCATATTTAAAGGTCCTTTCCTATGCTACTGTTCCAGGGCTCTATCCAAGAATAGTAATGAGTCACACTGAGAATGTCATTTTAGTATCCAAAAATAAAAAATAAAAATCAGGGAATAAATTCCAAGAGGCATTTAAAACTTTTTTGGGGTCTCATTTTTGGTACCAAGAACCAATTTCAAGAGCACATCCCAGATTGCTTGTGTCAGTAGCTCTCTCCCCAATTCCATTTTGGTTCAGTTTGCCACTTCAGCTATCTATTCAAAACCCGACATCAGCCTAACAGGGTGTCAATATGACAGATGACAAAACACTTTCACAAGGGCACTTCTTCAGGACACTTTTCTTCATGGAGGAAAAATTGTCAAATAAGCTGAACAAAATCTTTAATTACTCTCCCAAAATGAGGTCAGAAAGGATGGCTTCTTTAGTGGCAAACAGAACTGTTATCATGATTATCACTCTATTTTTGGAGCTGAAAAATGGGTAAAACAGTACATATTTGCAACACAACTGCCTCTCTTCTGAAGACTTAAATATTTTCACCCATTAAAGCATATTGAATAGAGAGCCAGCTTTGGAGTCAGAAATACATGGAATCATGTATGGAATCAAGTCCTGATTCTGACACATACTTTGGCAAAGTAACTTAACCTCTGTGATCCCAGACAACTCTGGAGGATTATAAATTTAGGATGCACTGCCCACCTGGATCAGTATTAGGAATTCTCTTGCAGAGTTTCCCACACCCAAGAAATTATAGGTCTGCACCTCTCCCAAAAGATCACAGTACTATATAGACTTGCAGCTTGCAAGGCCCCTTAGACACTGTATATTCTAACTCCCTTGTTTCACAGAATAAGAAGCTGAGATCCAGGGGGGTTAAGTGAATTGTTTACCCAAGACAGAGAGGTAACAGATCAGAGAACAGCTTTGAAATCTATATCCAATAATCTTTCTACCACACCCTTGCTCACATGATTTAAAGCTAGAGGGGAGCTTAATGACAATCAAATGCGCAGGGAAAGGAAGTCACCCTAGGATACAGAGCTAATAAAGAGCCAAGCTAATATTTTAATCCACTTCCTCTGAATGCATATCTAGCAGGTCTTTCTACCAAAACACTATCATGACAAGAATCCAACTAGGGTCAAACATTATCACTCCATTTTAGAGATCAGGACCTGAGGCAGAGAAGTCTCAAGTGAGGAGGCAAAGATCTCATAATTATTTAGACACATGGGACCAGGATATAAGCCTTCAGATATCCCAAATAAACTATTAAACCCTGATAAATTGTGGTCCTCTGAAGAATAATTAATTTATCATCCATTTGAAACTGGACCAAACTACTATCAGTAAGGTTTCTACAAGATAAGTGTCATACTACCTATTTAACCAAGTACAACTTCCTGAAACCAAAGTCCCTACTCCCACCAATCTGGCCTACACAGAATTCTCCGAATACACAGTACACGTTGACCTGCCCTGACTCATGTTGTCCCACACCTTTAAATTCTGCCCTTCCTTCAAGACATGGGCTATTTCCTACATTCTCAGATAAATTGTTTTAGAAGTAGAAGGAAATCTGGAAATCACCTACTCCAATCACTTAGTTTTACTGATTACCCAGACTAGCATGACTTAACTCTCTCTGTCTCTCTGTCTCCTTCTCTCCCTCTCTTCCCCACTCCCTCTCCTTCCCTCATCTTTTTTCTTTTTTTCTCTCTGACTTCTCTCCTCTCTTCTCTTTTTCTTTGCCTCTGTCCATCTGTCTCTTTTTCTTTCTTCCTCTCTCCTTCTTTCTTCTTTCCTCTCCTCAGAACTCCTAGCAAATCTTTCCCTACCTCTCATTTAGTACTTAGCATATGTTACTTTAAATAGGATACATGATCTCTGCTATTGGGATTGTAAGATCAAGATTATATCTAAGTACAGCTTAATGCTTCCAACATCTAGTACAATGCTGTATACAGAAAAAGCTCCATATTAATGTGTGCTGATGATCAAAATACAAAGAGTACAAAAGTCACTTTGTCCAATCCTTGCATAAAGCATGTGTCCCCTCTGCAATGTTCCCTCAATTCTGGAAGGGCTTGGGCAAGATCTTAAGTTATCCTGGTCCCTGAAAGATACAGGATCTCCAACCTTCAAACTTCTGCAACTTGTGAGTGACTGATGAGCTACTGGGGACAACACAGAAAAACTCAGCAGGATTTAACAGTCTATGAAAAGTATTATATCATTTATGTTATTAAAGCAAAATCCAGAAACAATTTTTTGGTCACCGCCCAAAGAATTCATCTCTTAAGGTAGCGGTTCTCAATCTGTGGGTTATGTTCAATTTATAACAATGAAAATACATCCTGCATATCAGATATTTGCATTATGATTCATAACAGTAGCAAAATTACAGTTATGAAGTAGCAACGAAAATCATTTTATGGTCGGGGGCCACCATGGGAAGGTTGAGAACCACTGTCTTAAGGGGTAATGAGCTGCTGAAGAGTTTGTCTATCTGTGACCAGGTGATTCCTCAGACAGTACACATAGCCTGTTGTCAGAACCATGTTCAAAGACTTTCCAGACTAGGACTCGCCAGAGTCCATATTCCTCAGCTTGGTCTTACAGGATCCTGAGTTACCTCAAAAGGACACAGAGCTCTCAGAGAAGAACTTTATATATAAACAATAAAAACAGCCATAATAATAACAGCAACAACAATAATAACAATAACCAATTAAAGCTAATAATAATGAATCACTAATTCCTTAAAAGTCAAGCCCATTATCCATGTGGTAGGAGAACAGAAGTCGGGACTGGTAAGCTAAGTGTGAAGACAAGTGGCACAGCACCCTGGCCACTCCCAGGATGTGACTGCTCCTATGAATGTAAGAAAGAGCTGAACCAGCCCTGCATTATGTACAGGCCCCATGTGAAACCACTGTGCTAATCATCTTGGCAGAGAGAACGGCAGAGGGAGGGGCATCCCTTCATGTTCTGGCACAAGATACACCGGAACATACCACAAACACCCATACCCCTCCTGCTTGAGATGCTTTCGTACTGAAGGTGCTGCTCACCCACAGCAGAGCACCTGCCAACGTGCATGAAGCTGACTGAATACAGGAGGACTTCGGTCATGTGTCAATACTTTGTCATGAAATTAGAAAAAAGATCTTAACAGTTGTGGGCAAGGACTTCATATGCTTTTGTTGTTGTTACTGCTGCTGCTTGACAATGGTATCTTCAGCTCTAGATTATTCAATAACCCATCCCATGCAGATCCATGCAGGACAATCATATAATAACTTCATTCTTAACACAGATTAGCTCAAATATGAACAGAAGTTAAGTAATTTAATATAATAAACATAAAGAGGCCCAACACTCTTAGTCAAATGCAAAAAGCAGTCATCTTGTTCATCGGCACAACAGCTGACAAAACAATAAATATGGAAAAATATATATTAGGATAGTCATTATCCTATGACCAATTCTATCCAAACTTCATTTAAAAAAAAAGAAAAGAACAGTACTACTACTATTACTGATGATGTTGATATTGAAAATAGGATGGCATAACTTCTCTTCCTGTTCATACATGATTCCAATTTCTTTCTCTAGAATTTTATATTTTAAAAGTTTTTCATTCTACATAGCTTAATGATCATGTGTTTTTTGTACGACAACATATACTAAAACATTGCTCTTAAATTATGGCTCAATGTTATTTTCCGGCGATTGTGGCCAAACAGTGTGGTCTGTGACAGTAGTCCTGGTCCCATCAGGATATCAGAGGTCTCTACTGTAGTACGGGGACTTTTCGTCTATTAATTTATGAAAGACAACGAGCTCCTGGTGGATATATTAAACATCAGAAGCTCACTATCTTTCACGAACTAACATCCCCGTGATCATGCTGTCAGCCACTGGAGGTGTCCGTCTTGAAGATGCTTTCAGTGAGCCTACAGAAAAGACAAGCTTGCATATCATACGTCTACTATCTAACAAAAAAGCAATTATTTTATGCAATTGCCTGCTAATACATTAGACATAAAAGAATAATAGGTTAATGATTTTTTCCCAGGACCACGTGTATCAGAATTCTATTTAAAATCATGAAAAGGATGGAATGGATAAAAATAATAATCAGAAGTTTTAAAAATCACTTGATATATATTATTTCATCTGGGTCTCACAACAACCTTATGAGGTAAGTGCTACTATAGATATTATTCCCCTTTTTAAAATCATAGAACTGACTCTGAGAAGTCATTTTGCCAATGATCAGACAAAAAGTATCAAAGGAAAGGCTTGAACCTAGATTTTTACAAGTAAAGCCAGCAGCATTCAATCCATTACAATTTAATTTATAAAATCTTATATAATGTTAGTCTCTTAATAACAGGTATTATCATCCCACTTTGTAGGAAGGCAACTAAAGTAGGGACAGTGACTGACTTGGATTCACACGGCTGTGGGATCTTAAGCTGGATTGCTCAACTCTTTGATCAGGTATACCTTCTGGCTGAGTCTCTTCTCTTGCCTTAGGTAGGGAATACATGGCTATGTTGTCTTTTCCATTGATACTGGGATATGCAAATGGACCAATTTGTATTTTGTTACCTCTCCCCCTTCCTGTACATATACCAGAACAAAACCAGGGACTGGCAAGATGGTCAACACTCAAGGAAAGAGTAGAACCTATAACAACAGAAGAGACCAAGGCCAAAATAGCACAGCAAGACATGGAACTATTGATTCTGGATGCCATTCAGTTATTAAGTTTACTTCTACCAGTGGATGATGGCCTACTTACTTATCTTTTCAAGATGTACATCCAGTAAACAATCATTCTCTTTGCTAAAATGGCACATGTACTAGAGAGGCTAGGAAAGATCTATAAAAAGAAAGTCAAGGCCAAGAGAGATTCATTTTTGCCAATACAACATTCCCTTTCCAAAAACCTGCTATCAGCCCATGACAGGAACCTACACCTAGTGTTTTCTTATTTTAATTCAGTGCCCAGGCCCACCCCAGTCAAACACTGGGAGGGCAGGGGGTGGCATCACTTCAAAATGAAAGTATTACAAAAAGCCAGGGATATAGGAGTTTAAAGGAAGGTTTGAAGAAGAAAGAAGAACCTAATATTCTAATCTAAAGTAAGCAATGGTGGGGGAGGGGGTGTAAAAATCCCTAAGTTTTCACAGATGAAGAGTTGCCTGTTGGTATTAAGTCTGCTATTTCATTATTGCTTTATGAAAATGAGCATAAAAAAGTTCATTAGCTAAAATCAGCACTGGCTCTGACTATTCATTTCTGGTCCAATTTTGCAGAAAATGGATTTGGAGAACTCTAGCTTTTGACTTGTGTTTCTTCAGTGTAGATTTGAAAAGGATTTTGGCTTATTCCACAACTCATTATTCCATAAATATTAATATCGAGTATCTATAAGCACTGTGACCAGATAGAGAATGATAAGGGGGGAGATGAGAGGATAACCACATGAAAGATTATACACAAGGAAAAAAAGAAAAGAGAGGAGAGGGGAGAGGAGAGAAGAAAAGAGAGGAGAAAAAAAGGGAAAGGGAAGTGAGAAAAAGGCAATGTAAATGATGTCATGAAAATCAGCATATCATAGGGATGTGCTGGTAAACGTTTAACAACCAGCTCTCTGAAGAAAAAAAAAGATTAAAGAAAGGTGCTCTCAACCTGAGGGGTGCAGGGGTAGGGTGGAGACTGAGGATAGAGGTCTGTGATCTCTTAAAAACCAGCTTTGTACATTGCTGGGTGGAATAACTGGAAATCTGCCCCTATGATGTGGAAATTTAGAGGGTGATAATAGCACTTGAAGTCTACCAGCAGTAACAGAAGAAACAACTGAACCTAGCATCTTTTTAGGGGGAGGGGAAAAAAGGAAAACAAGAATGTTGGATGTTGGGGAGGGGGAATCTCTGCAACAAGTATCTCTGAAAATGGTCTATAATATCCAAAACATAGAGAACTAACACAAATGTATAAGACCACAAATAATTTCCCAACAAGTTGTTAAAGAATAGAAATAAGCTGTTGTCAAAAGATGAAATGCAAACTATTAGCCTTCCTTCTAAATTCTACCTTCTCTTAATAACCATAGTTAACTGGGGAAAATCCTTATAGGAAATTTTTAATGATTTGGTGGCCAAGATATAAAAGAAATTGCTACAAAACCAAAGGATATGAATAGGCACTTTTCAAATGATGAAAAGTTGCTCCAAATTACAAATAAGAAATATGAAAATTAATACAACCTTAAAGTTCTACCTCATACTCATCAGACTGGCAAACAAGACCAAAAAAAAAACCCTGACATTTAATGAAGAGGTAGGTTGTGATGGAGTTGTGACCTGACCTAGTCCCACCATTTTATAAAGTAATTGCAAAAATGAAACATTAAGAAAATATAAAGAAGAAACCAGAAAGAACTTTTGAAAGGAGACAAAAATCAGTAATACAAGTTGTTCCTGCTGTACAATATATAAATAGATATTTAAGCTATATATAGCAGAAGTTCACAGTTCATATACAAGTATCTTCTGTTGTTTTTCCCCCTCTATACTGAAATGCTCATGGTTTTCTTTTTTAAATGCTCAGGAATAAAAAATTATAAAGAAAGTGAACATGACTAAGAGTTAGAAGTCCTAAGTTTTGAGTCATCTTGGGCAAGTCATTTAATTTCTTGGTACCTCTGTTTCTTCATCTGTTAAGATAAAGATGAGAATATCCTAATTAATAGGCTTAATAGGATAAGATTATCAGTTCTAGAGTCAAAGAACCTTGTGTTCAAATCTGACTCCTGAGAATTTGAAGCCTTTAGCAAATCACAACCTACCTTATGCTCAGTTAGTTTCCTTATCTGTAACATAAGTGGGCTGGACTAGATGACTTCTGAGGTTCACTTTCAGCTCTAAATCTATGAACCTGTTACTGTGCTTTGCAAGCCTTCTTATAGTAGCAAAATAGTGGAGACAAAGTGGTTATATATCCTTTAGCAAAACATTAAAAAAAATATTAAAAAATACCCTGGATTAAAAGTGGTTATCCATCACCCAAAAGAAATCTGGATAGAAAGTAATGATTCATCACCTGGGTAATGGCTTAATAAAATGTGGTGTACTAACAAAATGGAATAAATACAATGCATTTCTTACATCATAAGAAATCAACTGACAAGCTTTATTAAGCACCTACTATTCTACTCTGTCTACCACTATGCTAGAGGCTAGGGATAGAAGTACAAAGAATGAAGCAATCTCAATTGCCTATCTTCAAAATGACAAATATTATGAAATCAGAAAAGGACGTGACGATATATATGCACTGATACAGAGAGAAATAAACAGAATCAGAGTACAGCAACATAACATCACTAAAAAGCATCTGACCTCACAATTATGAAAATGGTAAGTATGGGTGGAATGGAACAGAAAGAGGTTTTAGGGGCCACTAAATTGCTCACTGAATAGAGGATCAGCCCTGGAGTCAGGATGATCTGAGTTCAAATCCAGCCTCGGATACTTACCACACCTAGTAACCATGTGACCTTGGGCAAGTCACCTAACCAAAATTGCCTTGTCTTCTCTCCTCCAAAAAGCAAAAAAAAAAAAAAAAAAAGTAGGGTTTAAGAAGGAATGACAAGTTTTATTTTAGATTATGTGAAGACTGAGATAAAAGAAAGACTGCCAAGTAGGAAAACCCAGTGGGTAGATGAAGAGAAATAAATAACTCTTAGGATTTAAATTGGGAAGAGGAACTCTGTTCTAATTCCTACCCTTATAGAAGAGGAAACAGAGGAGCTTGCATTCTGAAGTCTTTGTTTTTTGTTTTTTATTTTTAATTGTGATTTCTTTTTTAAAAAGTCATTTTTGGATAATTTAAGGCATTGGAAAATTCTCCAGGGTCAATCTGTGCTCTTTCCAAAGCAAACCACAAGCCACTCGTCTTTTCAGATTCTGGGAAGACCAAAGGAACCAATGTCCACTAGAATCCATTTTCGGCAACAACGCTGGGGTTGGAGTGGGGGATAGGAGAAATAAAGCAGGCATAAAATATCCAAACTATTACTTAAACTGACCCCCTATTTATTTAAAGATAATTCATGGCCCAAGAAATGAAGCTTCACTGTGAGCAAACAGTAATTACTGAATTCATATATTTGCTTTCCATCCCAACCCTATTCTTAATTCAGAATAACCTGGTAAGAAAACAACTCGATTAGTCTGATTTACCAAACACCAAAACTGTAACCAGCTCTTAATTTGACAACTTTCTGTTTATAACTTCCAAATCTTGACTGTGCTATCTTTTTTCAAAGCAGGTTTATTAAGAAAAAAAAAAGTCAATAAATTAGTCCCGAAATGAGTAAAACAGTTAAGGAAAACTTCAAATGAAGCATTTTATATGAATATACATGTGGAACAACCCCAACATATTCTTCATTCTTAAGGCTCAATAAAATTCCTGCATAAGTTTCACAGGAATTGCTATTAAGCCCAGTTCATTTTTTTTTTAAACCCGACTATGTCACCCACTAAATTTGCCATCCCTCTCAGGCTAAAACTGAAGACATCTTTCTATTAGATTTAACTTTTATGAAAAACGTACTATTTTACAAAGAATAAGCTGGTCACTGTAAGGTTAATGGGATATAAGATTTTCCCTGCCCATTAATAAGCCTCACATGGAGCCCTGATGCAGAGTGAATTTGGCTATGGGCCACAGAGATCCCACATCTTTCTGATTAAGTGCTGACTTCCAAGCTTCTAGGCACTAAGTCAATCAAATCTTTAACTGGAAACAGTGTGTGTGTGTGTGTGTGTGTGTGTGTGTGTGTGTGTGTGTGTGTATGTACATATACACATATATATGCATGTGTGTATATACATACATGTGTACAGGCATGTGTATATATACATATATACACATAAATATATATGTGCTGTTTCTTTTTAATTGCTTGGAGGGAGAGGTGTGGGTGGAGAGAGATGAGGGCTGATAGAGAAGCAGGCAGAGGGAAGACCTTGCCTAGGGGAACTTGCTTGTGGAGAAGCCTTAGAGAAAGTTTATGATGAAGGTTCTACCTGGATTTTTGATAAGTAGACTTACTAAACCTTGCTTTTTGGTATCCTAATAGCAATGTCCCAAAGAAATATTTTGGTTTTGTCTTGGAGGAGGAGAGGTCGTTATATTTGTGAACAAACCCTTGGGGAAAAAAAACCCTGGGAATATGTATGCATATATTCATAGAAACTGCTATAGGTATCACACTGGTGTTACAGTTACAAAGACAAAAGATACCTCTTCCTCTCTACTTCTTTGCAGAGGTGGGAAATCCACAAATGTGGAATATTGCATAAAGTGTTAGACTTTTAAAATTTATTCATCAAGGGGATGATTTCAGAAAAAAAAAACCTAGGAAGACATATATGAACTGATGCAAAGTGAACAGAACCAGGAGAATAATTTATACAAGGACAATATTGTAAAGATAATCAGTTTTGAAAGACTTAGGAACTCTGAGCAACACAATAACCAAACATAATTCCAAAGTGTCCATGATAAAACATGCTATCTTCTTGCAGACAGATGAATCTGAGAGAAGCTTGAAGCATTTTTTTTCTTTTCTTTCACTCATTTTGTTTTTTAATATGGCTAATGAAGGAATTGTTTCCTATTACTCTATATAACTGTAATGAGTTTTATTTTTCTTGCGTTCTTAGTGGGTGGAAAAGAAGAAAAAGAGACAAGAAAAGAATGCAGCACTGAAAATAAGATTGAATTCAAAATAGAAAAATAATAAAATGGCCCTTCTCCCTCCCCTCATCCCTCTCTCGACTGCTCACCCTCTTTTCTCCCCTTCCTTGACCCGTTTCCCTTCC
>CM053595.1:166077319-166093030 GCA_028646575.1 Pseudocheirus occidentalis | reverse complement strand
TACAGAAATTATTTTCCTCATTATCCTATCACATTAAGGCTTAGTGCTGATTAGGTTATTTGAATGTATTCATTCATTACTTATAATTTTACTCAGTATTGAAACATACCAGCTCTTAGTAAATATGCACTTTAATGCACATAATTGCTTCTAAGAATCCCACCCCTTGCCCCAGACTTCAGCACACTATACTGCTTGGAGAAGAATGCATGGTCTAAGAGGAGAGTGAACTATATATACATAAATATTTATAATAGCTCAAATATTTATGTAGCTCTTTTTATAATTTGGAAACTAAAGGGGTACCTATAAAGTGAAGAATAATCGAACAAGGTGCAATACAGGAATATAATACATGGTCATGGAAAATAGTGAAAAAGATGATTTCAGAGAAACCTGGAAAGACTTTTAAGAACTGATGCAAAGTGAAGTGAGCTGAACCTGAAGAACAATTTGTAAAATAACAACAAAATATACAGAGGAATGAATGAAATAAAAAAAATTTAATTCATTTCAATGTACAACATTTCACTAATATCTAAAATTGTCATATACAAGAAAAAAATCCTAGAAAACAAACTTTCATCTACACACTTATTAAAAAAATGATTTTTACAAACTGACAAAATCAGACATCAAACATAGCATATTACAACAAAGCCCATTTTGAAAGGTTAGAGAATTCTTAATAAATCAATTTCTGATATAGCTTCTGCCTTCTTTTGCAAACCTTTATCTCTATGTTATAGAGACAAAACTAGAGTGGAGTAATAAATACCCCAGTGCAATGAAATTTAGAAGGCAGTAGCATCACTGATACTCCTTATGCCCTAGAAATAACTGAGTTTAGCACCTTGAAGAGAATAATTGGTCAAAGTAAACAGCTAACAGATGATACACTTCCAAAACAAAGTCTCTCTTGCCAAGGGAATTTGTGGCCTGGCTTCTCTCTGCTCTGTTTTTCAAACGAAAAGTTTATTTGAGAGAATATTTCAAATTGCTTTTCCTTGAGCCATTTTATGTGATTTGTCTTGGGCATCAAAATGTATAGTTATGATGCTACTTAGTCAAAACTTCACATAATCTCATAAGCTTAAATGTAGAAGACAATACATATAATCAACAATTATTAACACTCCATTTATATTCTTTTAAGGGGAGGAATTGATTCATTCTCAATTTGCATCCCTAGCTCTTACCATACTACTAGACACATAGTAGGCTCTTAAGAAAATAAATGTTTGTTGATTGCTTAATGTAGGTTAAACAAAAAAAGTGTTTTTTTAAACATATGACTGCTCTGTTTTAATTTTGCTCAAGATGTAGCACTGTTAGACATATGTAGTTGAGTGTAGCCATGAGCAAATCACCTCCCTCCTCTGAGACTTAGATTCCTCACTTGTAAAATGAACACTTAAACTATACATCTTAATGATTTATTGTGCAAAACAACAACAACAAACAAACCCCAAAACAAAAACAAAACCCAAAACACTTTGTAAACCTTTGAAGAACTAGGGAAATATGTTCTAGGGTACTGATATGGAAATAACTAGAATAAGGAATTTCTTTGTCTCCAAAGAAGTAATACTGAAAAAATAAACAACTCTGATATATTGGACCATAAACATTTGGAAACAGATACTTCGTCTCTAAATACTACCCCCTCTCCCCGGAATACTGAAGCACAATTACATCTGAATTTGAATAATGCTGTATATTAGGATGGGAAAAGTCTTGGCTGTGGAGTCAGAGGACCTTCAGTCAAATTTCGCCTCTGATAATTACTGCCTATGAGACTTTGGGCAAGTCATGTAAGTTCTCTGTTAATCTTCACTTTTTCTGTCTTACAATGAAGGCAGTGGATTGTGCCTTCTAAAGTCTTTCAACTCTAAACTGATGAACTAATAATAACTATCTCACTAAGTCCTAACTAAAATTCACCTTCTATAGGAAGTCTTCCCTAACCTCTCTCAATCCCAGTGTTTTCCTTCTCAATTATTTCCTATTCATCCTGTAGATAGCTTATATTGTTTGTATTTGTTTGCTTCTTGTCTCTCCTGTTAGAACATAAGCTCCTTGACGTCTTTTGCTCCTTTTTGTATCTAATGCTTAGCACAGTGCCTAGCACATAGTAGGCAATTAAGAAATGTTTATTAAATGAATGAACAAATGCTTTCAAATAGTAGATAAGATTCTGATAATGAATAAATGAGGGGTAAATTAGGTAGTTTGAGAGATTATAGCATTATAGACTTAGATCTGGAAAGGATCATTTAGAGAGGATTCAACCAAAGTTTTTCTGATTACAAATTCAGTGCCTAGGACAAAATTTAACCAGGGGGAGAAAAACAAAAAATTAAAAAAAAACCCACACACACACACACACACACACACACACACACACACATATAGGTACATTTTCTTTCCCATTTGTTGGAATCAAATAACAGGGCATTATTTACATTAACATGGCTATACTGGTCTTAGAAAATAATTCTGAACAAAAATGGGTCTAGTTCAGCAATTTTTCTAACTGTGTCATTGCTACCTCCAAGCAAAAGTCTACAAAGTTTGACATGACTTTCTACTGTGGAGAATATTCCACAATAGCCATATGCCCCCTAGTGAGCATACTGGGCACTACAAGAGGCATTCAAATATCTTCAACTTGCACCCTCCAGCAGTGTCTGTGGTTGCTGGTTTCCTCTTCTGTAAAATGAAGGTAAAAATAGATGTAAAAATAGATGACCTGTCAGGTCTAAAATCCTATGGAGAGTCTGCATGATAAAAAAATGATGTCCTTCAGATGTAATTCAGAAAGAGGATTACAATGCTGAAAAAGACTCATTTATCTTAAGGATTCCTTTTCTTGTGTGCCAATGTTCTTACAATCTTCACCAATCCAGTTTAAGGTCTGCTTTACTCCATACATACTTCCCTCCTCTCTTTAGAAACATTTTTTCATCAAAGCCACTAAATTTTATAGCCTCTTCTACTCCCACATCCAGAATTGATTTAGAAGGATCCTTTCGGCCCCTCGTACAATCCAGAAAGCGCATCTAGAAAATTTATGATAGAAAATTAGTATGTTCTGAAATGCACCTGTCATCACTATCTCTAACATTCAATAAGGGCCTAACAACCCTTTGCTTTACATGCTGTTGTTTTCACTCCCCCCCCCAAAGCAAGTATAATGCTTGACACAGAAGAGGTACTTAATAAATGCTTATTGACTAAGTGTATTCTAAGGTTCTGAGAGCCTGTACTTTCACTGGTTGGATTACATAGTGCCTTATATTGTTATTCAGTTGGAGAGACAAGAGCAGAAATCTTAAATATTAAGTTCCTTGTGGGTAGAGGCTATGTCCTTGTGTTCATCACTTGGTCTAACACAGTCCTAGCATTTAGTAGTAATAATTCAACACATTTCTGTTGAACTGAGATAAGCTAAAATTTCCAAACCCACATTTTGGCTCAGATGTGATTTTCAGAAAGCAAAGAGATGATCTAGTAGTTCATTTGACTACTGTGAGAAAACTCAATAGCCAAATGAGAAATTCAGAACCGCAAAAAGAAAGAATCCTCAAACATTAGTGCCAGAAGGTTACTGAGGGGCTCTAGTCCACCATTTACTTATAGATGGAAAGGCTGAGAAAGGTGAAATCATTTGCCCAAAGTTGTCCAGATAATTAGTGGGAGAGGCCAGGTCTATTGACACTGAAGTCAATACTCTTTTAACTATCCCAAAGAAATTATTTTACCTTCAAAAACAAAAATAAAAACTCCAATTTTGAATCATTCAAATTGACTCTCTACCATAACCAGTTTTACTGAATCATTGCCAAATCACTACTCCATCTTCTGTCCTATACACACAGTCTCAATCCTAAAATGGATTCTGACATCTGTAAAGCAAATTAGTTCTTTAAGAAGGCTAAAAAAATCTTTGTCACAATGAACACTTGCCATAAACAACCCTAAATGGATATTTGTTTTTAACAAGAAATAATTACTTATTAATATATCATTCTTTTAAAAACATGAAATGCTGCTTAAGAAGCACTCAAAAATATACACTTGGTCTTAACTCATTAAAATACAAGTAGAGTTGTTGCGCTTAACTGATTTGCAAGCAATATTGTTTTTATAACTTGTTGACTTACATATTCATCCAGAATAAGGTAAGAATCTTTCATCTGCAATGCAAAGGGAAAAACAATTATAAACAATTTAATTTCAGATTTTTTTCTTACATGAGCCACTAAAGTATGATTCAAATGCTCTGTTGCAACACGGAGGTAACTTGCAGTCCTCGAAGTTATATCAGCAGACACTGAGCTGCCAAGCCCTACTATATTGGCAATATCTCAGTAAAGGTCTGTTCACTGAGGTCCAGAAAGGCTGCCCATTGAAAAGGTGACTAACAAATAGTAAATCTTTTGACCATGACAACTTTTGAAGGGTCAATGTCAGTGGAAGAAGTACCCACATAGATGAACTTGTGGATATTTGAAAGTCAATTTGTCATAGACTCCTAACATATTAGAGCTAGAAGGAGACAAGGAGGTGACAAAGTCCCATCTCCTGGTTATGCAAACAAGGACACTAAATGCTTGAGATGCAATGATCCTATAGTCTACCCTGACTGGGTCACACCTGGCGTACTGTGTTCAGTTCTGAGTACCACGTTTTAGAAAAGACACTGTGCTTAATCTAGATCTCCGACAGTCAAAGAAATAGCTCTTGTTCACCATTACCTTATTATTAGATTCAGGAACCAAACAGGAGATGCCTTTATGCCTGTCTAGGAACTTTTCAAAGTCCTCATCACTAATAACAAATCGCTCTGCTTCTCTCAGGGCATCTTCGCCAGCATTCTCGCCCTCAATGATTAGGCACTGAAACACCTGAAAGACACAGCATTGTCACTGTTCTCTTCAAAGTACCTTTCATTATTGAGGGATCAGAGCATGCTCTCTCCTGCAGCTCACTTTCCTCTCTCCTTTACACACAGAACTCCCTTTGAATTAAACAAGTTTGTTACACAGAAAAGGAACTTTAGGGACATATAAGTAGTTCTTGTAAAGTCTATAGAGAAGGAAGAATTTCACCTAGCAGCAGAATCATTCAACAGATGCTTTAAATAACAACATTAATTATTATTCATACTTAAAGAGCGCTTTTAGGTTTACATATCTCTTGTACATACTCCAGGAAATGGCAGGTAGGTTAAATGTAAATTTCAACTAATAATTTTTAGATCTGCTTAAAGAGAACATTAGGTGATGAGGATGCAAGGACAAAAAGGAAACAGTCAAAGAATTTGCATGTTTTAAGGGAAGCCAACATATACAAATACAAGTATATACAAAATTTAAAAATACAAGGTAGTTTTATGGGAGGTACTAGATTCTTGGGGGGATCAGAAAATATTTCATGTAGGATGTGGAGTTTGAACTGAATTTTAGAGGAAACTAGTGGTTCTAAGGGGAAGCTAGGTGGCACAATGGATAGAGTACTGGTTCTGAAGTCAGAAGACTCATCTTGCTGCCTTACCAGCTTTGTGACCCAGGATAAGTCACTTAACTATGTTTGAATTAGTTCCTCATCTGTAAAATGAGCTGGAGAAGGAATGGCAAGACCACTAGAGTATCTTTGCCAGGAAAACCCCAAATGAGGTCATGAAGTCGTAAATATGACTGAAATGACTGAACAATAAAAAAAAATGATCCCAAAAGGTAAAGATGAGGAGAGAAGGCATTCCAAGTATGGGGGACAGCTCATATTAGGACATGGACATAGGAGATGGAAAACTGTTGAAGGAGCAGCAAGAACTCCAGTTTGGTTGGATTACAGATAATATGAAGAAGACTATTTCCAAGGCTAGAATGGTAGGATGCCATCAGACTGCAATGGGCTTTAAATGCCAGAGGAGTTTGTATTTGATCCTGGAGGGGATTGGGAGCCACAGTATTTATTAAATAGGGGACTAAGGTGCACAAACCTGTGCTTTAGCAATATAATTGGCTATTGTGTGGAGGATGAATTGGAGAAGGGAGAAATTTAAGGTAGGAAGTCACATTAGGAGGCTATGACAATAGCCCAAATGTCAAATTAACCTGTATATTTTAATAAAAGAATCTATGCTTAATGGAAGAGATAAGAGAATAGGACATTATTTGGCAAGGTTTGGTTTGTAGCAGATTATGAGTGAACCCTTTTCAAGTTGATAATTATAAGATATATTAAATTTCAGAGTTGGATCATAAGATCACTGAGAGTTAGGGTTCCTATCACTATCTTAAAGAAAATAATACTACATAGCCTTTCCTCTGAGATATCTGCAAGTGTTTAGCATATCTTTTAGCTTTTTTCCTCATACCCTGCCATATTATGATGCTCATTGCAAGTGGAGAACTAGAGGAAAAGAACCAGAGAAAGGTTTCTGGCCTGGTGAGTGGATCCTCTCTTGAAGATGTTGGTAAGATGTAGGTAAGAAGACTTCTAGGCATTGTGAGATCCACCAGTAACGTGTTAGATGGAGTATTAAGAATTTTTTAGATGGAGAATTGAGAATGAGTAGAGCATTTGGCTTTCACACAACCAGTGGTACAACTGAAATTAGGACCTAGATCCCTAATCTCCAAGTTTCACTGAGCTTGAGTTGTCCCAAACATTGCTAACAACAACCTCTCTAAAATGTTGCTTTAGTAAAAAATAATCTGACAAATATGGTTATGTACTTACTTTCCAGCGAACGGGATTTAAGGATTGAATCTGCTCATTCATGTCTTCTTCCATGTTAAATCTGTTAATAACAGAATTGATCTTGAAAGCAACCCTATAATCTGCACACCACCTCCTCAGCTTCCACAGGTTCTCCACATGATTCTTCTTCCCTTGTCCACGGCCAATCAGTGCATTGATTTGCTCGTTGAAGCTATCACATGAAATAGCAAGAATGTCTAGGTATTCACCTGGAGAAGAAAAATGAAGTATTCACTTTTCCCTTTCTAAGAACTGGGCATTGTGAATAGCTTATAAATCTTCATCACTGTGTGTGTATATGCATATATGTATGCATATATGTATGCAAATACACATGTGTAGGTGCATGTGTATTACATTTATATATGCATGCCTCTGTGTTTATTTACATATGTATTTGTGTGTGTTTATATAGTCATATGTGTACATACTTATATGGTAATATACATGTACATACTTCTACATATATGAATAGAATCATAGACCTAAAAGCTAAAGGGACCTCAGAAACCATGTAATCTAACACCTTCATTTTCTAGATGAGAAACCTGAAGTCCAAGGTAGTTTTCTACTATGTTTTTCTCCTTTCTATTAAAAAAAGTTTTGTTTCTTTCCCAATTTCCTGAGACATAATTCGTATACCACAGTTGCTTTCTATAGCCTCAGTTTGGCTAGGCAATGGACTTGTGAAGACTGGCTTGATTTAGATTCATGCTCATGTGTGATCCCATCATGAATTTGTTGCATGTAAAGCAGTCTTTCCTGTTGTAAATCTTTCTTTTTATGTACATACATTTTGAAAAGTAGGAATAAATACGACTTTTTAAAAACGTATATTGACAATGCCAAGTGTCAAGTAAAGGGATGCTATCAGCTACTGAGCACAGACAAAGAAGCATAGACTGGGAGAAGGTTGAAATAGTCTTTAAGATCATTTAGTCTAACCCCCTCATTTAAGAAAGGACTGACATTTACTAGCTGTCTGATGGTAGGCAAATCTCTGAATCTTATATTCCTTATCTGTAGATTATGGATAACAATAGCACCTACATCACAGGCCTGTTGTGAGACTCAAATGAGATTGTGTACATGAAGTGTTTTGAAAAGTCTGAAGAGCTGTATAAATGTTAGCTCTTTATTATCTCCACCTTTTTCCAATGTATCTCTCCATTCTAGTCAATCCAAACACATAACTGACCTATATGCTGCCTATATGACCATATGAAATGAACATATCACTTCTCCTGTCTGACCTAGGGGTACTCTTCTGTGTAAATAGGGGAGCTAGTTCAGATAATTTGTTAGGTTCCCTCCTTTTCTAAGTCTTATGATCTCATGACCCTTTATTCATGTCCAAGTTTTCACCCATGTTGCTCTTTCCTACAATGGCATCTTTTACCTGAAGAGTCACAAGATTCACAGAGTTGAAGGAGGAACTTTAGAGATGATCTAATTCAATATCCCGATTTAATTGACAAGAAATTAAGGCCAAGAGGCTTGTTCACTCAAGAAGGCTGGACAGAATTGGAACTAGAACCACTTCTCTTGATTCCTAATTATGCCATATATCCAGCTGATCATTCAAGCGGCATCTTAAGTTCTGCTTGCTCATAAATCCCCTGAAGCCATTAGTCTTGATTAATTACCCTTCTCTTCTGAACATGAATGGCATGGTATAAGTAGTAAGAGCATTGAATTTAGAATCTGAAGACGTGAGTTTGAATCCCATCTCAGATAATTACTTCCTGTAACTGTGTGCCCTTGGGCAAGTCACAGTCTCCCTGGCCATCAGTTCCTTCATTTTGGGCATGTAAAGGCTCTGGACTAGATGGCCTTCAGAATTATAATCCTATCATCTATGTTCTAAGCCTTACGATGTCATGTGTTAGAAATCAGAAGACTTGGATTCAAATATTACTTTAGGTTCATGCTAAATGTGTATGCTAATGAAAAAGCACTTTCCTTTTCCAATCCTTGGTTTTTTCTGCTGTAAAATGAGAATCTGATCTATATGATCTCTAAGCTCCTTCCAGCTCCCAAATCTATACTTGTTACTTGCCCAGATCGCTGCTCAATGCAAACTGTACAGATAACTTGTAGAAAGTTTATGGGAGTTTTGATTTTTTCCCCCTCTAGTTCCCCAGCACAGCTGGTCTCAGACAGTACCAAACACATTAGCACATAAGAATGCCACTCACCGTAATCCTTGAACCATTTCTCTCTGATGAGGCTCCCATTACTCACGATGCTAACACTGGGAAGTTTTAGTTCTTTTTTGCAGAATTTTACCAACTTGCCTAGGAATTCTCCCCTGTCGTGTAGAAATGGCTCTCCTCCTGAAAAGTTAATCTTCTCCATACCTGTCAAATGGCAAAGGATTTTTTTAGATTTAATTAAGCAGCTGTTTATTATATACCTACTAGATGCAAGGCCCTGTGTCAAGAAGTCAGAATAAAAGAATGACAAGCAACATAGTTCTTATATTCAAGTAGCTCACTAGGAACTACTACATAGATAATAGCTGACCTTTACAAAGTGCTTTGTTTTTTTATTTTAAATTTATAAAGATCATTCACTTAGCAAACAGTAAGCATCTACTATGTACACAGAAAACACTTTTAAAAACAATCAATTTATATAGTATTCATATTCATCATTGTTATGCACTATTTTAAAGTCGCAAAATAACTAGCCTTACAGATTTTGATTTTTAGATTATGGGAATATAATCTCAATTCAATTAGATTTAATTATCAAATTTTTGGAGCAACACCTAGTTTCCTGTCATAAGCAGGGTTGGGTAAGCGCATAAAATGTGCAAGGCATTGTACAAGGCACCAGGAGTATTTATTTCTAGGCAACAAGGAAGTATAAGATACAGTGTGATATGGAAGATTTAAAGTCAGATGACTTGTATTCAAATTCCCTCCTTTGGTACTGTCTCTCTCTGTAAACTTGAGTAAATAGCTTAATTTCCACGAGCCTCAGTTTCTTCCTGTGTAAAACGAAGGAGTTGGTCTAGTTGCTTTCTGAGGTCCTTTTCAGCTCCAGAGCCATGACCTTGGATCCTATGATCTTATAAACTGAGTTTTATTCCTGGCTATCCTTTCTGTGTAGCCTTGGACTAATCACTTAATCTTTCCATTCTTCAGCTTCCTTGTCTATTAAAAAAAAAAAAGAAGAGGATTTGGACTAGAGAATTTCTAATGTTCCTTAAAGCTCTACATCCTAAGGTCTGAAGTCTCTTCTCTCAAGAGTTTTATAGTCCATTTGGAGGGTTAAGATGTGAACACAAGAACGTTTGATATCATCCAATGGAATATTGGATAATAAAGGATAACATGCCAAAGGTAGTTGTACAGACTAACACATACAAGTACAGAGTAAGTAAAGAATCATGTGGTCCAAAACAGTCAAGGAAGATTTAATGAAGTATTCAGGGACATAGGATGGAATTAGGAAATTCATATGGCTGACATGCAATTTAGTACATAGGGGCTACATAGTATCATTTGATCAACCCTCTCACTAAATTACAGATTCTCAGAACTGAATAGGATTATAAAAGACCATCTAGTCCAACCTGTCCTCGTTCCACCCTTCCCTTCCTCCACTTACAGTCCTTTGATCCAAATCCTTTTTTATTTTTTGTTAGACAAGGAAACTAAAGGATGTAAAAGTTAAGTGATTGGCTCAAGGTTACACAAACTCCAAGGACTGCCAGGAATAACAGTAGCTATCCAGCCCAGCACCAAGAATTGTGGGGAGAGGGTTAGTGAATCATTGGTGGCAGCCTTTCTGACTTTTGTTCAACTCTGATTATTAGCGTGTTTGTCCTTTCATCCAAGTAACTTCAGAAAGGTTTATCTTTCAAAAGCTTGTATTTTTGCATGGAGACATTATGGAATCAGGAGACAATATGGTATTTGGATCCAATTTCCATCTCTACCGCAGTCTAGTTATGCGACCTTGAGCAAGTCTCCTGGTAATGTCTTCAATTTCCCAAAGTCTAATCCAATTTTTTCTAACTGTAGTACCTTTGGCCTTGGAAAAAGTCAAGATCAGCTGTTTACAGTTTATCACACATCATTAATTTAAAAAATCAAAAGGTTTAATTGAAGTAGTTTCTACCCTGAAAGTCCCCTCCACACCTCTCCCCCACCCCCAACACATGCTACTGAAATCTTAGATCTGGAACAAAAATATAATTATTAAACAGAATTGCAAGAATTAATTACAAAATCCTAACTTTTGGAAATCGGACAAATATTATGACACATGGCCTTCACACAAACTTCATCTTGAAAGGACTGAAAGTTAGTTTAAACACATAAATTTCCAAATATAAACGTCAGTGAAAATATTAGCTAACACACTCTTATTTTAGTTTGTTCTCTAGAACAGCACTGCCTTGCTGGACAACAATGGTTACAAGAGTCCTTGTGGGCTTTGAGTCCAGAAATATGAAAGAAATAGAAACAAAACAAAGAGAAAGAGCAGAAGAAAATAGGGGAAATGGAGAATAATGAGAAGAGAGCAATGTGCAGAAGAATCAGTGGCAGAGGGCAGGTGCATAAATAATCCTTCATGAAAAGAAGCAGATTCCTTGATAATAGAGACCAGAAATGATCCAAAGGAAGTGAAACATTGTGAGCAGTAGAACAGTCTATGTGCAGTCAATGAAGGGGCAAACAGGTTTTCACATTTCACTAGCATACAGCCTAAGGCATCACTATATTATGGTTTGGTATATAATTAACGTTCCCTATAATCACCCTGAGTTATAACTAAGCTGAATTATGATCAATATTCTTCTGCTATGAAGGTGGGGAATTGTGTGATATATCTCAGAAGGAGCTACACCTTTGAATATTAAGCATTTCTTCTTTAAAAAATGTTATGGTCAAAATAGGAAGTCTAGGATGGCTAGGTGGCAGAGAGGACACAGGGCCGGGTCTGGAATCATGAGGATGCTCTTCAAATTCATCCTCAGACACTTACTGCCTGTGTGACTGTGGGCAAATTACTTAATCCTGTTTACTTAATTTTCCTCATTTGTAAAATGACCTGGAAAAGAAAAGGGTAAACTATTCCAGTATCTTTGTCAAGAAAACTCCAAATGGTATTACAAGAGCTACATACAACAGAAAAATGATTGAACACAATAGGAAGTTGTTTCTGTTTCTCTTAAATTTCTCTGCTCAAATGCCACAGACTTTTATAGTCAGAGAATTAGATTAGATGGTTTTTATGGTTCCAGATCCAAATCCTTTGGTCCTAAATCAGTATTACTAACTGCGAGATTCTTAACCTTTTTTCCCCCCTTTACTTTTTTTTATCATTAACCCATTTTGTAGTCTGGTATAGTCTATGTCCCATTCTCAGAATAATGCTGTAAAATTCATTACATAAAATATATAGGATTGCAAAAGAAACCAATTATATTAAAAAAGTTATCAAATATTAAAAAACAAATTCTAGGATTTTAAAAAATATACACATGGACCCTTCACATCTATTCATAAATGCCAATTTAAAAGCTCTTGGACTAGATAATTTCTAAGATAAAATAGTTGAAATATTCCTTAATTATTCCAAATAGCAACTTATATTTCATGATATCATTTTTTTCCATTGATAAAACTTTTATTTTACTTACATCAATTTAATATACCTATTTTTAACAATTATGCTTGAATTGTTCACGAGAATTTCAGAAGGCATTAAACAAAGCTAGTCACCATCTCAAGTTATGTCCCTGTTAATTATTTTTATAGGTAATGCATGTTAGGCAAGTATCAAAAAAAAAATCACAAGAGCAAAAAAAACTAAAAAAAGATTAAATATATGGAGTTTTTGTTTTACTGCTGTGCTTGATAATTATGACTATCAAGCAATTCATTTTTACTGCATCTTTACTTGTACAATTTGTTCTTTGGTTGCCTAAACCATTTAAATACAAATAAAATGAATATAGCAAAAATAGTGAAAACAAACAGCAGGTAGCTTCGCAAATAATGGAAAGAGAACCATTTCTGCCTTTCTCGAATACATTGACTGGGCTAAAATTTTGTCCTAAGGAACACTTTTGCAACTTCAATCACAAAAGGTGTACACATTGAGATCATGTATTCCACAGATACACATGGAATGACATGTAAGGGACATCTGTTTCTACCAGTGCTCCAGCCCTGAAGTATCCACAATAACTGTATCTGTGGTCATGATATCATTTTTACTAATATTCCCATTCAAACTTCAGTATTAGAATCATAGTAATATAATTTAGGGGCAAGTACAGTAGACCTTGAGTCAGTGGGCTTCTGACAAAGTCTGGCTCTTTAATTTACTAGCCAAGTGACTATGAGTCAGTTTCTTTTTTTTTCTTTCTTTATGCAATTAATGATGCTTATGTTACATGCTTCACAGGGTGGTTAGCTACCTTCAAAGACCAGATACTACTTTTCTCTTTGGAGGACAGAAGTAGCCCACAGATATTAAGTGGGCTGGGATTACAACTCTATAGATACTTCTGCTTTCAAGTTAGAGTCTTCTTGTTTAATTTAGTACTGTACTCACATTGGTATTAGAGGCTGTGTGCCCAGTGATTGGGGAGCCTGACAGAATCAAATTGTTTCCTAAAGGCAAATTGTGGCTTGTGGTTTTTTAATGAAGAGATAAATAAGCCATTCTTTTGAGGATGGACATTTCAACACAGGTACTGTATGCTCATTTGGTGGACCATTGTTCACTGTACATCACTAAGAAAACTGAACAGATTTAAACTCAGCAGAACAAACAGTTTACCACTTTTTTTTTCTTTTTGGAGGGCAATTGGGGTTAAGTGACTTGCCCCAAGTCACATGGCTAGTTTTTGTGTCAGGTGTCTGAGGTTGGATTTGAACTCAGGTCCTCCTGACTCCAGGACCCTTGCTCTATTCACTGCAACATCTAGCCACCCCCCAGCTTACCATTTTCCAGTCCTTAGTTCAGAGAGGTTTTCTTTTTATCTTCCCTAACTTTTGCTCTCTTGAAAATTCTCAGGAAATAAACTTGACATGACATCCAAAGAAAGAATTATAGACATTTCCTGCACCAGAGTGCCCCAGCCAAAGTAACTTAAAAAAAAATTAGTAGTACTCAAATGATTTCAAATTGAAAGCTCCCTTCAATGGCACAAGTCACAACTCGTCCATGCTAAAGTTTGAGTTTTTTTGTTTGTTTTGTATTATTAATAATCAGATTCAGATCCTACTATAAAGCCACAAAACTCTTTGTAACATCACTCAACTCATTCCCTATTAGTTTGTTTGTCTGAACATTGTTAATGTGGTGGAATAAACTCTTTTGTAATGTTACCTCACCTCATAAGGTACTTTTTCCCCCCTTTCTTTTCTTAGACCCAATTAACAAGCTCTGGTGGGAAAAATTTATATTAGATTTGGTGGGATTGGCAGGGGCCAGGGATTCCTTTTCAACTTCATTTCAGCATTTTGAAATAGAAAAGTTGTCGATGTTAACTGGGAAAGAATGGACTGAACAATACATTTGAGTAGACCTTCAGTCTACTAACAAAGGGACTCCTTGCTTCATTGTGTCATCTCTCCCCCAACTTACACACTTAAATACACACACATCTACATAAACACAAACACACACAACATACTGAAATAATCATAGCATTTTAGGGTTGGAAAGCATCTTTAGCATCGTCTAAGTCAGCTCATTCTTTTTGCAGGTGACATAAGGAGGCTAAGGTAGTGGAAGTTACTTGCTTAAGGTAACACAGCTACTATAAGACAGCATTAGAGTCAGGAGCCTCTTTGGTCTTGGCTGTCTCACATACCAGCTGTGCAGTCTCAGACAAGCTGCTTCAACTCTCTGAACCTTAGCTTTTTCATTTATAAAAATAAAGGTTCCACTAGATCAGGGGTTTTTAACTTGGGTTTCATGGATTTCAGGAGCCTGTGAACTTGCATAGAAAAAGCATTTACACCTTTTATTTTCTCCCACCTCTAACTGAAATATGGCATTTCCTGTGATTATGAATGGCAGGCAACAGACATCATACTGAGAAGGACTCCACAGGTTTTATCAGATTGCCAAAGTGCTCCATTGCACAAAAAATGTTCAGAGCCCAGGGGCTTGATGCTCTCTAACAGACCTCCAAATTCCAAATTCCCATGGGAGGACATGGAGTCAGGATTCAAAGCCAGATCTTTAGACTCTGAATTCAGCCCTCCTATTAGCATTCTATGCTAGGCACTGAAGAACCTCAAATCGGACTCACCTGCTTCTTTAAGCATAAGGAGGCCTCTCTTGGCTTCCTCCAGGGGAAGCACAAATGATGTTTTAGCAGTGTGGAAGCAGAAACCACATTTGTAGTTACACTGGCGTGTGAAATGGTAGTTGACACTGACAGGGTTAATGAAGACCCCTGCAGTCTCTTCTCTTGTTCCTTCTCTCTTCTCCTGGCACTGACTGCTCCCTTTGCCACCTGCAGCTGGTAGCAGTGTCCCAAATGAGGAGTATAAATGTATCAGGATCTTCCACAGAGACATCAGCTGGAGGCTGAAAACATAAAGTAGCTTCTCAGCAAAGCCGGTTAACGTGAGCAGCCACATCTCTGCCAACTCTCTGACTGCTGTGCACAGCACACCACTGAAGCTCACTTCAAATCCTGCTGTTAAATAACAGAGCTTTCATGGGCTAGCTTCTGAGTCACGTGTGGGAGGTGACATTTCTTGTTTTCCTTTCCAATCGAGTAGTTTCGATTTCCTTCTTTAGTGAAATGAAAATTGGAACCCAGACAAGAAGTTATATAATCTATGTTATGAGGAAAACGAAATTACTGTGTCAGAATTCCCTCTTTCACCTACTGCTCTCTGGCAGCAAAACACTGTAGTGTTCTGGATGCCTTGGGGAGGTGCCTAAACTTAG
>CM053595.1:166048904-166076819 GCA_028646575.1 Pseudocheirus occidentalis | reverse complement strand
TCAATAAAGGGACAGGGACAGGGTAGAGAACAGAACAAGGGGGGAGGGGTAGGAAGGAGGGACATATGATCACTGTCACAATATGTCCGCTATGTTGATGTCCTGAATAATCACACATCCACAGCCTGTATTGAATTGGTTGTTGTTCCAGCGGGGGTGGGTGACAACGGAGGAACCGAAAGAATCTAGAATTTAAAGCTCTGCAATACCTGCAACTAGGAATTAAGATATACAGGGGCTGGGGTAGGGAGACCCTCCCTGCCCTACCAGAAAGTTAGAGAGCAGACCAGGGAAGGGGCTCTACAGTGGGATTGCTGTTTTGGGGTTGGGGTAGGGGAAAGACGGGGAGAAAATTTGTAACTCAAAAATCTCATGAAAATGAATGATGTAAACAAGAAACAAATAAAATTTATTACATAAAAAATTAAAAAATAATAAAGAAGTTATTTGAATGAAGATCATCTGACTCCAAAGCCATGAGGTTTTGCATTATAACCAGCTGATTAAGTGCAACAGAGAGAGGTAAACCAAATAATGTCATTAAATCTAAAGAGAAAAATTATTTCTGAGGAACAGTCATGGAAAGGTTCATAGGGAAGTTGGTATTTCACCTAGTTTTTGAAGTACCTATTACACTGAGAAGTCATGTTGCTTAGTGGAGAGTCAGCTTTAGAGCCAAAATAACATGTATTGAAGTCACACCTCTCACATACACAGGCTTTGTGACCCTGGAAACTCTTCCAGTGCAGTAAGCAACTTTCTTGGTTTGAACCTGGCAGAGGGGGAGGCAGTTTTGTGCTTTGTAAGTTCCTTTCATCAATTAAATCACAAGGCCAATTCCTATCCTCTTAAAAGATGCTTAGGAATGTGGCAGGCAGAACATGTAAGAGGACATTCTAGGCAAAGGGGGCTGCCTGCCTGGGTGGAGGCTTAGAGTCAGGGTTTATAATCATTCAGTTCATCAGACAGTCAGGCATTGTACACTCTTTGGGGTGGGAACTGGAAGATGGGAAGATATGTATGTAGATAAGTACACAATGTATACAAAGTAATTTAAGGGGG
Source organism: Pseudocheirus occidentalis (assembly GCA_028646575.1). NCBI lineage: Eukaryota > Metazoa > Chordata > Mammalia > Diprotodontia > Pseudocheiridae > Pseudocheirus > Pseudocheirus occidentalis. The sequence goes on along the minus strand of CM053595.1, from coordinate 166,075,757 downwards.
TAGGATCAGGAAAGGTATTATATAAGTGGTATTACTTGCGCCAGGCTTTGAATCTAAGGATTCCAAGAGAACAGAGAGAGCCTGTGTAAAGGCAATGCCTTTACACAGGAGGGATGTTGACTAAGCTATTTTGGATGCAACATTGCATGTGTATGGATAGTAATAAGAAGTCTATATAGACAGAGATTGGAGCAAGATCGCAAAACAGAAAACTAATTTGGTTGTAGTGATAAAATACATGTAGAAAAATAGCATGATAAGGTGGTACCAGATTGTGGAATTCCTTGAATGCTAGACATTTGACCTTTATTTGGTAAGAAATTAGGAATCCTTGAAGAATTTTGAGCAGAGGAGTGATAGGACTAGATAGAGAAAATTATAACAATTCATATATTATAATATATGTGTGATGCTATATAATATAATAATATAAGGTTGAATTTAGCATGTAGAAAAGGGAATGGGAGGTTAATTTTGGTGTAGTATATAAGATAATTATTTTATTTTTAGTGATTTTTTTCATTGTATGATACAAAAAGGCAGTTCATCTGTAACTCATGACCTATATTATCTGTGGCATTGAGAGGTTAAGTGTCTTGCCTGTGGTCACACAGCTAATGAAAGAAGAAAGACTCAGATCTATAGTTGGTCTTCCTGGCTACAAGATCTGTGGCATTGAGAGATTAAGTGTCTTTCCTGTAGGTCTTCCTGACCACAAGACTGGTCCTTAATCCACTGTGCCTCCTTACTCCTCATGGCAACCACATTAAATAAGATCAGGAGTAGGGAACCTGCAGCCTTCTAGGTATTTGGGTGTGACCTTTTGACTGAATCCTAGTTTTGCAGAACAAATCTTTTTATTAAGGGGATTTGTTCTGTGAAGTTGGATTTAGATAAAGGGCTAGCCACACTTAAGAACCTAGAGGGTCACATATGACCTTGAGGCCATGGGTTTCCCAACCTGATCAAGATGTTTAGTTGACCAGACTACCTGATTCCCTCTCTCTTATCCTAAAAAGAAGCAATAGTTGGTTATACTTAGATAATGATGTGTAGGCTCTTCCCATGTGTTGTAAGGCCCTGAGGATGCAGGTACTTCTTGTCTGAAGACTAAATTATCCATAGCTTTATTTGTTTTTCTAGTTTTACTGGTTCTCTACTATTGTTAGTTCATTAGAACTTCACCCAAAGTTGTCAGGGAAAAGGACATGAATTGAAAGGCAAATCATTCTTATTTGCTTTATCTTGGTCACTTCCTCCAATGGCTCCAAAGGGGAAGAGTTTGAAATGGACTAAAATTCACCTGAAACACCTATAGATTCCTTCTCCCCACATTCCGCTATCCTGAATTCTCTAGCTCAGTGGTATCAATTTAAAATAGAAATGGAGACCCCCTAAACCGTGTATAAGGATTCCTGCAAGCCACATGTTGACTTAGAAAGCCACATGTGTAAAAAATAAAGATAAAACACACGTGTGTGTACAGTTAAATTAATAGTTAATATTAATATCAAATAGGAGCTACATTTTTATCTGGTTTGGGACTGAACTTCGGAGTGTTGTGAGCCACAATGTTTGCTGTCTCTACAGCTGATCGTAAATGGGCAGGTGGTTGCTCTGGTTCTGGAGCAGATAGATTTTCCTTCTCCCTCTGGAATGACCCATTTTTACAGTGACAATCTCTACATGATCTCTGCTGCTCTAAAAGAATACTGTCTGATATACTTTACAGAACAGCTTTCAAATACCTATTTAAAAATAATTCAAAGACCTCTCCATGGCTTTGGTTTTAGCCTGAATTAATGATAGTTAAAGATAGGAGCAAAAACTAGCAAGCTTTGATGACAGAATATCTTCTATTTAGCATTTTCAGTCAATGTGCTGTTGAGGAGGCGATACAGGAAGGAAAAGACTATTTCATTGTGGTTGCCATAGAAAACAGATTTTGAAGCAAAAAGATTTAGATTTTATGTTCATTTATTAGAGACATTCACATCGATTTAATACTAATTACTAAAATATGAGATACTACACCAAGAACGCTCTTAAAAAGGCATATAAGAGTATTTCATTAGGCAGTTGAATTTTGCTTGTCTGTAATATTCTGTGCAGAAAGAGAGCCTCTTGTTAATAGGTGCATTATATATTGTTTTTTGATTGAAAAATCATACATAGTTTAAGACAATTTCTCTCTGATCATATGCTTACCTTAGCATTCAAGACTTTCCATAATCTGGCTCCAGACTATTTCTCCAACCCTGTCTGCTACAGTTCCCCCATAAAGACAAAGAAACAAACAAATAGATAAATAAATAAACAAACTCCAACATTTATATGATACTTTAAGATTTGGAAAGAGACATACACGTCTACACACACACATACACACACATACACACAGGCATATGTGAATAAACATATGTACACATACTACTTAACTCTCCGCTACATTAATCAATCGAGTCAATGGACTTAATGAAATTTTAAATGGTTTATATCACATGATTTCTTTATGAATTGTGACTCTTTAGTTCTGCCCATTGTATCTGTGTGTAACATAGCACTTGGTCAGTTCATAAATGAGCTCCTTGCAGACTGGACTAATCTGACAGTTGAAGATTTCAAATCTGAAATTAAGGATTCCTAAATGAGTCAAGCCTTCATGGGGGTAGTAGAGAGGAAGAGAGTTTCTGGCTCTTACCCCACCCTTATTCCAACCTATCACTGACTGTTGTCAAAGAGAATGAACTGAACCTAGAGCAGATTGACTGCTATGGATGGGATACTGAAACAAAAGAGAGAAAGTTAGCCTGAAAAAAGAAGTGGCTTCAAGGCATGTGACTCCTTTGAACCAGAAAAGAATGTTGACTAAAGAAAGGAAGTTTACCCTTTGGACACACTTGTCTTCTACTTGTATGCTTCACTACCCAAGTTTATAATCTAAGTTTAAGCCCACCATTACTCTGGACTCTTTGTGTTCTTGTGGAAGACAGTGCCCTGCCAAGCCTTTTGTGGGAAAATATTATATGCCAACACTTCATAGTAAATAGCCCATTTCTAAATGCTTATTAAGTGCCTGATACACTACAGGGAACACACCAAATGGGGGGTCATGAGTAACAATAAGAGAAACGCTTTAGTGATAATCAGGGTTACTTAAAGAACCCTGAGGATTCACCCTGTCTTTGGGGACTGAACCTGCCAATGTAAAGCCAAGTTGGAAAAGTGAACCCACATGGGTTACTTACTATTCATATATATTAGCTCATTTGATCTTTATAACAACCCCGTGAGGTAATACTATTATTCTTGCCATTTTGCATGAGGCAAGAGATTTAAGTGACTTATTGAAGGTCATATAGCTAATAAATGTCTGAGGTCGTTTTCAAGGTCAAGCCTTCCTGATTCTAAGTGCAGAACTCTATCCATTTGATTCCCAGCTAGGTGTCTGGTTCCCCGAGTGAATATCCTCTACTAGCCAAATGGATAATGGTCCCCTGAGACTTTACCCTGTTTGATCTGCCTAGAATAGCTGTTTCTCTAATATCTTTGTGCTGAAATCTTAAAACCTTCCTTACTAATAGCCACCACCTTTCTTAGAAGTGCCTTTTCTTAATTCTGTTTCCATCTCAGACTCTAATCAGAGTCAATCTTGTAATAGTTTTTTATTAACTTATCTCTTCTACTAGACTCCATGGGAGTAAGAGTTTTGTTTGGGACAGAGATAATGTAAAGAACTGATTATATTGTAGCCCTTCCAACACTTACCTTCTAGTCAAATATGCTCTCTGACATCTTGCTGAAAGACGTATCTCACTGTGGAAGGAAAGTCCTTGGGAAGGCCTCTTCTCCAGTTTCCCCTTACAATGGAATCATGGGTTTCATAGAATTTAGAACTTAGAAGGGACCTCAGACATGTTCTCATCAAATCTCCTCATTTTATTGATGAAATTGAGGCCCGCAGATGTTAAATAAAATTATTCAAATAGATAGAGGCAGCAGCAAGGTGACACAATAGATTGAGCTCTGGACCTGAATTCAAATCCAGCCTGAGAAGCCTGCCACTTAACGATTCTGAATCTCAATATAAATTTGATTGAGTATTGTGAAGAAAACATTTTGTAAGCTTTCCTGACTTTTCCCTGCCTTGAAGCTCCCACTAGCTTAGAGTTTCCTTACCCTTCTTAGATTTTCATTTATCTAGAATATTTTATAATAGATTTCTCCCATATCCTCATCATACCCTTCTTTGTATGATACTTATTTTCCTGTGTCCGTCTATTTATTCTCTGCCCCTTCTCCGTGCCGTTGTACAATTTAAGCTCCATAGAAGTAGCCAGTTGGCACAGGAGATAAAACAATGAGCTTGGAGGTAGGAAGATCTGAATCCAGATCCTGCATCAGATACTCACTAACTATATGGGCTAGTCCTTTAACCACCCTCAGCCACAGTTTTCTTATCTGCAAAAGAGGAAACAATAGCATTTGTCAAAGAGAGTTTTGTGAGGATCAGATGTTATGAAATATGTAAAGCTTTGCAAAACTCAAAAGTCCTATAGAGATGCTGTGTATTACTGTTATTAATTAATTAGCATGATCATGGTGATCAATGTCACTTTTCAGCTTTTTATCTCCCACTGTGAACCTTGCTTTTCACATAATAGGCATTTAATGACTGTGTATTGGATAGAATTTTAAAATTAAGAATTGTTGTAGAAATGGGAGTTGTTGCTCTTATTTCTCTCTGTGCTCCCATGGCACTGTTCTTGTAGCAGATAGCCTAAAAATACTTCTTAATAATAATGCCTGTAGATTGTAATTATTAAAAATTGGGAAATTTGGGGTTTTGACCAGTTAAATAGCATTACAGTACAAACCTCAAATCATGAATTTTTAACAGAAATAAAATTGAAAAAAAAAAAACCTAGGAGAACGTAAACAAATTTAAACTTGATGTGGCTGGCAGACTCAAAGGATTTTATTTTTAACATTGACTGTCTTGCTGATTGTGACTCTTTTTAACTTGTCCCATTGTTTTTGCTTCTAGCTGTCAGCTTACTGAAAGTCTCTTTAACACAATGGTAAAGGAAATGTGGCATCCTAGACAAATATACCAAGACTCCCATCAAATCCTGCCATTGTTAGTCCCCAAAACCTCATTAGTTAAACTGTAGAGGTACATGGGATGAGGTCATAATTGATCTTAATATAGCAAAAAATGCTTTTTACAAAGCTCGTGTAACGAGATGAGGACAGAAACGTATTTGTGTTACAAGTTTTTATTCATTCAATAAATATTTACTGAGTGACTGATGTATACATTGGGATCTGTATAAAATGGGGAAGCGTGAGGAGGAATAGTAATGCTAATAATATAGCAATTATAGTAATAAGCTAAAATTTATATAGCATATGTTATATAGTACTTATAGCATATAGTAAAATGTATATATGTTTATCTATGTCTATATATCTATATAAAATTTATATAGTGCCTACAACATGCTAGGTACTTGGTACTTCACAAGTTTTATCTCATTTAATCATGACAATCGTGGGAGGTAGGGGCTGTTATTATTCCCATTCTACAGATAAGGAAACCGAGGCAAACATCATTTAGATAACTTGTACAGTGTCACACAGCTGGTAAATGTCTAAGGCTGGATTTTAACTCAGGTCTCTTTGACTCCAGACCCTACATTCCATCTGCAGCACTGCTCAATTGTCCCCATCTGTTGCTCCTCGCTGAATTAAAATACAAGGAGAAAAAATAATCCCTATCTTAAAGGAACTTGCATTCTGATGAGGGAAGACAACACATATTTAAAAAATGGGGATAATATTAAGAGAACCTATTTCATTTTTCTCACTAAGAACAGAATTGTTCTTAGTATAAAGTGAAATAACATATGCATTGTGCTTTGTTAACCATAATGTATTGTGTATATACTAAGACAAATAAAATTCATCAAGGAAGACTGGAAAGAGGGTAGGAGATATATCATACATTTGAAGCAAAGTTGCTAATGATAAGAGATAGAGAAGTCTGCAGAATCACAAGTCAAGCCAGAAGTAAAGTGAGCATGGCCTAGGCAAATCATGAAATGGTGGAACAGGTCACAAAATCACCCAGTCAGAATGGAGGATCATAGGGTAGAGTCCTACCTACAGTAAGAAGTCTGCTGGTAGCTAATAGGTGTCAGAGGTAAAATTCAGACTTAAGCCTTCTGATCTTCTGGTCCAGCTTACCTCTCTATAATACTATACCAAAAGAAAGGCTTCCAAGTAATTGATTTTATCTGTAGCAATGTTTTGAATGGCTCTTTTTTTAAAAAATTGAACACCTATATTTTATCTTTAATGACTAGGCTGATATTTGCAGAAAGGTCACTTTGGGTTACATTATTCTCCAAAACACAGTATTTTATTCTTTCCTTTGGTTTCTAGTAGGGAGTTTTGTTATTTGAAATCCTTTTCCTTTATATTTAAAAATCTTTCTTTGAGCAGCTTGTAGAATTTGTTGTTGGTCAGTGTAAAATTTAAGCACTCTATGTCTTGGAATTTGCCCAATAGTTTTTTGGTTTATTTTTAGAGATGATCTATGTATTTTTAAGATTGGGACTTTATTTTCTGTGTTCAGAAGTTCTGGGCAGTTTTCTTGTATTATTTCTTACATTATTGTGTTTGTGGTTTTTGGTGTGTCATGTTCTTCTGAGAGACCTGTAATCTTTAAGTTGTCCCTGAGCATTCCATCCTTGAAATCATGTTTTGTTTGTATGGAGATCATATTTTCTTTTAAAATGTTATTGCTTTTTGCTTCTATTCTTTCATATTGTCCTTTACTTCCTTTTGTCTGTGTTTTCAATCAGTTATCTTCTATTTTGTTTCTTTAGTGGGACTTCCCCCAGTGGATTCAAATTTTTCTATTCTGGCAATTATTTCCACTGTGCAGGTCACAAATGTTGCTTTCAAAATTCGTATTTTCTTTTAAAACATTCACAGGAACATCTTGCTGTGCTTTCATGCTTTCTTTTGAATCCACAAGGTTCCCTGCCTTATCAGATGATACAGATGAAATTGATTAATTTTCCTTTGTCTTATGATATTTAGAGATGCCTGAACTTTTTTCTCTGATCAGTATTTCTTTCTTTTATTATCTTCTCTGTTGGTTCATGTGCTTTATGCTCAGGGTCTTAAAGTGAGTTTTTTTTTCTTCCTAAGATCTTTGGCAATTTCAACCATTTTCTTTATTTTTTCTTTTTGCTCACTTTCTAACTCCCTCCCCTTTAATAGCAATTTCCCTCAGGACTGGATCTCAAAGTGGCCTCTATTTTCCCTCACAGTGGGCAATTCACAGTTCACCATCTGTGGTCGTTGCCGCAAGTGATTTGTGGGGAGATAGAACTGACTCCAGTTGGCTACTTTTGCCTTTTTTTAGTGGGATGCCATGCAATGTCACCCGTGTGTCCTGCTTCAGTTCCCTCTGTTTGTTCCTTAGTTCTCTGGCTAAGCTCTGCTGTGACATACAACATTGTTGTGCTCTTAGCTGCTATTGAAGACAGAGCATGTGTCTGCTTTTTGGATCTCTGACACCCTGGAAAGGGTGAGGTTGTTGAGTTGTGGTACAAGCCTGTGCATTATCTTGTTCACTGGGTGAGTGGATACTGAGAAAGCATGTTAAAGTTTAGGTAGTATTGTGTTAGTTTATCAGATTTTTACCTTGTTTGTGTTCTTGGGTTCCTTAACTGTGGAAGCAGCTGAAATTGCTTTATCTCTTACTCATCACTTCTATTTTAGAGAAGTTTCAGAGGATTAGAGAAAATATTCAATCATCCATCTTCCAGGGAATTATTTTTAAAAAAGTCCTGACACCAGAAAAAGCTAACTCATCCAGCCTTGTTATAGTTGTTTGTAAGAACCACATCTGAGAGCACAGGAATCCAGGTTCACCAATTCTTATATTTAGAAGGGCTACTTCCTGGCTCGAGGTTTATTTACATTCATTTCAGAAGGAGGGCCTGAGCTTTTACAGTCACTGGGGAAGAATAAACTGTCTTCAGTTTTTCTTTGGAATACTCGATTTAAATAAGCAATGACATTTCGTTTTCCAACCAGAACCAGTTAAAAAACAAAACAAAAACAAAAACAAAAATGTATTCTTGACAATGCTGCAGCCTAAGAGATTTTGTTGATTTCCTAGTGGTAGGAAAATGGAAGTGAATGTGGTCTCAACCCAGGAATTGATAAAGATCTCTGTAGTTGGGAGGATAAATAACAATTAGCATTGATAGAATATTTTAGTTTATAAACACGTTTTCTCACAAAGTTCCCTAGAGGTGGATGATTCCAAAGCTGTTATCTGTTTTACTAGTGAGGTAGGTTGAGAATTGAAATTGCTTTCCTAGAGTCATAGTGTTAATAAAAGAAAAACAAGTTTCCTGGTCTACTGGGTTTCCTACTACCTGAGTTTGCCTTCTCCAAGATGACTGTATCCATGAATGGAAATACATAAATACAAATCTAAGGAATATAAAAGGAAAGTAAAACACATACTATGTCAAAGGTGTCTTTTTGTGTACAAAGCTACTATTGTGACACAACACTTTTTTTTTTTAAGTAAATGAGAGTCTGCTGTCCCAAGTATACTTGCCTTTTTTGAAAAACAGTGAAGACTTCTCCAGGACTGCTTCTACAGGGGGTTTTAACCTAGGATCTGTGAATTAAAAAAAAAAATGACAGCTATATTTCATTGTAGTTTTCTTTTGTATATATTTGTATATACTACATATATATATATATATAAAATATAGAGAGAGATATAGTTATTCTTTTGTATATAATTGGTTTCTTTTGTAATCCTATGAATTTTATTTTCTGCGATAGAAAAAAAAAGAAATTATTCTGAGAATGGGTCCAGACTACCAAAAGAGCCATCTCTACACACACACGCCCACACACACACGCGCGCACACACACACACACACACACACACACACACACGAGTAAACCCTTACTGTGGTAACTTAAACTGTACTTCAACAAATCAATTAATTTATAGGCTCAAAAGCTTACTTACCAGAGCAGGGGTTCCATGGAATGAATAGAATTCTCCCATTTACTATTTCTTATTTCTTTTTTCTCCCTCTCTTGTTTTACAGGATGATTTCCTTTTAATACATTATGATAAAGGACCTTGTCGAAACAAGCTTGGCCATTCCAGGGCATCTGTGATCTGGCACAGAACACAGGTGGGCACCAAGGTTTTTTTCCCCAAACTGGAGTACTGTGATTTCTGCCTATGATTTCTGCCTATGTGTTGGTAATGTGTATTATTTGTTAATGATATCTTTAAGACGTAGGAAGTGGCTAGTTGGATGCATCGGATAGAAAGTTGTAGTTATTCTCATGAGCTTAGTTATTGGTCTATAGATTTGGTTTCAGGAGTCTGGAGCTAGTTTTATAGTGAAGACGCTCTTAAGATATTGCATGATAAAAAAAAATCCACCTAAAATTTATAATTACTTAAGCTTTAACTGGTGATGAGATTTCCAAGAAGACGCTTCCAAGTTAGCAATGAAATGGGATAACAGTCTGAAAAAGAAGTGAGAAAAACCACATAAGATCATTAGTTTTAAAGGAACAGTTCATGTGATGCCCCCACCCTCTAATATGACAAATGAAGAAACTAAGTCTCAAAATGGAAAAATGAGCTATCTAAGGTCACACAAGTACTGTCCTGGGGTAATTTCCTTGTGCCTATTTCTTGACTTGTAAATTGAAGTGAATGCTTTCACTATCAACCTTACAGGTATATTATAAGGAGAACTGTTTAGAACAGGAAGGGAGTTCCAAGGTAATGTGATTTAATCTCCCACCCCCAATCATAGAGGTACAATCTAAAAGTCTAAGACAAAAAAATGGTTTGTCCAATATCTGTCTACTTAAATACAAAGTAGCAGAAGTAGGATTTCGATCTAGGTATTCTAAAACCAAATCAAGGGTTCTTTCCACTGCATTTCATAGGTCAGAGAAACAAGGTATGATGGGAAAGGGGTGGGCTGGTGGTTTGCAACAATGATAGCATTAGGTATAAATATGGAAATGATGATAAGACTAGATGGGGGGAAGGTTCAGACTCTTTATATGTAAAATTCATGATTTAGACCAAATGACCTTCAAGGTCTTTTTCTGCAATAGAAAGCTTTTAATTGTACAACTTGTGAAAAGTTATCCCCTCTGAAATTTGTTACAGGACATGGGTAGCCATATGTGATAGAAAATTCATTTACTTTTCAAAATATTAAAAATACCTTCAGAATAAAGTGTAAACATAAGGGGAGGCCCTGCTAAGAAGTTCCTTCTTAGAACATTTTCTTATGCAGTTCTAAAAAAAGGAAAAACAAGTCATGGCATTTTAAGAATCTCAAAGATTCCTGTGAGTTATTTGGGGAAAAGCCTAGGAGTAGAGGGTAGGAAAACACACACACACACACACACACACACACACACACACACACACACCCCTGCACGCTTGTGTACATATGTATACACATGTACATATATACATATGTGTGTATAATATATATATATATGTATACATATATATATATCCTTCATTGCTTCCTTTTCTAGGTTTTCATCCCATATATCCAAGTCTTTACATGATTCCTTCCCACATTCATGAAAATGATAGTCTCCAGCTAGAGGAAAACCAAATTTAAGGTTGCCATATTCCGGGTATTTGTTCAGACTTTAATATCTTTCTTTAGTGTTACAGCGCCCCCTGGTGAAATAGAAATTTCTGCAAGTCATAATAAGAATTTTTCTACCAATGCAGATCTCAACCTGAACCTGATCTAATACTTATCTGTGGTAAGTCCTAGGGAAGCTGCCTGAGGCATGCAGAGTTTGAGTAATTTGCCACAGGTAGGGTTAGAAGCAGAAACTGAACCCAGATCTTCTTGACTCTGAATTCTATTCAGTAAGTCATAGTATGTGGATCATCAGAATGACATTGGCTAATTACATTTGATACTTCATCCTCTCAGGTCTTTGATCTGCCTTCTTTGATTCTGTAATAAAAAGCCATTTTCATCTTTAATATGGGGTGGGGTAGGGAACAGGTATTTATTAAGTGCCTACTGTGTGCTGGGCACAAACATCTCGTTTGATTTTCACCTTGGATGATGATAACTCACATCTTTAAAATAATGTCTTCTTCTACCAGTAGTTTTTTGATGCTTCTTAGTGACTTTTGAAAACTATACCTCCCCAACTTCCATAAGTTTTGGCACTATCAGTGGCAGAGGATGTAGTCAGACTAAGTTCTGAGAGTCTCAGTATTGGATGAGTGGTTATCAGGTGATGCTTTTTTTTCCTATAAAGCAGTGGCTCTCAACCTTCCTAATGCTGCGACCCTTTAATACAGTTCCTCATGTTGTGGTGACCCTTAACCATAAAATTATTTTTGTTGCTACTTCATAACTGTAATTTTGCTACTGTTATGTATCATAATATAATATCAGATATGCAGGATGTATTTTCATTGTTACAAACTGAACATAACTCACAGGTTGAGAACTGTGGCTTTAAAGCAAGCTATCAAACTACCTGCTGAGGTATGGAGGGATTGTGCTCTTCAGAAATGCAGGTGATAACTACATTGTTAAAAATCCTCCCAATTACTCTATTGGTGACTATGTAGCCAGGATTTGATAGTGGCTGACTGGGCTGTTTGTGATTGGTGAAACAAATTATTGGTGAAATTGGTGAACCAGTAGATGAACGTCATTTTAACTAGTCATCCCCAAGCTCAACTATGCTTTTTCAACCTGGCCTTTTTTTGAGCCTGCCACCCTGTATGTGCATTTGTATACTACCATCTCTACCCTCTTCCTCCCTGCTGCCTCAGCCCCTACACACACCAATTTCTTTTGACTTTTGCTCTGAAACCTGCAGTCAAACCAATAAGAATATTGCTTCTGGAAAAGGTACGTCAACTGACTGCTTTGTTGCGCCATTCTCCTTCCTTGTGATTTCATAGACTAAAATGCCTCTTCTAGGCCGCCACTCCCATTTATTGATGCATTTGTGCATTGCCTCTCTCTGTTACAAGACCGTGCTGACAGTCTGGTGAAGCCCATGGACCCCTTCTGAGAATAGTGTTTTTAAATACATAGAAAAAAACACATGAGATTACAAAGGAAACCATTTGCATTGAAAATTAGTTAACGAAATATTTAAAAAATCACGAACTCATTGAAATCTATTTAGAGACCCCTTTGGTAGATCCCCAAGATAAGAACGCTGGCAGTAATGGCATGTAAACCTGAAGGAAAGAACTATCTACCTTTTGACTTTTTAGTAGCTTTTGTTAGCAGTGCTTTTAAACACTTGAGTAAGTGCTTAATAAATGCTTTTTCATTCATTATATTTGTTAGTTTCCCTTAATAAAAAATTTAAAAACACCAGGAAGCAACCCTTCCCCCCCTCCCAAGCTAAACAAAGAATCATTTCTGTGTGGACTGGATGTATTCCAGAGCAGATTCTAAAACAAAGATAGTCCAACACACCTGCTGGGGCTTCAGAATCAGGTCCGTGGACTTTTGTTTCCATTTGGAAGCTGAAAAGAGGCATTACCTAGTCCTCAAGCGTACTAGTTATTATTCTGCCTTACATTTAGAGGGGGCAGGGTCCTCTGCCACTGTGTGACATTAGATTATCAGTCACAGAATTTCAGAGCTGGGAGGAACCTTATAGAACATCAGGCTTTTGTTTTTCCTTTTCTAGAAGAGAAAATTAAGGACCAGAGAAATGAAAGAACAGAGTTGGGACTAGAACCCAGTTCTCTTGACTTTCAGTCAAGAGCTCCTGTCGCTCACTACTCCCACATAAACATCGTTAAAATGATGAGGTGTAGGATGCTTTATGTCTTTATATCTTTATCATTTCCAAGGTGCTTTCATATATGTGTCCTAATTTTCTTTCCTATGAAGCAAATAGAACAGATATTATTCCAATTTTACAAATGTGAGAACTCAAGGCATGTATCGTTATTTCTATTTTTATAAATAAGGAAAATAAAGCTCTATAGGAAAAAAACAAATGGACTTATTAGCATTGGAAGACATAGGTATTCCATAATTCTAATCCCAGTTCTATCTCTTATTAAACAATCAGTCAACAAACATTTATTCAACCCACTTATGTGTGAGGCACTGTACTAAATTCTGGGGGTACAAAGACTTAAGCAAAATTATTCCAGTACTCAAAGAGGTTACATTTTACTGGAAGAGGCAATATGTACACATATTGGTATATACAAGGCATATATCAGGCAGATCTATGATAACCTTGGACAAGAAGGCCCTAACTGTAGGACCTTGGGCAGTCTTGAACCCCATGTACCAGTCTTTTCATCAGTTAAATAAGAGGATTAGATTATGATAGGATCACAGATCTAGAACTGAATGGAGCTTTACTGGTCATCTAATTCAACCCCTTTTACGGATGAGGAAACTGAGACTTAGGGAGGTGAAGTGACTTTTCCAGGGTCACACAGGTGGTAAGCCTTTCTAACCACAGAGGTCGGTGATTTTGTGATTGTGTCAGTGACTCTGTGCTTCTAAGGTCACTTGCCTAAGTGTACCTCAGGTACTCAGGTACCCTGATTCCTAGCTCAATGTAATTTTCACTACCTTTCATCTAAAGTATAGACTCACCAGAATCCACCTCAGTTTACTCAATATCAGCTCTCATAGTCCCTTATATTACAAGGCCTACAGAGCACAGGTAAGGATCTAAATCAGACTTGCCTAGAAACTCACCTGCCAATAAAACAGACAAGAAAGGTGCTAACCATGCTGAGACAGAAGGAACTGACCCTACAGGAAGATATTTTATATTTAATTTTTGAAAAAATAACCATCCAGGGAAGAATGAACTGGCTGTTTCCCTAGGCTTATAATATCAGGCTATTGGAGAACTGAGGAGACCCTAGACATTTTTTGGGTGATATAGAGATACCTTAGGCAGGAAATACCTGTGAATAGCTCTATGAATATAGATGTGTCAAGTGAGTATTAACAGCCTGCCCTAGTTTTTTCCTCAGTTCTTCCTCCTCTCTTTGCCCTCTGTGTCCCCTGTTATAAGCCCCCAGTTTATAGAAGTTGATTTCGATTAGGCGATGATTTCAAGGTTGGCCCGCTTGACTCTCCTGTTGTTAGAATGTGCTCATGGCAGAATTTTTTTTTTAAAATGGGACTTTCTTGTTACCTTTAGGCTGGTCTAGTCCTCACATTCAATCCCAAGAAGAGCACCACACCTTCAAACAAAAAAACTGCATCCATTGAGGGAGTAACATACACAGAATTAGCATTGTTGGATAGCAAGCCAATTGATGCTTGACTTTCAGATCAAAGTTCTATCCACTACAACATGTTTCCTCATCTGTTTTTGACTTCAGAATAAACTCCTAGCAAGGGAAAGAATGTTGGTTTTGTGGACAGACAATTTGGGTTCTAATCCTGCCTCAGACCCTCCCTGTGTGACATTGGATAAGTCAAAGCTTCTTTTGGGTCCTGGCTTCCTCATTTGCAAAACAAGTGTTGAGTAGATGATCTTGATTGCCTCCCTCCATGATGAACCTTATGTGTGACCTTGAATCTAGGCATTACTTCCTTCAGAGCCTTAGTTTCACCATCTGTAAAATAAGGGAGTTGGACTAAATAATTCCAAAGCTAACTTCCAAGTCCAAACTGATTTTCTATGAAGCAACTGACTGATTTCATTGAGCAAGCTGTATTGAAAGCTAATGGAGAGTTAAGATCTCATTCACTAGGTTGAGACTTTGCCTTTACTTCTCCCCCAAACTGCTTTTTATATCCTTAAAATATCCTTTGTTGCTCTTTTACTTATCAGCTTCAGATTTGATTCCTGATCTTGAGACTGTGAATCTTTTTACTTAGTAATAGTAATCAAATGGTACTCAGTAATGGTAATCAAAATCTTTTGGTGTGACCCCAGACCACTTACAGCCTGCAGGCTGCAGGTTGTGCCACATGACCTAGAGGTATCAAATAATCCATCCATTTGCTTTCCAATCAGAACATGCTTATGTGAGATTAGACAGAGGAGAATCTACATTCTATACAATAACACCTAATTTATCCTATATCTTCAGCATTGGAGTATTCCAGACTGAATTTTCCAGATACTTACCACTTTAAATATAGAAAGCTTTTTAAAAATACATCTACTTGATAGAGGTCTTTCTAAAATGGAACATAGTCTTGTGTTAGGAAGCTGAGGTTACTAAGTACAACTTTATCTTTCCTTGAGGATAGCCGGGTGGAATAATGTATAAGGTGCTGGGTTTGCAGTCAGGAAAACTGGAGTTCAAATGTGACCTTGGACTCATACTAGCTGTGTGACCCTGAAGAAGTCACTTAATCTCTCTTTGCCTCAGTTTCCTTATTTGGAAAGTGGGGATAATAATAGAACCTAACATGTATATAAATGTTAGTTATTTTTTTAAGAAATAACAGATTTCAGGATAAGACCTGAGTTCACATCCCGACTCAGTTACTTATTTCTTATATCCCAAGAAAAGCCTTAACCTCTCTGATTCTTTTTTTTCATTTACAAAATGAGTGGGTTAAACTTTTCTGTAGATTTTCTTCTTTTCCTTCACTGTCAGGCTATCTAGAATCATCTCTTAGTACTGTCATTCTTTAGCATCATTTCTTACCCTTCACTACCCTTCTCCTCTGCTGTGGGCTGGGAAAGCAGATACTTTAGTTAGAAATCTATGTTAATAAATTATGTTAAGGTGTAGATTTTAAAGCATCTCTCAGCCATCCCCTTTTATTTTCTATTATGTTTTTCAGAAAACTGAGGAATACACTATGTTTGCTTTTCGTGTAAATTTATAGTCAGAAAGGACATTTGAAAGTCACTTTGTCCAACCCTCTCCTTGTACATTAAATTCCTCTATAAAATCTCTGACCAATGGCTATACAGCTTCTTTTTGAACACCTTAAATGTTAATTTCATCTTTGGATAACTCTCATTTTCAGGAAATGTTTCCTTACATCAACCTGAAATCCAAATCTTTGAAACTTGTACGCATCCATTGCTTCTAGTTTTGCCCAGTGCTGCCAAGGAGAACAAATCTGATCTCTCCTCCATATCACAGTTTTTCAAATACTTTAATAACCTGAAATAAAAACATGACTTGGGTGCCACAGAGCTTAAAGACAGGATAGAATAACAGAATCAGACCACTGGAAGCAGGGGTGAGAATTTTCATGGGCAATACATAAACTTTTATTCACCTGTCAGATATGATGGGTGCATTTGCATGCATGCTCACCTGTGGGCAGGAGCAGAAGAGGAGGCAGTAAGTAGTTCTGCAGAGAGAAGGAGGCAGCAATCCAAATTCTTTTGCACATGCCTGTGCTTTCTTTGGACAGCAGGTGGCTCTCTTTCTCCTTTTTACAGAGCTCTAGTACCATATACTCACAAATCCACAAGCATTGACTAGCGGCTTGCTCTCTGCTCAGCCCTTTTTCTGCCAGGTACTATGGAAGATAATATTTCTTTGATTTCATTGATATTCCCTTTACTATCACAGATTGCAAGGCTCCCATTACACAGTAAAATAATCTGATAGTACAGAGGAACTAACTGGGCTATGAGTCAGGATACCAGGGATCATGTTCCAATTCTTCCAGTAATTGGACATGTGTCTTAGCACCAGTTACTTCCCCTCTCTAACTCTCAGTTTCTCCATCCATGAAATGAGGAGTTGAACTAGAATCAGGGTTGGGGAACCTGTGACCTCAAGGCCACATGTGGCCTCAGGTTCCCCACTCCTGGATTAGATTGTCTTTAAGGGCCTTTCCAGCTCCAACAATATCTGAATCTGGGGGCTGCAAAGAGAGCTGCTGTTATCAGAAAAGAACTGATTCACTTGTAACCACCCTAGTGAGAAACTTCGTCCTCCCCATCCAGACTGAGAATGGTACTCAGGTGATACTCAAAACCTATTTCTAGGGTCATCCCCAAAACCTTTCTAGCTTAGTAAAACTTGCTACTGAGTACTTTTCAGAGGAGGACTTTAAAGGAGGTAGGGTATTGCACATTACCATTAATTAAGGCTTTCTTGCATCCTGAAACTTTGACAAGACAGGTAAATTCTCAGCAAACAAGTGGAGATTAAGAATACCCATTCAGTAAATCAGTTTACTCAGTGTCCTGGAGCTGGATCAGATTCAGACACATATGTTGGGGCTTTCTGGATTGATTGGTCTTTATTAATAAGCAGTCAGGAAGACCTTAGTTCACATTCTGCCTCACACACTTACTCATTATGTGATTTTAAACTGTCCTGGCCTCAGATTTTCATCATCTCCAAAGTGGGATAATAGCACTTAACCTCACAGTCTTATCTTAAATATTACATATGGTGATATACTTTTAAGCACTTTGTAAACCTTAAAGCAACATGTAAATGCTTGCTGTTGTCACCATTATCATGATTTTTATCACAATTGGAGGCCTTCTTGCAGCCCTTTAATATTCCATGAGCTTCACAACATTTCTTAGGCTTCCTCTTTCTTCCTTCTTCCTTCCTTCTGCCATGGCCTCACCTCCTTTCCTCATCATGCATCAACTTAAATCATAGGAACCTGCTTTTCCAGATATGCAGCTTGCTTACTCTCATCATGTCCCTTGTCCTCTGGGACCCCTACAGTTCTGATTCTTCTGAAAGATTCCCTCTTCAAGATCCACAGTCATATGCCATCACTAGGAGGTTATTGATAGTAAGAACCAACAACAATAACATGGCACCTTATGTTCTCTCACCCCCTTAGGAGAGAGATATTATTATACCCCATTGTAAAGAAGAAGGTATGGGTTCAGAAGACGTTAACTGATCAATTGAAGGTCACCCAGCTATGAAGCCAGAGAATGACAAGTCAAACAAACACTGAACTTCTAATTCTGGATCTAAGAAGTTTTTTTTTTTATGTTTATTTTTTAACACAATGCTGAGGTTTCTGAAACCCTCCTGACAATGAAAAAACTTGACATGAATATAGTGCTTTATGTTTTACAAAGGGCTTCACATATCTCCTCATTTGATTCACAACAGAAGCCTATGAAACAGAGCAAATTATTTTATGGATAAAGAAACTAAGGCTCAGAAAAGCTCAGTGATTTGATTCAGATACTTACAAGCTTTGTGACCCTGGGCAAGTTACTTAACCTCTCTTTGCCTCTATTTCCTCATTTGTAAAATGGGTTTAATAAATTGCACTTATCTCCTAAGGTTGTTGTGAGGATCAGATGAGATTATATTTGTGAATCGCTTAGCACAGTATTTTGACACATAGTAGACATGATAGAAATGTTAGTTGATATTATGACTTCTACGACTACTGTTTCCTTATCCATGCATACTTTTGGAGTGAAAATCTTAACAGACCAAAGACAGCCATGTAATTAAGGGTAATTTAGGCCTGTATGGGAGCTGCTCTGCTCACAAACTCATGGATCCCATTTTCTTCCTTTTGTTTCTTCCCATCATTCCAGGTGGTTGGCATTTTCGCTGGCTTTGGCCTTTTGCTGTTAGTGGCCTCTCCTTTCCTGTTACTGGCAACACCCTTCGTCCTCTGCTGCAAATGCAAGTGTCATAAAGGTGATGATGATCCCCTACCAACCTAGAACCAGGGAAGACCGGACTCCTGCCTTTGGGGAAATGTGGTTCTCCTCTCCTCCCACTCCCTCCCTTGTCCTTGCACTCCCCATTGTGACAGCCTCACGTGCCCCATCCTGCTTCCCAGCAACACATGGTGCCATGATTCTGGGGACTGATATCAAGCCAGTAGCAAAGGCTTACTTGCAGTGGTCCAGCAGGAATGTGGAAGATGAGTCAGGCATGGAGTGCCTGTTGTACAGAGGAGAAATATATCAGCAGATTTTCAAAGGGAGATGCAGCCGGTAACATATGTGATAACTTTGTATGGCCAGAGACTATAGGGAGGGAAGCCAAACATGGCAGATCCATAACCTAAGAGACACTCATTCACAACCCTTTATACTAATCGGCATCAAGATGGGATCCTCCTCTTTAGAGAAAAGATTTGAGAATCATCTGCCTCTTTAAACAGGATCGTTTTGAGCAGATTTTAGAGGTTTCTGTTGATTACACTTCATTTTATAGTTGGCCTTGCCAAATCCTTTTCAGTGGGAGGGGTTTTTTTTTGTCTTTTAATCTGGATAGTAGAAATTGACCGGCTGCCTAGAAACCATTCCAGGCCCTTTTGAAGGTGGAGGGGGGAAAGAGAATCATGTGGGAGGAGAGGAGAATTGCTGCCTCAAGACTCATCCAGCTTTGCTGCATTTTGAACATTTAGAAAGTCTCATGTGCTTTGTCTTCTTCTGATGTCTTTTGAAAAGCTGTTAGTTAGAGTGGGGAGGGACACAAACCTGCCCCATGGAAGTTCTTTGTGAAAATTACTGCCATGTTTAAAAGAGCATCTCTGTCGGTCTTTCTGAATTTGTTTGACTGTTTAAGGATGCACTCCACACATAGGGCTCATAATTTCTTATCCAGGTATCAGGATTCTCATAATTTCTTATCCAGGTATCAGGATTCTTTTTATGTCTCTAAACCAAATGTGTAAATAGTTCAAAATCACTAGGGTTTAGGAAACCTGAAGCAGCTTGCTTCTGTCTAATTAAACAAGGAGAAAGAACAGTATAGTATTACTGTCTCATTAGCTGCCTGCAGACTCACTCATAGCCCAGCAGGGATTTCTCCTATAGAAAGCAAGAAAGTTCCCATCTCTGGGAGAGTAGAGGAGTTTCTGGAATTCATATTTTACTTTCAAAAAGTTATTTGGCTGTTTTAAAGAATTATTTTCTTGTCCCAGTGCTGTTAGTAATCCCACTATGACATCTCCCCAATATCTCCCAAACAGTCATTCAATTCACTCTCATTTGGGGTTTGGTTTTTTTTTGTCAACTCTGGTGCTTGGTGATAGTTTCGAAGATTCAGAAGCTACCTGGAGGCCGATAGCACACAACTCAATCATAGAGTGCAAATTACTCTGCATATGCGCTTAGAAAAGAATCCAATTTGAAAGTGGGTTGTGATCAAATAGGCTAATAGCTACAGATATTGTTTGGAGGCAAGACTGATGATGGCTTTGCTTGTGTCACAGAAATATGATGGGTCCTGTTATCATTAGGCTGGCTCTCAATACCATGCTATATTTCTTGTTGCTTACATGATCTACTGTCCATGTAAAAAATCAATCCTTGGCTTTTATTAGAGATATTTTTTCTTCTTCTATAGAACTCAGTGGATGAGAAGCAGTCTTCCAGATAGATTTAAGCAGAAAAATCCCTGCTTTGGATCAGAGTTGGCAAGGGCTTTCTAGATCATTTAAATGAATCTCTTTATTCTTCAGAGGAGGAGTTGGGCTAAGAGAAGGGCTGTGACTTAAACAAAGTCAGTTCAGCAATAAGAAACAAAACCAGGGTTGTGACCCAAGCCCTATGTCCCCAAGACCAGAGTGGTTTCTACCATATTGTGCAACTTTCCCAGTTATTTCTATCAGTTTTTCATTTTGAATATTTATCTCCCTTCTCAACTTACCTTTCTGAGGATAGAACTTAAAAAATTATTAAATGAATTGTCTCCCTTTCACTCTGATGTCAAGTTTACTAAGAGAGCTAAATTCCTTTAAAGAGCTACTTGATACCCAATTTACGTTTTTTACTTCCCTTCCAACTATTTTAAACTTTACCATTGACTAAATAATAGAGCCCTTGAGATAAAACCACTCAACATTAAGACCCAAACTGTGGATGTATTGGGCATAATTGTCAAAGAGGCCCCTGGGTAGAGTTATTTGCTAAATGGAGGGAGAGGATTTAAATCCTCTATCACCTTGCAGAGTGTTATATAAGAAATGACAAATGACATGAGTGCTAGGGCCCTCAACAGAGACTCCAGGAATTAAACAGCCTAGAAAAAATGATCAGCAAACTATTCCAGTGCATGGCCAATGGCCAGGTTTTTTTATCACATCTGGACTGATCACAAGGGCTATGCCCTTCTCCTTGTTACTTACAAGAGCCACTACTCATGTCAATAATCACAGTCATTAATACTCTTCCTGTCCTCCAAGTGTCAGCATATGTGCACTCTGATCCTGGCTCATAGAAATTTAGGTTTTAGCACTTAGGAATTTTAGGATCTTAGAATCAGAGACAGGGCAGTGACCTTTCAGGTCATCTTATTTAATCCCCATCCAGTCTAAGAGTCTCCTCTGATGCCTTCCTAATGACTGGCTGTTCCACCTTTGCTTGCATACCTCCAATGGCAAGGAACCCACCATCTCAACAAGATAACCCATTCTATTGTTGGAATAATTCCATTGTAAGAAAGTTCTTCCTTATGCTAAAGGATTTCACATAAGACAACATAATTTACATCTTCACATTTTCATAATAACTTATAGCTACGAAGATGAAGCCTCAGATGGATTGTATCCTTTGATCATTACAACAACTCTCTGAGGTAAGTTGTGTATTATTAGCCCCATTTTGAAAATGAGGAAATGGAGGCTCAGAGAAATTAAACAAGTTGCCCAAGTCTACACCATTAACTCATAACAGAATTTGAACTTGAAGCAAGGCCTTCTGACTTCAGTCCAGTGCACTTTCCACTTGACCATTTTGGAAAGGTTGCCAAAGCCCCAAACTGCATCAATTACTAAAAGATCAGGTTTCTCTATCAAGTACGAACCCAATTAGTTGAGGTGTGGAGTCAATTCCACCTGGGCTAAGATGTCCATTTATACCCAAACTGAAGTTATACCTTGGACTCTAATTTGCAGTGAGTGCTTAGTTGATGGTGGTAACATATTTTTTTTCTATAATGCCTTGAAGTTTCCAAATAATTTTTATTACAACATCCCTTAACATAAACATTGTTACCACTATTTTTCTGATGAAAAATTTGAGGTTTTAGGTTATGAAGTGCCCCACCAATGGTCACACCTAACCTGTGCAGTAGGACATTTCAGACACCAACCACAGGGACTTAAGTATAAAAGGGAATATTTCTAGGATCAATTTCATTGTTGACAGCCAGGAAAGCGTGTAATTGTTTCAGTGACTGGTGGCTCTTATGCTGTGCCCTGAGCATGTCTTGAGGTCTGGGTTTGATTTCTAAGACAAATGTCATCTGCCTTACTTTCACATAACCATTTATGCTGACACATCTGTGGCATCGTGTCACATCTGACTTCACTGATACCTCACCAGTTTTTATTGAGCCAGTTTGTCTTTAGTGAGAAACAAAGTTCCTTCTATGTGTCTCTAATGGAAAGGTGTCTTGGTATAATGTAGAGCACGCTAGACAGAGTCAAGGAGTTATGGGTTCAAATCCCCCCTTCAAAACATTCTAGCTACGTGACTATGGGCAAGTTGCTTTCTCTCTCTGAGATTCAGTTTCCTCTTCTGTAAAAATGGGAATAATAATAATAATACCTCTAGTATCTACCTCACAGGATTGCTGAGAGGCTCAAATTGGATAATGTATGTAAAATGCTTTGTAAACCTTAAAGCTGTATATCAGAATTAGCTGTTATGGTTACTGCTCTTCACTAGTTAGCATATCATACTGGGTCAGAACATTGTTCCTTCTTGCAGTACCCCAGTGATCTCATCAATAAGGGCACTCTTTTCATTGATGCTGTGGATGCCTTCCTAGCATATCTGACGTGAATAAGTTCCACAGGACATGATCTGCCCAGTTTTACCAGGGTCTTTCTAGCTTTCTTATGGCATCAAAAGTAACAGTGGAGAAGGAAGGTTACACAGAGGCTAGCCCTGCCATTCTCTGCATGTGCCCCTCACATGTTATTAACTGTATTTGTAGCTCTGAAACCATAATGTACATAAAACTGGAGATGAAACCCATGACAAGATTTTTTAACTTGACGCCCAACAGAAGCATTGGGAATAATCCCCTTGCTCATTGATACCACTAATGATTACTGTAATGCTTCAGTTGAGTGTTTCCCTCACAAAACCCCTTGGCAGTTAGGTGGTATGAGTAATACTATCCCTGCTTCCCAGATGAGGAAACTGAGACCCAGAAAGACCTTATGCACATGATCATAAGGTCAATCAATGTTGGGGCATGGATTTGAGCCCGGGTCTCCTTCCTTAAATCCCAATATTCTTTCTTAAGATAATGAATTTAGAACTGGAAGACACCATAGACACCATATCATGCAGTCTCCTCATTTCAGAGCAGAAATAGATCTAGAACGATAAAGTAACTTGTGTAAATCGCACTGGCATTAAATGACAGAATTAGGATTTGAACTCAGGTCCTTCAACTTTCCTATGACATCACCTCTACAGTACTACGTAGCCTCTTGCATAGACTGACAGCACAACATTAATTTCATGTTAGTTCCATACTGTTCTCTTCGTTTGCATTTCCTTAATTCTTCAACTTTATTATATCAGTTGTGTTGTAAGATAATAGTGTGACTGCTTTATAATGCTGGGGCAAGAAAGGACAAACTAACCATGTTACTTACATCAATCCAACTTTCATAAATTGATCTTGACTGGGGGGTACACAGTGTAATTTCTGTTATATCTGAATCACTGCAATAAGCCACCTTAACTCAAATGAATCTGTGATCTCATGGATTTGGAAGTTCCCCCAGTTGTACAAATCATAGCTGCCTCATCCTGTTGCTCAGGATGCCTGCTTGTCCTGGTTTACTCTTGTCTGTGTCCTCTCCAAAGTCCAACACCTTAACACACAGTTTTATTATACTTGAGAGATCCTCCTGCTTGGATTCATCCAGAAGGTGCTGTTACCCATCTGACTTGGCTTCAGTTTCTGTTGTCCAAGGCAGCTGCCCTCAGGGATGCTCTTGCCTCTGAAGTGAGGGGTGAAATATTTGAAGTGAGAACCAAGCTGTTAAAGGGCCTTATGAGGGATGTTCAACCCCAATCCTTTTCTTCCCCAGTGTCACAATACTAAAAAATCTTTCTCCCTATTTTAAGAATGGGGGCAAGAATACATTTTCTAGAACACCTGATTTTAGAACAGGTCAAATTCCTGTTTGGAAACCTAGGCCCCTGGGGAAAAAAAGTGATACCTAGCAATGCACTAATTATCTAGAACTAAGATAATAGTTTTCACTGGTATTACAGTGAAATCATTTCCTGTATCACAAAGGAATACTGCCCTTGGTTTATTTAAAAATTAAGGTCTCACACAGCAACATATTTGTGGGTGGGATTTGTGTATATTTCTCATTTTTATTAAACTGAAAACGTGACAATTAAAATATCAAGAGAATACATATAGCATGTGTGAAAACCAAAGCTTGTGTACTTCTTATAACTAACCTAAGCCCTTATGAAAACGGACAAAACAATGAGTTTTCTATAAGCATTATGAGAAATGTCCAGGGGAGGCAAGAAGACCAGCATTAATACAGAATTGCTAAAGTGCTTAAATAGAGCATGCCCTGTATGTGTCTTAAGCCCTCATGGATTTTATTCTGGCTTTGGTTTGTGAAACCCCTTCTTCCATAATTCTGGGAACATTAGGTGCAAGTATGTGCTATATGACCAAACCATTTTTTTTTCTTGCTTATTTACCATGGACGTATTTTAACCCTATATAGAGATATGCATGAAAGAGTCATGCAGTTGTATAAATTATGTATTGTACCAGTGATGGTTTAAAAAAGGAAAAAAACAAGTTTGGTTTGTGTATTTGAAATGTAAGTACATTTTGTGCCACTAACACTGTGATGTATAAAATGAGCTGTTTGAATGCCTTTTAATGTTGTGTTTTGTACTTGGAATCATATTGAAAAGTTTAATTTGTAATTTCAATACATATTTTAAATGATTGTCTTCTGTGACTTTTTTTTTTTGCTTTTAAAAGGGGAAGTCTTTCTCTAGTTTCTCTTTTTCTGATGTAAAATTTTGGAAATCTACCCTCAAAAGGAACATGTACATAATAGATGAAGAGTGGGCCCAGAGTCAGGGACATATGGGTTCAAGTTTTACCTCTCATAAATACCTACTATCGAGCCCCTAGGCAAGTCGCTTAGCCTCTTAGTGCCCCAGGAACCTCTCTGAGGATGGAAGTTGCATAGAGCAAGTTGTTGTTATGCTTTGGCTATGGGAATTCCCTTGCCCGGAATTCCCTACATTGACACAATCAAATGTCCAGTCAAAAAAAAAAAGAGGAACATGCAAAGATTATTTCCATCATATCTGAGTACCTGTTGTGTGCCCAGAGTAGTACTATGTTCAGGAAAATGGTCTGTTTGTAAAGGCTTCCTTATTAATATTATTTTTGGAGGAAAATGAGCCTCATTGATGGAAAACAGATGACTGATTAAAATGCATCTCAAAGAACCTTCTACATTCCAGGGAATGAAGTGTTGGTATTTTAAAGTTTCATCCTTTTTAGACTATTCCATTATCTTTTAATTCACAAATATCTTTATAGATGGAGAAACTAAGGCACAAAGAAGTAACTGAAGAATGACTTAACTGAGAGTCTCCTATGTGTAGGATATAGGATTCAAATCCAGATCTCTCTTAACCAACTCCAGTATCTTTCCCTTTGCAGTATTGCTTCTTGACTTTCACTTTTCACTGAGGCTAAATAGGGAAATAGATTTCAGTTGCCTTAGAAGGAAGTGGATGGCTCCAAATCTGTGGCACTAGGATAGGAAAGGTATTATGATGTGAAAATACACCTTACTTGAAGTTAAGTATTCTTGGGTCAAATCTGCCATTGACAAATGCTTGTGTGGACATGATATAATGCCATGCACAAGCAGCTTCTCAAAAGAATGCTACTGTGAACAGCTTTTAAGGTTTGGATTATGCAGTATAGTGGACACTCCATTTATTCCTTTACAAATCAAAGCAAACATTCACAACAAATCACAACATAATATTCACAACATTACATCTTTTCACAGAGAATCACAATATAGTGTTCACAACAGCTTAACATAAGAATGGCCATATAGTTTTTATTACAGTGGCCACAGTATTTAGAACAAAGAACAAAAGAATAATCATCTGGTTTCCCTACGGGGGAAACACTGCTTACTTAATCATTCAGTCATCTCACAAAACAATAATCAGTCTTCCACTCATGGGGCAATCATAAGTTAACTTAATCAGTCACTTATCCAGATTCACAATTACTAAGTATCATTAATCACTAAATATAATCATTAGAAAATTACACAAACCCTCCACCCCTCAGTGTCTAGTAAACTTAATTTCATCAGGCATCCAACGGAAGGCCTTTTCTTCACCTTGATTCAGGGTAGTCTCTCAGATTTGCTGGATCCCCTTCCATGGTCACAGCTCCTACCTGAATCCACCACTCACCTGGATTCAGAGACAGCGCCCAGCTCCTTGTCCCATCCTCTGAGCAATTCTTGTTACACACTGAAGTTCACAGGGTCCAGCACATCTCAAACCCTTCTCAACTTCTGTTGCTGGGAACTCAAGGATCAACCAAGCCACAAACAAAGGCTTATCATGGTAATGCTTCTTCAGTCCTCCAGCAGTTCAACTGGCCCTACAACCCAGAATGAATTTTAGCCTTCCAGGAGGCAGCAGCTTCAGCCTTCACCAGTTTCTGGTCTCAGGAAAAATTCCAACTCATTTCTCAGTCAGCTTCCAGATACTGGGAGAGAATTCTCTCTCTCTCTCTCTCTCTCTCTCTCTCTCTCATTCTCTTTTCCTCTCTCTGTCTCT
>CM053595.1:166015195-166048404 GCA_028646575.1 Pseudocheirus occidentalis | reverse complement strand
AAGGTCTCTACCCCAGGAAATGTCTGGATGGCATCAGTTACAAGTAACAGATACACCATTGTTACCATAAAGCTCCTGTCCAGGTTCTTTTTTGATCATGGCTTTCAGGTAGTCCAATAATTTTTAAATTATCTCTCCTGGATCCATTTTCTAGGTCAGTGGTTTTTCCAATGAGATATTTCACACTGCCTTCTATTTTTTTCATTTATTTGGATCTGTTTTATAGTATCTTGATTTCTCATAAAGTCATTAGCTCCTAATTGCTCCAATCTAATTTTGAAGGAATTATTCTCTTCAGTGAATTTTTGAAATTTCTTTTCCATCTGGCAAATTTGGCTTTTTGCATTCTGTTCCTCATTGGACTTTTGGGCCTCTTTTGTCATTTGAGTTAGTCTATTTTTTTAAGGTGTTCCTTTCTTCACTGTATTTTTGGGTCTCCTTTATCAGATAGCTGACTTGCTTTTCATGATTTTCCTGTGTCATTCTCATTTCTCTTCCCAATTTTTCCTCTACTTCTCTTACTTGATTTTCAAAATCCTTCTTGAGCTCTTCCATAGCCTGTAACCAGTTCATGTTTTTCTTGGAGGCTTTTGATGCAGGAGTTGTGACTTCACTGTCTTCCTCCCATTCCATGTCTTGATCCTTTTTTGTCCCCCAAAAAAGGATTCTATGGTCTGTTTGTGCTTCCTATGCTTACTCATATTGCCAGTTAAGTACTTGACTCCTGAGCTCTTTGCCATGGTAGAACTCTGCTTCCAGAATGGAGAGAGCTTTGTCCCAAATCTCTGAGGTTTTTGCAGCTTCCAGAGCTATAGGAGTGTGCCTTCTCTACAGCCCCCACAAGCTCTGGCTCACTGATCACACACCCCAGGCCACCACCCAAGACTATGATCCAGATCCAAGCAGGTTAAAGCAAGAGTGACTACCTTCTGAATGGTAGCTTGGTTCCCCTACAATCTGCAGGCCAGGAGCTTCTGAGACAGCCACACAGTGCAGCCTCCCTCCACAACTCCACAGCTTCTCGCCCCAGAGGAAGGGACTGGACCCCGCTACCTCCTGACTCTTTCATCCCCCTCTCCTGTTCCAACTGAGTTCCACACTGACCTTTTACTTTCTCTGTGGCATTTCTGGAAACCTCCACAGTTGCTGGTGCTTCCCTTTCCTAAAGTATGCTCAGACTGGGGACAGAAACGGGAGAGCTTTGATAGACCTTTCCTATGGGCCTGCCCTGCTGTCTTCAGCAGGAGATTTGTTTCTATCACTTTGTGGGTTCTGTAGCTTTAAAATTTGTTTAGGGTCATTTTTTAACAGGTATTGGAATTGTTTGGAGCTGGAGCCCATGGCCAGTTTATGCTTCTACTCTACCATCTTGGCTCAGTCTCAATAGGTCTTCCTTTTATGAAAACAATGATCATGTATGAGTGTTTATCTATTAACACTATGTTCTCTACAAACATTTAATTCTGAGCAAATAAAAATGAATGAGTTGGTTTTCCAGCTTTAGTTAGCTCCTTATGAATTGCTTGCTGGAGTTCATGACATGTACACTTTTCATGGATATTTTACAGTATTTTTAATTCAGTGGTTTTTAAGATTGGATACAACTCCAAGACAATGTGCAAATGAAATTTTTAAAGGACATATTTCAATGACAGAGATATTACAATGGCTGTAGGTGTAAAGTCACGTCTTTCAAAGATCGTCCAAAGATCATCACCCAAGTCCAAAGTAATAATATCTATTGAAGTACAAAGTAAGATATTGTTGACAATTTTAAAAAAATGTAAAAACTGACAAATTATTGCTCCAAAAGAGCCTAATTAATTCTCAGAAAACAGGCAAAGAATCTACAGAGTTTTGTTATTGATTCATTTACTATATAGTTAAGAGATTTTGATACTGAAAGCACAATGAGATAACCAATAAAAAAGTTGCTTAATTATTGCTATAAAGACAAAAGGAAAAGAAGAGGTTTAACATGAGAAAGATAATCATGAGAAAGATAGTATAAAAATTGGAGTTACTAAAAAATCTGAGAAAAGGGAAATTTTTACTGGTCACACCCTTTTTCAATCAAGGATATACTACATCTGTTGTCAGAAGGATCTCTAGATAAAATATGAACATCTTCAGCCTGTAAAACATCTGCTCCAACACACACACACACACACACACACACACACACACACACACCATACTCTTATTCTTTCAGTGGTTCTAAAAGTCTATTCCACAGACTTCAACTCTGATATATTTTTTGATAATGCTGAGCAACAGAATTGTTCTATAATTACAGAAATTTCCACATGGAGAAAGAACACTGTAACATGACATTGTAGCATATTATACACTATGACAGCTTATGGGATTTATGCAAGAGATAGAAATTTATAAACTCTAATGGTAGAGAACTCACTTGATTTAAACCCCATTGAAAAACTATGTTTTGTAATCAAAGCTAAATTTGGGGAAATGAACTGGTTATCATAATTATTTTTAATAGCCAGTATGATAAAAATGTGATTTCAGTGTGAAGAATCAAGGAATATAGACAAAAATTTGTAAACTCCATTCTAAACAATGTACAACTAATTTAATCAAAATATGGACATATTATATACTGAAAGGTTTTTGAAGATGCAAAAATCAACAAATTAGAGCCAAACACTATGTTTGACTCTAGAGATACGAATACAAAGAATGAAACAACCTTTATTCCAGAGGACTTTCATTCTAATGGAGGAAACAACAATACAAATAAATATACATGTCATGAATAAAAAGGAAAAATAAAAAATACATAGATAATACTGTATATATTAATGCAACATGATCAATATATTAATGTCAATATTAACTAATATATACATAATATTATGTATATAATATTGTATATAAGGGAATTGACCCACAGAGACTACCCACACATTCATAGGTGGCACAGGTAGGATTCCAACGCAGCCTATTGCAAACTCATTAGAACTGGGCCTACAATCAGAAAGACCTGAATTCAAATTTTGCCTCAGAGTGATTCTAGGCAAGTCACCTCTGTCTCAGTTTTTTCAGCTCTAAAATGGGCATAAAAATAACACCTACCTCTCAGAGTTTCATATGAGATAATTTTTGTGAAGTGCTTACCACAAAGGAAGGCATATGTTGTCATTCAGGGACTTCAGTCATGGCCAGCTCTTTATGACCCTGTAGACCATACTGTCCATGGGATTTTCTTGGCAAAGATACAAGAGTGCTTTGCCATTTCCTTCTCCAAAGAATTAAGGCAAACACAAATTAAGTGACTTGTTCAGGGCCACACAGCTAGTAAATATCTGAGGCCAGATTTGAATTCAGTTCTTCCTGACTCCAGGCGCAGTGCTCTATCCACTGAGCCACCTAACTGCCTAGCATATTATTCCTGTTTAGTTGTTTTCAGTCCTGTCCAACTCTTCATGAACACATCAGAAGTTTACTTGACAAAGATACTGGAGTGGTTGGCCATTTCATTCTCCAGCTCAGTTTACAGAAGAGGAAACTAAGGCAAACAGGGTTTAGGTATTTAAATGTTTGTTTCCTTCTTCCTTCTTCTAATTCCAGTTCCCTCTCTCTTTCTCCCTTTCCTTTCCTCCCCACTTACTTTTCCTCCCCTTTCCCCCTTCCCTTCCCTGTGTCCACATACCCTACCCTACAGGTGGTCTGCCCAAAGGAATGTAAATTTTGATCGCTGAAATCTAGCAAGATATCTTGGTATTTGTGGGCCAGATTTCTTCCTTAAGGACCATGCCTTAAACTCAGATCATTCTGGCTCTCATTGATCGGCCAACAGATCCCAGGCCAAGCCGCACTTGGTCATTGTTTGGGCCATGAATGGCTCAGAGTGAATATAAACAGTAATTGTTTCTGTTTTAGCCAGAAACCTAGAGGGTCTTCTCTTCCCATATTAATTCCCCCCCCCCCCAACTAGGTAAAAGAGGCCATTCTCTGCCTCTTTTCTTACCTAGACTTAATCACTGAATGGGCAGTGCCTCAGTCAAAATGAAACCTGGGAAAGACCTTAGTTTTAAAGCTAAGGTCTCTTTCTAGTTGTCCTTATCTATATCTTGCTACTGGACCCAGATGGCTCTGGAGGAGAAAGTGAGGCTGGTGATCTTGCACAGCACTCCCTCACTTAAATCCAATTCACTTGCATGTCATGGCATCATCTCCCTGATGTCATGGCCATCTTCACAAAGGACAAACAATAACATCCAGTTCCAATGTTCTTCCCTATATCCGAAAGCCTCTCTACCTATCTCTTGTGCTTTTGGGTTGGGAAATAAGTAATACTGGCATTGAAGAGGTACCCAAAGGGGGTTAGGGTTGCCTGAGACCCCAAAATACCAAGAAGCCGGGTCCTGCTGAAAGAATTCCTCTCAAGTCTTTACAGCCGAAGAAAAAGTAGTTTATTCAAAGTTCAAGTTCGCCACATGGGGTAGATTCTTAAGGAGCCAGCCTGTGCTAAGCTATTCTATGGCGCTCTCTCAGAGCAAGTCTGTGCCAAGCCATTCCATGGTGCTCTCACCCAGATAGAGGGAAAATGGGGTCTTATATACAGAGGAATGTAGGGGTGGTTCAGAGGAGGAGACTGGGGAGGGACTTCAGGTGGAGTTAATGAGGTCAAACTCCAGTAATGAGTTTGGGGAGGGGAACTGATATTTTGATAGGCTCCAGGGTGGGAAGCAGATGGATAGTGGAGGGCCAGGCTAGTAACAGGTTTGGGCCTAGCCACAGTGAAATACTTATGGCCTCTGCAAATGCCTCCTGAAGATTCAGTCAGATTTCAAGAGGTTTCCCAGAGTATGTACCTCAAAGATTCAAGGAGAGCTCAAAAGGGGAGGGGGATCCCAGAGCCTACACCTCATCAGCATCATTAACTTCATGTGGGGAGGAATAGAAGCCATGAATAAGTATGGCTTCTCAGTGTTAGAGACAAGACTTGAAAACTCTTTTGAGTTTTAAGCGTGGTGCTCTTTCCTCCGGGCCATATTTTCTTTAATAGGATTTTTCTATCTGTATCTTTCACAGACTTTGAAGATGAACCATGAGCTAAGCTCCAAACTGAATAGGAGCTAGGGCTTGTGGTTATTCCAAATTGCTCTCTTCTGCCAAAGTCCGTCTCTTTAACACAGTGATTCTCTAGAGATGCTATATGACTACAAATTCTGGTATACTATGATCTCATATTATATTAAATTACAAAGGGACTGAAAGTC
Organism: Pseudocheirus occidentalis; assembly: GCA_028646575.1. Lineage (NCBI taxonomy): Eukaryota > Metazoa > Chordata > Mammalia > Diprotodontia > Pseudocheiridae > Pseudocheirus > Pseudocheirus occidentalis. The sequence continues at coordinate 166,043,158 of CM053595.1, read as the reverse complement.
AGTGAATGGCAAGGCACAAGCCGAAGGCAAGAAGGCTTTAGCATAAGATCTACAAAGATCAACATGGCAGATTTATAAAGGACAATTATGACTGTAATAGGACACTATCCAGTCACGCAGCCAGAGCATAGGACGTTCTATTGCTATTTTCTGTATGGTTAAAGAATCAGAAAAAGGTGTGCAGCACTTGGGGAGAGCTTCACTGGAGGATTTCCTAAGGATCGAGACTTGGGCTTGAAGGAAACCTTAGAGATCATTTAGTTAAATTCCATCATTTTATAGATGGGGAAATTTAGACCCAGAGATGTTCTGTAACTTGCCTCCTAGATCAAACAAGGTATAAATATTAGAGGTAGGATTCAAACTGAGCTTCTTTGACTCAAAGTACCATGCTATTTATGCTGTTTTTCACTGCCTCATTTAATAAGAATCCAAAAATAAATAGCAGAGGATGAGAACAAACAGGATAGATTAAATCAATCAATTAATTAGCAGTTATTCAATGTCTTTTGTGTCCAATAAGAAGTAGGTTGACCCCGGGAATAAAGAACCAGTCTACAAGTCATAAAGGCTTATGTTCAAGTCTAACATCTGACATACTGGCTAGAGGACTCTGGGTAATCCACTTAATGTCCTCCTATCCCAAGCAAAGTGTCTATGGCTTTAAGTGTTAGAGTAGTTGATGGTCTTCACTGGTAGAGAGAATTTTCTAAGGAGGAATTTTTCTATGCCAATGAAATCACAGGTCAGGACAAAAAGGAAGTTGTTTTTGTTTTTGCTCTGGGATACAAATAAAACATGAGCCAGTTCCAATATTCATGGAGCAGAGATTTCATAGGGATGATAGGATCAGGTATCAAAAGAGAACTTAGAGACCATTAGCTAATAAATCCCATCAAAAAAGGGAAATGGATTAGGTTTCCAGAAAGGTAATGCAAGCCATATACACTATAAATACACAGTGAGGGTGGGGAAGTGTGGGATCCCTAACAAGTGTGAAAATCAGGAATAGCCTCTTGAAAGAGTATCCAGAGTATGAGGAGGAAGAGATGGAGATGGAGAACATTTTACTTTTGGGGTATAGCCAGTTCAAAAGAATGGGGATGAGAGATAAAATATTGCATATGGGGAAGAGCAAATTGGTCATCCTGGTGATGAACAGGTAGAGCATTTAGGGATCAGTCAGGTGTAATTAGCCTGCAAGGAAAGGATAGAGTCAAATTTTGGATGACAATAGGGAGCCAGGAAGGCTTCTTGAGCAGAAGAGTGGCATAGATCTCACTTGGAGGAGATCATGAATCCATCTAAATAGCTAAGTCATTACAGAAATGCAGAATGGTTCAGAAATTAGAAATTGCTTTACTAGTCTCGCCTCTGCTGACACTGACTTTCTATGTGACCTTTCAAAAATCACTTTCTATCTTTGGGAATCAGCTGCCTTCACTGTATCACTGATGAGATAATATAGATCATGTGCTTTGCTGCTTGGCACATAGTAAACCGTGTTCAATAAATGCTTGTTGACTGGTTGACCTTAAAATGATAGATAAATGTTAGCTATTATCATTATTATTATTCTTTTTAAAATGAAGAGGTTGAGCTATATGACCTTTTCTAGCTCTGACATTTTGTGATTCATTATTACCATTTCAGCTGCTCCCTTTCTTGTCATTGCTAGAGAAATGAGGGTCAGATGAGATGGAACTGAGTCATCAAAAATGACATCTGGAGCTAGAAGTATTTCCCTACCAGAAACTGAAGGTTTTTTAATGGAGAAAGGCAGTGCAAGAATCATTATTCCAATGCTTTGTTTAAGGTCATTGGGTTGGTAATGCAGAACCTGGGTTCTAACCCAGGTCTCTGACTCCAAATCCAATCCTAAGTACATAATACAGCCAAAGCCCCTAAGCAAGTATGGGGACCAGGATCTGAATTCAGGTTTAGCTCCCTTTTCACTTATAGGCGGATGGATTAGGCTTCCAGTTTTAGGTCCCATGATTTTCTTAAAGGAAGGGCCAGATTAGCTGGCAATGGATTTTCTTTCCAAGTTGGTACTTCGTTCCTTCGGTCAGCAGAGGGAGCTGCGCTCGCGCTCCGAAGGGGTGGGGGCCAGGCGGTGGTCTTCAAAGGCAAACGCTGCAGCAAACCCACAAACGTTTTATGGCGTCTTTGTGCTCAGATTAGCAGCTTCTTCTCCCCTTTCTTCTTCCCCTCCCCTTTCATTCATTACCCCACCTTCTCACACCCCCCACCCCCGCTCTCACCTCACTAACATTTTAGGGGCCGGGGTGGAGGTGGAAGGACGGGCGGGAAGCCCACGGTGCAATAAGGAGAAGCCACTGCAGACTGTCCAAGTCAGACCTAGCAGCGGCGCGCGGCTGAGCCTCGGAGTCCGGGCCTGCGCGCGCCGGGCAGGGCGCGGGCTGAGAGCAGGGAGGCGTGGGGAGCGGTCGGTGCCCGGAGGAGGGGCGGCGGCGGTGGCGGCGGCGGGAGCTGCAGCAGCTGCAGTGTCCGCTCGGGAGGGAGACACAGAGGAAGGAGATTGCGCAGCCCCGAGGAGGCCGTGCCCGTGCCCGCGCCCGCGCCTGCCACGGCAGAACTGCGGCAAACACCCAGGTAAAGGAAGGAGCGGCGGCTCCGACCCCCTTTGTATGCGCAGTGCGGACGCCTTCGGGGAAGGATTCTGGGGAGGAGGAGGAGGAGGAGGAAGAGAAGGAGAAGGAGGAGGAAGAAGCCCATCCGTCAGCCTCGCTGCCCGCCCGCCTGCCTCTGGGATGGCTTGCTCTGTCGCATCCAGAGCAGAAGCCGAGGGAGCAGGAGGATGTCGCTTCTGCTTGACAGAGCCTGGCTGTCGCTGCGGTGGCTTTCGGGAATCTGCTCCCGCCGCTGCTGACAACTCTGTCTACTGGCCGCAAGGCAGGCGGGCAGGCAGGGAGGGAGCGTTTGCCCTTGGCCTTGACTGCCCTGAGAGCTGGTTTGTATATTTGTGCAGACGGCGGGCCACGGTGGAGGGAGGAAGGGGGTTGAGGGGATTCAGTGGAGGGGGGCAGCAGTGTGACCTTTGAAGGGACTGGGGTGGGGGTGAGCCTAACGGCCAGCGCATCTTGCTTCTCCTGCATTTAGTGCTTTTACATCCTCCTTCTCCCCGCTTCCCTCCCCACCCTTTACCAGTTTGCAAAACACTTGCCCTCCCCCCCATTTTGTGCTTCGGGGGCTTTGCCTGTAGCTGATGGGCTGGGGTGGGTGGGGAGGTTCGCGTTGACCTGGGCTTTTTGCATCTAGCTATACCCCTTGATCCACATGTTCTTTTTCCCACCTGCCCCGAAGACCAGGAATAGGTTTGGATTTTGGGAGGGTTAGCGTGGGGTTGAGGGGAGAGGGGACTGTCTAGGTCAGGTTCGTCTGGGAAAGAGAGTGGGAGTTAGAAATAGAGAAGGTCAAGGTTAGTGGATTGCGTTTCACCTGCCCTATCAACATTTAGAGGGTTTGTGCAGTTTAGCTCTTCCCAGTTGTGACAGCTGCTGCTTCCATCTCCAGCCTACAGCCCTTCTCCTTGGCCCATCTCCCTGCTCCTCGCATGAATTTGTCAATAGATAATCAAAACCCCAGCTCTTGACTCGAAGAGAACTGGGTTGGCTGCTGCCTGCATTCCAGACATGGCGGGTCGCCATGGGGATGATGGGTTGGGGGGTGGGGGAGGATTGCGACTGTGTTGCTTTTAAATCTGAAGGAGAGTGATAATGCATTTTGAGAGAAGTGGAGAAGTGACCCCTCCCCACAGTCTGTGGTCTTTGGCTGAAAGGTTCCTTTCATTCATTCCAGAGAGGCCAGACTGGGAACTGTTTAATTTTGTCTTTGTACTCCCAAGGCCCAGTGCTACTAAGCACTTATTAAAGGCTTGATAATTGATTTTCATTTGAGTGTCTTCCTCGGCTATAAAGATATTTGATTCTTGGACCAAACATCTTATCTTTCTTCTTCAAGGATTTGGGCTCACAACCTTACTATAAAATAGGTGAACGGCATGACGTAACACTTCACTCTGTTACTTCTAATATTCCGTCATGTGATTCTAGCATTTTAATGAAGATTAGAATAGTCATAAAAGTAGAATCATAGAATATTAGTACTAGAAGCTATTTTAGATATGACTTAATAATCATGATATAATAGCTCACATTTCTAAGGCCTTTAATGTTTACTAAGAGTTGTTTTCCTCAAATGGTTCTTCTGCAAGGTAGGTACTGTAAGTATTGTTATTATGTGTATTTTACAGATGAGAGGGGAGGTGACTTAGTTGAGGGTATTCTGCTTCTTAGTGGCGTGATCAAGACTAGAATTCATATCTCTTGTCTCTGCTAAATTCTCTTTCAGCCCCATCTAGCTAGTCTGTCTCATTTGCCTCCTTAATGATTTGGCCTAGTTGGACAGTTTCGTGTATTCTTTCTATAATATCTTATACTCCTGAGGTTTTCCTTGGGTTAATCATGGGTTCTGCTTAAGGGAAGTTTTAATATGACATATATAAAAATGCTTTAGGATAAGTAGAGATCACTCTCATTTTACCAAGGGATGGAAAACTGTAGTGTTCTAGTCTATATAAGCCTTACATAATCCATGCCCATGTTATAAGGCCTTCAGCCAGCTTCTTGAAACTGAAATAGATAATTTATGTGAATGTGCCTTCTTTATGCAGGACTAGAGGAAAAATCATTTGTGGGGATTAGTCCTGGGAATCTCTTCTTCCTTATTTTATCATTTGTGAAAATATGAATATATCAAGGATCTGTGATTTACTGTGATTCCCTTCATCTATAAATGAGTAGAAAAATAGATGGATTTAAACCTAGGTCTTGATTTCAAGCATAGTATGCTTCCTTGCAAATACATGAATAATTTCTTAATAAAAAAAAACATAATTAATTAGGAGGCCTTTAAAATGGGGGCAAATGGACAAAGGCATTTCAGTATTCTAAAGAGCTAGCTCTGTGACCTTGAGCAGTAACTCCTTTCTCTAGGCCTCAGTTTCTTCCTCAGTGAAATGATGAATTGGATTAGATGATGTTCTTAAAACCCTTTTCAGCTCTAAAAAAAGTCTGTTTCTATGATTCTGTCTTCTAGGTGGAGCTCTATTGCTGAACTACTAACTAGCTGCTTACATACTTGTAAGTCTTAAAAAGATGAACATTTCATTTCTGGCCAGAGGGGTAGATTAGCCCCAAGAGATATGATGCTTTTCTATATTTTGATTTAAGAATTTGGATAAAAAGAGTTCTAGTGATGAATACTTGAGAAAAAAAATGTGTCTAAGAGAGTTCCCTCTCCTTTAAAAAAGATTATTTTCCTCTGAGACTAAATCCTAGGGCAAAAGTTCTTAACCTCTGTATGCGTGTGTGCGTGCGTGCGTGTGTGTGTTCGTATGTGCCATAGAGTGCTTTGGCATGCTGGTGAAGCCTACAGACCTTTCCCAGAAATAATGTTTTTAAATGCATAAAATAACGTACAAAGGACAAAAAGTAAACCAATAATTTTGAAATGTAATCTATATCTCTCTATCTATATATATACACACACATACATACACATAGTTTCAACATATTACAAAAAAAACCCCACCACTACCTTCATGAGCCTTAGGTTGCCTTAGGGCAACTTGAAAAATATAAATCTTTCAGATAAATGCCCTCTAGAAATCTGAGAGGTATGCTTCCTCAAAAATCAAATTTCCAAACCTTGTTGATAGAAATAAATGCTTTGGTGGCTCTTACAAGCAGCTTGCTAATCAACAATTAATATCATCTAATCAGTTCTTCTGCAGCTATTACCTGCTTAGCACTAGGTATATAGAGAGGCAGAGATGAAACAGTTTATTCCTCTCCAGAAGCTTATGCCTTGTGTCAGGGGAGACAACGTATGTGTATAGATGTATATGTATGTATATAGGTATATGTATACACGTATGTGTATGTGTACACACACACGCACAATAAATACAAGGTCATTTTAGGGAGGGGATTCGATACAAAGTTATGGAACTGGAAGATAGAATGTTACATATGGGGAACCACAAGGTGACCAGTGCTTTCACTGCATGGAAGTGAAGCAAGAAGAGCCTTCTTTCCCAGAAGTGTCCCAAATGATAATAAAATCCAGCTTAAAGAGTTGGTTTTACAGACTTTTTTTTCTCCTGTTTTTGGTCCTGTTTTTGTACCTTTGAACTGCCTTACATTGCTCCTTCTTCCTCTTTACCCCTAATGGTGGTGAGCCACTAAATTTCTAAAGGAGGCAATTATGAGGAAGGAGAGACTTTGGAAGGTGGGAGGCAAGGAGCGGTGAGAGGGACATGGGAAAGTGGGAGGCACACAAGGATATGTACCCAAGGACTCAATGGATATCCACTCAGATGCACTGAACAGTAACAATTATTACCACAAATTCTTTCCTGCCAGAGAATTCTCTTGAGGCTAGGTGGTAGAGGAAAGAATGTTGGCTTTGAAGCCAGAAGAATGGGCTAAATTCTAGTCCTTGCTAATCATTTAATTTAATCTTGCTAAAGTCTATGCTTTAGTAATCTGTAATGGGCCTATCTGGTATCACCAGCTCTATCTTTTGCAGGAGTGTTTGTGAGGAATGCATTTGGTGACCCAAATTGTCATGTGAATGTCAACTATTATTTACCAGTTAATATGAATTTGAGAGGCAGTGTTGCATAGAGGATAGAGAACTACCATTAGAACTGACACATAATGGGGATGTGACTTGAGGCAAGTCACTTTACTCATTGCTGCAAGTGACCCTGTAAGACTTATATTGCTGAGCAGGTGCCAATCTGCATAGGCCTAGGGAGTTTTCTTATTGGCTCTTCCATATACCAGTGAGAATACCAGTCTGGTCTAAAAAAAGAACAAAACATTTTTTATTAAGCACCTACTATATACCAGACACTGTGCTTTGTGCTGGGGCAACAAAAATAGAAATGATTTATGAATACCTCACTTGGAAACACCTGCTTCCACAAATAGTACATCAAAGGCCACAACTGGAGAACTGCTTCCCAGGGGCACTTAAATTCTGTAGTCCAGCCATATTATAGGTTTAATTGGCTATTGATGTTGGTCTGGAAACCTAGCCACCCTTTATAACTATTTTTTCCTATAGGAAGATGAGTTCCAAATAACCATGTAAGATAAACCTTTGGAATATAACCCATCTACAAGTTGACAACTGCCTGTATGTGACATGTGACAGCCAAGAAATGTAACAGGATCTCGGAGCGCATGGTGTCTCCTACCAGGGATTTAATAGTACTGTTCTGTGCTTCCCTGGTTACACCACATCAGGAATATTGTGTTTAGTTCTGGGCACTATATTTTAGGAAGGGACATTGAGAAACACAAACATTGAGAAGCATACAGGTGAGAAAGATTGGGATTGGAAAGGTCTTAGATGTAACAATTGTTTGAAGGAACTGGTAATGTTTATCCTGGTGAAGAAAAGACTTGGAGTGGTGGAGGATGGTGTTTTAACCATCTTAAAAGATTTAGGGATTTCATGTGGAAGTGAATTACACTTGTTTTATATGACCCCAGAGGACAGAATTAGGAGCTAGTAGGTAGAAGGTGAAGTATATAAATTTAATCTTCATGTAGGAAAAATCTTCTTAATGATTAGAGCTGTGCCAAAGTGGAATGAATTGCTTCCAGACTGAATGGTTTCCCTTCCCTAGAAGTCTTTAAGAAAAAAAGAGTTGCTAATGCTTTCTTGTGTATGTTATAGAGGGAATTTTTTCCTCAGAAATAGGTTGTAATAGATGACCTTTGCGAACCCTTCCAGCAGTGAAATGCTGTGGTTTTTTTTGTAATGGTCCACAGGAATTGAATGAGGATTGCTCTCCTGTTGTGTTTGTGTATATAATAGAGTAGGATGGGGAAGTCTTAGTTACAGGATATTTTTCTTACTGTGTGAAACTAGAATCTTTTGTAAGAAAGACTTGCTCCTTATCAGACAGTATCCTCCAGCGTTCTTCATTCTTCATCCTATATATACCAGATCAGGAAGTAGATTTGCCTTTACCCATAATAGATAACCATGTCATGGAGTCTCTGCACTAAAAAGGACCTTAGAGGTCATCAATGCCAATTTCCTCATTTTATGGAATAGGAAAATGAGGGTTTGGGGATAAATGATCTGCCCAAAGTTTTCCAACTTTTAATGGTAGAGCCAGATCTGTTTCCACTCTAGTGTTCTTTGTGCTATTTAAGGTCCTCTCCTGGACATTTCACAGATGAAGAAACTGAGGCTGAGAAAGGCCAACTGACTTGTCCAAAGCCATACAGTAACTGCCTCTGTTGTGTTCTCAGTAAGGAACTCCTTTGCACCTTCTTTTTCCACAATCCGTGACTTAACAGTCAGCATTCTTGTTTCCAGATCCTTCCCCTGAAACATTCAGGGTTGCTGGAAAAACAAATAGCAGCCCTGGTCATAAGTTAGTTGGGAGGCTGCTATACAAAAAATGACCTGCCAGTCTCTTTTTTTTAAGGACCTCAAATAGCCTTAATGGTCAATATTTGTTCCTTCCAAAATCAATACAGACTCAATTATTCACTTGAATCTATGATCTTAATTTAAAGTTCTCTATCACTATAGAGATCAAACCCCGCCAATATGTGCTCATATTATATGACTCTTGTTCAACTCTTCCTAAAAGTTCTTCTAAGGGGAACCATCCCACATGCTGAATGACTTCTCCCTCTTCTAGCATTGCAAAGGTTCCAGTGGGACGCTGGTTGTCTGTCATTCTTTGACTATTCAATTCCTTAGTGACTCCTTTTGCTCCATTTTTTGGAGTTTCTCATAGGGTTTTTTGTTGTTAGTGGTGGTGTAGTGTGCTTACATCCACCATGTGTCTTGTCTCTCTGTTAAAGTTTGTATGATACTTGTTTTAAGTTGTTCAGAAGAAATGATATTCCATGTCTCACTAATATAGCAAAATTGGTAAAATGTTACAATTTAAATCTGGGTAATAGATACTCTTCATCCATTTGGTATTTTGGACAGGCCAAACTCCTTTGAGCCCTTATACATCTCTTCCAGGAGGCTCTGTAATATCATGGGGCTTGATGGAGTCAGTAGAATGTTGTCTGATAACTGAAGCATCTGGGAAAACCTTACCAGCCAAAGACAGTCCCTCTTTGACTTGGGCTCAGAGCTGGATCTCCTTAATCACAGTGGTGATTTGAGGGAGCATACAGCTTCTTGTTTTACATCTCCATTAATTAGCAGAGGGCATTGAACAGGATTATTTCTATTCTTATCTTCCAATGAATCTTTATCTGTGGATGTGAAGAGGGTGCCTAAAGAGGGTTAGGGTTGCCCTGAGACCCCAAAATACCAGCATGCCGGGTCCTGCTGAAAGAATTCCACTCAAGTCTTCTCAGCCAAAGGAAAAGTAAAGTTTATTGAAAGTTCAAGTTTGCCATGTGGGGTGCTAGGCCATTTCACGGTACCCTCACAGAGCAAGTCTGTGTCAAGCTATCCCATTGCACTCTCACAGAGTAAGTCTCTGCTAGGCCATTTCATAGCGCTCTCACAGAGCAAGTCTGTGTGCTAGGGCATTCTACTGTACTCTCACACCACTTGGAGGGAAGATGGGATTCTGTATACAGAAAGGTTGTGGGAGGAATCTAGGGGTGGTCCAGAGGAGGAGATTGGGGAACATCTTTAGGAAGAGTCAGATGAGGTCAGACTCCAGTAGGGAGGGTCTTCAGGAGTCAAGATGAGATCAGACTCCAGTAATGAGTGATCAAGGGTGGGAAGTTGCTGGAGGCTACCTGGAGACCATAGACAATGGTGGGCCAGGCCAGTTCAAGGGTGGGAACAGGAACATTAAGGGTGGGAAACTATTGGAACAAAGAGGGGCTAAAGACTTGGGCAGAGCCACAACTTAAGGCTTATGACCTCAGGCAAATGTCTTCTCTGGGAAGGTTTACTTTATCAGAGCCTATACCTCAAAGAATCAAAGAGCTCAAGGGGGACTCCCAGAGCCTACATCTCATCAGATGGAACACACCGTTTTTGTAAAAGAACATATAAATGGCACTTTGTTCTGTGGAATCAAATGCCTTTTTGTAATCAAACAATAAGCACAATGAAATCTCTGCATCTTTCAGTTAATTGTGAAATGGTAAAGATGTGGACCATTGTTGGATATTAACTGGAAAGCTTACTTATGCCTTACTAGTACCCTCACTGAGGAGGCCTTCAATCTGTGTTAATAAAGATTTTGTACAGATGGGAGAGCAGGCATATAACTGATTAGTTAATTGATGTTCTATCAATTACCTTTTGTCAGTATTAACAATGTCTGAATTTCTTCATTTCCTTCATATATCTTATATATTATGTATAGGATGGGTCTCCATTACATAAAATTGGTTCTATCCTGTTGCTTTTCCCATCTTTGCCATTTTTAGTACCATTTATACTTCCTCTCTAAGAACATTTTGGCACTGTAATATTAGGACTCAAGTGTGTGTGTGTGTGTGTGTGTGTGTGTGTGTGTGTGTGTGCGCGCGCGTGCATTTTCATACTCCCTAATGGAGGAAATCGTTTTTTAAAATGTGTGGGTTTGTCTTTTTGCAAATATTTTCCATTTTTCTCTATTTGTAATCTTTCTTACATTTTTATCCTTAAAATCCAGTTTTGGAGCCACCAGACCATTTAATTGTAAGGAGGTCTATAAAGCCAAGCACAAGCAGATTCCCAAAAGAATGCTACTGTGAACAGCTTTTAAGATTCGGATTACATAGTAATAGTGAACACTCTGTTTATTCCATTACAAATTAAGATTCAGTACAATATTCACAATGTAATATTCTCAGTATTACATCTTATTACAGAAAGTCACAGTATTTAGAACAAGGAACAAAAGAAGAATCACCTGGTTTTCCTAAGGGGGAAACCCTTCTCACTTAAAGATACAGTCAGCAATTCACAATATACCACTCTTCCACTCTTGGGGCAACCATTAACTTAATCTGTCACTCATCTAGCAGTTAGCCACTAAGCTAGATTCCCAATTACTAAATATCATTAGTCCCTAATAAAGTCATTAGAAAACCACACAAACTTTCTACCCTTTGATTTCCAGCAAACCTCAGTTTAGTCCAAGGTGAGATTTTTTCTTCATTTTGACTCTGGGTAGTCTCTCTGATTCCCTGGATCTCCTTCCATGGTTCCAGCTCCCTCCTGAATCTGCCAAACAATCACCTGGATTCAGAAGCAGACAGCTGTCAGGTTCTCGTCCAGTCCTCAGAGGTAGAAAGCTCCCAGATCCTTGTCCAGTCCTGAGAACAATCCCCTGAACACACTGAAGTTCACAGGGTTCAGCGCATCTCAAACCCTTCACCACTTCTCTTGCCTGGAACCCAAGGATCAGCCAGGCCACGAATAAACAAAATCTTATCCTTTTCATGTTTCAGTCATTGAAGAAGGTTATACGTTACCTATAGGCTAGATAGTAGCAATAGCTTTGCAGATGCAGTTGGGAAAAGCCTGTCCATCCTCCAGGATCTCTACACCTTGTTATCCAGGTCATCTAGTGGTAGCTCACCCCATTCACTTCCCATGGTCCAGAATGAGTCACATAGGATAAGCAGGCATGGATAGGGTTGTGATCTGCAGTGCAAAACTCAAAATCTTTCCCTCTACATTCATGGTTCTTCCAAACTTCCTTAACCTTTTATGTCCAAGGCACTACTGTCCTTCTAATCACCCAAGTTTGCAACCTTGGCATCCTTACTCAGACTTGTCAGTTACCCTGTTTATCTCATTTGCCAAATTTTATTGTTTTTGTTTCCAAGGCATCTCTTGCATCTCTCTCTTTTCACATGGCGGCCATTGGCCTAGTTAAGTCCCTCAGCACTTTTCTCATGGGCTGTTATAGTCTCTTGTTTGCTCTCCCCACCTATTTTTCTTCTCCCTCTAATCCAACCTTGTTGCTGAAATGATTTTCTTAATTCATAGGTGTGACCATGTCACTGTCTTACTAAATAAACCCTAGTGGTTCTGTATTAATTCTGGGAAGAAATAGAAACTTTTTGGTATTATGCAGTATTTCATAATGTAGCCCTAACCTTTCCACTCTTATCATGTAATTCCCCCTCTTGTTCTCTACCTACTGGCCTTTCTGTTTTTCACACGTAACACACCACTTGTGCCTCTATACTTGATTTCTTATTTCTTTATTTCTTGATATACTTTATGCCTGAAATGTACTGACCCTTCACCTTTGTACCTTAGAATACCTAGTTTTCTTCATGCCAAGCCTTAGTATCACCTTCTACAGGAAGCCTTTCCTGAACCTCCCAGCTCATACTGCCCTACCTCCCCAAACTGCCTTGAATTAATATTTTATATAATCTTTGTATGCTTCCATGTTTCTCTTGAAAGAAGAATATAAGCTGCTTTAGGACAGGGACTGTTTCATCTTGGTTGTGTATCCTGAGTACATAGTAGAGTGCCTGACATGAAGAAGGTGCTTAATAAATGTTTAGTGTTGATTTTTGGTTCAGTGGAAGAAACATGTAAGGCATTAGGAGCACAGATCCATTTGAGTATTTGAGAGATTCACACGCTTAGTTTTTGTCATCTTCAAATGTAGTTGAAATTTCTGAATTAATGAAGCAAGCCACAGGAAAAATAAGATGTTTTTTAAAAAAAAAGACACGAAAAGAGATATGCAATATCCTGCAAGAAACATTTGTAGAGTTCTAGAGAGATGTATTGGAAAAATGCTAATACTTTATAGTGAAGTATATTTATGGCAAATGCTACCAAACAAACAAACAAACAAAAATCCCTCCAGAAATTTTTATTCCCGAAAGATTACATGTGACAATTTTTCTTCAAACAGGGTTCGCTGGTTATTTTCTGATGAAGTGCTTTAAAAAGCTATTGAACTTAAAGATGTTATACATTTTATTTTAATAAAAAGACAAGTGTCTTTTGTTGAACTTTTTTGTGATGACATATGACTGTCAGTAGCATAATTACCAGCAAGCAGATAATACTTAATTTATCGCTTCAAGGTAAAGATGACTTAAAATTTCTATCCTCCTCTCCCCCAACTATCCTTTATAACAAAGAATAAAAAAGGTGGGAGGGGGGGAAAGTTGCTCAGCATATCTAACCACTATTATTAGTTAAATTCTACAGTATATATGGTATTCCACGTCCATAGTCACCTCCCTTGTCTAGGAAGGAAGAGAAGTGCACCCTTTTTATCTCTTTACTCTCTTAAACACTTTGTTCATGCTGTTTACATTTATTGGTTTAGTTGTGAATATTGTTTTCCAGGTTCTGTTTACTTCACTTTGCATCAGTTTATGTAAGTCTTCCTATCGTCTTTATGTGTGTTTATAATGGCACAGTGGTAGTAAATTATATTCATGTGCCACAGTTTCTTTGGCTTTTTCCTCATTGATAGACATCTACCTTGCAGTTTTTTTGGTTTTTGTTGTTGTCACTATACATATTTTGTGGGTAGTTTTTTCCCCTCCTTATACCAGTGCCATATATTTATGTAGCACTTTAAGATCTACAAATTCCTTTATGCATATTGCCTCATGTGATCCTTACAATTATTCTTTGAGATAGATGCTCTTATTATCCCCATTTCACTGAGGTTAAGAAATGTTCAATAAGAGTGTGATGATAGTGGATCAAATGCTGGACTTGGAGGAGGAAGATCTGGGTTCAAATCTTGCCTCATATACTTTCTAAATATGTGATCTTTCCTCTTGTATATAAAAAAGGGAGATTGGATTTCATGGCCCCTAAGGTCACGTTCAACTCTAAATTTATGATCATGTGTTCTTGTGATTTGCCTGTGTTCACACAGCTAGTAAAGAGTGTGAGGCAGTGCTAATATTTGAATTTTCCTGTCTCTGAATATAGCGTTCTATGCATTGTGCCATCAAATTGTCTTAGTTGGGTTGTGTCTAACATTAGGATCTGTTTGTCAAGGAGGATGCAGAGTTTAGTCACTTCCTTAACATAATTCTAAATTGCTTTCTAGAACAGGTGAACAAATTCATAGTTCCACTGTAAGTGAATTAGTGTGCCTATATTTCTACAACTAATCCCTCTAACTACTTACATCATTTGTTATCTTGGCCACTTTTGTGGATGTGATATGAATTCTAAAGAGTTTTTTTTCTCATAGTTATTAAGAGTTTGTATTATTCTTTTGACAGCTATTTATTCATATATGTTGACAACTTATCCAATGGAGAGTGACTTTTTGGTGTTATATTCCTGTGTTAGTTCCTCATATAGGATATCAAAGGTGATGATCAGATAAAGAAGATATTTTAACAATGAGTGAAAGTAACAACTTTTGAAAGAAACTAGTACTTTGGAGAGAGTACCTTAAAAATTAATGTTTGGAAATATTTCCATCATTATGTGATTTTATTGCTGAAAGTGATAGAAATGTGTCATGTTTAAAAAATCTCATATCTTCTCATTTAAAAAGGTTAGAAGTAGAATGTTTTAACCTTTTTTTTTTTAATCTTCCAAATGAATACTTTTAGTGACTCTGGAGCTTATTTGCAGAAAAATGGAACACTTTTACAATGACTTCACAAAAAACAAACAAAAAAGCAAACATTGCCATTAGGGAACATATCAATTTATTAGCTGAATTTTTACAACAATCCAGACTTTGCATAATTTGGGAATGGGCTTGAGAAATGAGTATCATGGTTTTAATAAGTACATCCACAGTGCACTTCTTCCACTTGAATCTGTGTATCATTTGGAGATTTCTTTTTCTTTAATCAATTCACAAGCATTTATGAAAAGATTTCTATATCAAGAATGGAAATAAACTGAAATTAGAACCATGTGCAACTTCCATCCTTTGTTTCTAGTGTTGCCCTGTGGGGCCAAACAGAACAAGTCTTCCAGGGGACACCTTTTTCCAAGTGACAGCAGCACTTAGAAGATTTGAAGTCAGCAGAGGTAAGGTCGGGTCAGATTGACATCTTAGAGTTGATGATTTTTCTAAATAAAGATTCTCTTGCAACAATGATGATCTGTTTGCTGAGGCAACCTCTGCTTTGCAGTATAGTTTTGAGGATACATTTATTTTTGTCTTACAATTTTAGAATTGGAAAGGAGATTAAAATCCATCTAGTCCAATTCAAATAGGAGAACAGACTTACTACTCCCACACCACAAGGTTGTCTGATTTAGTAGTCTAAGAACCAGAATTAGTTAATATAATCTAAGTAATCAGTCAATCAGTCATTAAAGATATACCTACTTTGTGCCAAGCACTGCACTAAGCAGTGGTGATAAGAGAAGAGCCAAAAGACAATACCTGCCCTCAAGGATGATGCAATCTAATGAAGATTTTAAGTTTTCTGTGAATGGCTTTTGTATTTCTTTTAGTCTCCCTTGCCTTGCTATTTGCACATTTAAAAATAACAAATATCTGATGTTTTTATGTTGAAAGACACCTTTTTGGGGACATTTGAAAGTTTGCTTTGGGGGCTGGATGTGCCTTGTGGTGCTTCAGAGCAGACAGAAACAAATAAACATGGGCATAAATAAGGAAAATAAAATTTGAAGCTTCTGCTTTGGGATACCTGTCTTGGAGTGTGTGTTTTGGAGTGGAATAAATGCTAAACCAGTGAAGTGAAATGAGGACTTCCATTAAAACTTTCAGAGCTAGCTTGTTAGGGTTTGGAAAATTCACATTCTTAAATATGGGCATGTTCATAATTATGGGCACTGGCAAGTTAAACATAATAATTTGTGAATGGGAGTGAGGTAGTGTTCTGTTTGCTAGGTTCTTGGAGAGCCCTGCCACTGTGGTCTTATAATAATAATTACTACATCTTTGCTTGCCTCGTATTTTATGCTCTACAAAGTTCTTTCCTCACCTAATCAGTCAGGTTGATAGTGTAGGTGGGTGGCATTATCTCTACTTTGGAAACTGAGGTGTGGACCAGAGAAATGAAGTGATTTACTCAATTTCACATAACTAATAAGTACCCAAGCTGTTACATTTTTCTAACTACATTTTTATGTTGCCTTCTTACACCCAAAACTAAAGCATTTAGTGTTCCTAGGAATTGAGACAGCAAGGGCTGTGGTAAAATAAATGAGTTGAACAGCATGTTGCTCAGTGAATTCAGGTAGAAGCATTCCTACCTTCCTTCAGATGCATGGGGGCCCTCCAGGCACATGTGTCTTCCTGTTTTGTATATAAACTCCTCCTTGCTTTCCATTTCCTTCTCTGTTTCATCTTACTTCCCCCTTATCTCCATTCATTGTCTTCCCTTTTTCCCTTTCCTCTTCCTTGGTGTCTTCTGGTTTGAAGACGTGACAACTAAGATAAGCAGACATTAGGACAGGAATGTAGTCATCAGAAGTGAGAACAGATACAAAGTAAGGAATTAGGGAGTTAAAAGAGCATGTTTTTACTAATATCAAGAATTTAAGGATGTGGGTAACAACTGTAAGTGACAACCAGAGATCAAAGATCTGGTCAGTTTAGAGCATCCATAGTCTGGAGAAGGACAATAAATCAACACTTGTTAAGTCCTTACTGTGTAGCAGGCAGTGTTCTGGGGGGGGGGGGCAAAGACAAAAATTGAAACATATTGCTAAGCTGAGCCTTTAGCAAAAGCTTTGAATCTAGACATCTCTATTGTAGGGCATGAACTGAACCCATAGGTAAGTAAGTGTTTGTATTTGGCTGGAGAGCAGATGAGAATGGTAGTTATAGATGCCAAGAGTCAGGAAGCAAAGATGACAGGATTTTGTACAGCGCCTGAATTTTTGTTTTGTTCTGTAGCATATAGAAACTGGGATTCCAAGAAGGGAAGTAATTTGCTGAAGGGCTCATGCTTAGTAAAAAGTAGTAGCAAAATTGTGGAGCATTTAGGTGGCATAGTAGACAGTGTTGGGCCAGGAGTCATGAAGATTCATCTTTCTGAGTTAAAATCTAGCCTCAGATACTCACTAGCTGTGTGAAGTCACTTAACCCTGATTGCCTCAATTTCCTTAACTGTGAAATGAGTTAGAGAAGGAAATGGCAAACCCTTCAGTATCTTTGCCCAGAAAGCCCCAAATGGGGTCACAAAGAGTGATTGAAAAACACTGTAGTCAACAGTAGCAAAGTTGGAATTTGAATCCAGGTCCACTGACTCTAAATGGAATTCTTTTCCCACCACATCATAATAATGAAAAAATAGCAAAACCTATGCTGAGTACAGATGGGACATTTTTAGCTTGTTATTAATAAATTTGATGGACGAGCTTATTTTGTTTTGAAAAGTGAAATGCTTCAGGGCAAGAGACAGGTGTTTACTTTTTCTTTGTATAATAATGCATAGCTCATCACCATATGTACCCTTGCTTTCTGTCATTCTGTATGTTTTTGACACTAGTTATAGAAAGGAGATTTATAGGCTGATTGCAGCCTCACTGTTCATAGCAAACCCCAATTTGGTCTGCAAACAGCACACAGGCTCACTACTTTTTCCAGAAGCTCAAAATGGACTGTATTGTTCTGCAATCACTTGCTTCCATCTTAAGCCTTTAGCCTTAAGCATTTAGGGTTTTGTGGATTCTAGAGTTGGGCTCAGAAAAGCTTTAGAAATTAGATAACAAGGAAGATACTGGGAAAATTGGGTACTTACTCTGTCACTTAACCTATGCTTTAGCTACTTCTCTTAAAAGCTATCAACAGAGGTCTGCTTTAGGACTGAGGAACTTAGCTTTTAGAGCCCAAAGGGACTTCTGATGACCCCTAGTCCAACCCCCTCAATTTACATATAAAGTAAATGCCCAAAGTTACATATTAAACATCTGAGGCGGGATTTGAACCTGGATTCCCTGATTTCTAGAATAAAAAAAGCTGACATTTAAATAGTGCTAACTATGTGCCTAGCACATTACTAAAGGCTTTGCAATTATTATCTTATTCGATTTTCAAAACAACCCTGAAAGGTACATGATATTGCTACAGATGAGGAAACTGAGGCATACAGATGGTGACTCATCCAGCGTCGCACAGTAAGTGTCTGAGGCTGGATTTCAATTCAGGAAGATGAGTCTTCTGACTCCAGACTCAGCACTTTATCCACACATGGAGCCACCTAGCTACTCTGTACAACTAAGACTTTTTGAGTGCATTGTACCCCCATGCTCTTTGTGGCTCTTGCAGTGGTCTCTACCTTGTAGATTTTCAAATATTTATTGAATGAATGAGTTGAGGAAAAACCCACTGACAATGAAAACTTTCCTAGAGAGGTGTGGGCTTTTTTGGAGGCTGTGAACCCCCTAGCACTGGGTATCATCATTCCCGAGCTGGTTGACCCACTCACTCATCAGGGGCGCTGTAGAGGCAATTCCTGCTGCGGAATCTCCTGCTGAGAACCTGCCTCCTTCTGAGAGATTCCATGATAAGTATAAAGGAGCTGAACATTTCCTGTCAGATCTTTATTGTAAAGCCCCCAATGTTCAGTACGTGGTGCTATACCATGAGGAGGTTATACAGATCTAGTTCCTGCCCTCGTAGAACTTGTAGAGGAAGAGGAGATGTGACATGTATACAGATAACTACAGCATGAAGGAAAATGTTAGTCATTAAGCATTTTATTAAGCTCTTACTATGTGCTACGTACCATGCTAAGGGTTGAGAATAAAACGAAAGGCAAAAGATAGTCCCTGTCCTTGAGTTCACAATGAAATAGTTAAGACTAGAAATATTCTAAAGGCTTTTATGTTTCCAAAATTATGTGATCCTCTAAATGGCCTGTCTCCAGAGAATTCCTCCTCTGGTTGGGGTTTTTTTTTTTTTAAGAGGGTAGGGCAGTTGGGGTTAAGTGACTTGCCCAAGGTCACACGGCTAGTAAGTGTTAAGTGTCTGAGGCCAAATTTGAACTCGAATCCTCCTGACTCCAAGGCTGATCCTCAATTCACTGTGCCACCTAGCCACCCCTAAATTCCTCCTCTGATGCTTCATCAAGGCATTTCCTAAGCACTTACAATGTGCCAGGTGCTGTGCTAACTGCTGGGAATATTAGATGGAGCAAAAAGAGTACCTGTCTTACAGTCTAACAAGGGGAGACCATACACAAAAGGAAAATGGAAATGAGTCACAAGAAATGAAGGTAAACTGCTTAGGGACTATTATAGAAAAAGTTAGAAATGCTTCCTAGAGAGTAATGAAGACATGGATGCCCTGAATATCTTTCCTAGGAGAAGCCGGCTACTCAGAGGGAAGGGTTAAAGGGGCAGGAGGTGTTTCCAGTGTGTGAAATCAGGAGCTCCAGTCAGTCTCTTGGGTGAAGAGATTTCTGAGGCATTATAGAGAAAGGCCTGTAAGAAAGATAGTATAGCCTGGAGTGGAATGAATTCATTTTTTAACTGGGTCTTTAGAATACAGCCTTACCAGTGTGTTTTTTGAGTGGGAGGAGAGGTGGGCTAGGGTGGGGTGGAGGGGTTGAAAGGAAAGGGAGGCATGTGGGCAGGGGTAGAGTTGGCCCTCGCAGCTAAGAATGGTTTTTACATTGTAAAATAAAGTTTATACTTTAAAATGTAGAAGCAAAAACAAAAATTCAAAACACCAAATCTTCAGATTTGGCTTAAGGTCAGTAGTTTTACTTGGAATATAAAGTCCTGGACAAGGGCAATTTTCTTTTTGCATTTTTTTTTTTTTTGTATCCCTAGTGTTTAGCACAGAGCCTGGCTTATAGTACGCACTTAAAAATGCTTGTTGATTGATTGGTTTGTCTTGGTATAGAGTTGACCTTGGCCT
The DNA here is from genome assembly GCA_028646575.1 of Pseudocheirus occidentalis. NCBI lineage: Eukaryota > Metazoa > Chordata > Mammalia > Diprotodontia > Pseudocheiridae > Pseudocheirus > Pseudocheirus occidentalis. The sequence goes on along the minus strand of CM053595.1, from coordinate 166,023,321 downwards.
CTTGAATGCTATGCAAGCAAACACTGTCTTGCTAAATCTTTAGAAAAGTTTTTGGTGCTCCCTCAGCACTGGACTATTGTCCATGGTCTGAGACCCAAGTTTGAATTGGCTTATCTCCCCAAACCTGGCCATGAGGAAGATGCAAAGCCTAGACTGGGGCATCTAGAAGCTATGATCTGCATAGGTGGAGAAAGCCTCCATTCCAGAAAGAACCACAGATTCCTGAAAGATTGAAGTAATAATACTCCTTTAAATCATCTGTCCTGGGCAATCTTGCCCCACCCATACTCAATGCATGCTTTGATGTTGACTTTGCCTTCCATTAGCTTTTTTAATGTTGCAAGAGTAATCTTGAGAGGAGGAGCTCATCTGGGTCAGAACTGTGTATAGTAATAAGTGCTTAGCATTTGAGCACAGGCCTGGCATTTAAAACTACTCCTGTCTCAGGAAGAAGAATTTATCTGAGTAACCCTGGCCATTCATTACTAGTCTAGAAAATAAAGCAAATGAGCAGGTATAGAATAGGCCCTATTCAATAGGGGAAGAGACAGACCTAGAGAAAATTAGCTGATTTTAGAGAATAAGATTTTCCATGTGTTTGTGGGCCTTCTTTTTCTTCTTCTCTCCTCTCACTCTACTCCAGAGAACCTACTTGCTTCATGATTTTGATATAATGATATTCAAGAGCTTACTTGATGGATACTGCTGCCAGTCATACTTAGTAAAAGGCAGATTCATTTTAATGATTGGCTTATTATATGCTTGGAGCACAGTGTCATGGTAAAAATGAAAACCAATGGGCCATGAGTAGCATTTTCAGCCATTTTATTTAGGACAAGGCAGAATGGATACAGTGGAGGATATTTAGGTGAAAGTCAAGTTGAAGGTGGGAGAAGCAGAAATGATTTGTGATTTTGTCATTGGAGTATACTTCAGAACACTTAGACAGAAAGAGGATATGGATGAATCTGGGAAATGGGTCAAAGCCTCCACAGAGGCATTGCTATAGCAGTAGTAGGATATTTCAAATGAACAGATGAATGCTAGAGTTTCCTTTCTGTCACAAGTGGAATAGCTAATAACTTTTTGACTTGCTGTAGTGATTAACTTCTTCCTTCCAGAGGTGATAGTATTCACAAGGAGAAATTATATTTGGTTTCTTATTCTTCCTAACACAGTAACTGGATGCAATAGTGGAAATGATGGGGGAACGTAACCTCTCCATCCTTGAGTCTGGCGGTCAAATAAATAAGCATTTATTAAGTGTCCACTTACAAGGGCAAATGACAGACCCTGACCTCAAAGAGTTCACAGTCTAATGGAGGAGAAAGAAAGTATAACTAGGAAATAATTAATGGAAGGCTTTTGTAGAAAGTGAGATTTTAGTTGGGGCTTTAGGGAAGCTAGGAGGAAGAGATGATGGAGAGTATTTGTGTGTGTGTGTGTGTGTGTGTGTGTGTGTGTGTGTATAAACTATATATCAAAAATAAGTAGGGACCTTTGGACTAAAACGCTTCAAAGGAAGTTAGCCCAGGAAGACAGGAGTTATCAAGACTATGGAAGACTTAAAGAGGAAGTAGTTACAAAAGTCGGAAAGATGGCATTTGGCAGAAGAGGTTAATGTGGATACACAAGGGATTTACCAACCAGCTTCAGTTTAAAAAACAAAATGTACAGAATATGGAAGCAGGAAGATATGACAGAAACAGAAGATGAGGATAAGAGCATGGAACAGTCTTGTAAAAATGCTGTCAGAAATGCTAAAGCTAAGGCCGGTAAGGGAAGTTAAGGGCAAAAAAAGACTATACTGGAAGAAAAAGGATCAAAAAAGGAATATTCTTTTGTTTGGGGTAGAAAGGATGATGGTAATTGACATTGAAAGAAGATGCAGAGTTTTTCTATCCTTATTTGTTTTCTGTTTTTTCTGCAAAGGAAAATGACGTGTTATGAGAGAACAAAAATGACTTAACAGAGATGATTCCAAAGATGAGTTGAGAAACAAGAGAACACCACACTTCACTGGATAAATTTAAGTCACCTGACCCAGATGAACTGCATTCCTGGGTTTAGAAAGTACTGGGATATGTGATTACTTGAACCACTGTCAGTGACATTTGAAGATCATGGAAATCTAAAGAGGTACCATGAAATTGGAAAAAGTCAGATGTTTCCCCAGTTTTCAAAAGTAAAGTTGAGAGAAAGTGAAGAGAACAGAGTTGGCAGACTGCCCTTGACTTCACTTTCTGGGAAAATTCTAGAATGGAGCATTAAAGATAATGATTGATGAAAATTAAGAATGGAGAGCAGTGATTACAAAGAATCAGTATTTAGATCATGCCAGACTAACCCCCTTTCCTTTGTTGATAGTACTACTAAAGTAGTTGATGAGAATAGTATTGTGGCTATAATTTACCTAGATTTTGGCAGAGCTTTTGATAATAATATCCTATACCACTCTGGTGGAAAAGATGGAGAAGTGTGTATTGGACAGTAACAGAATCAGATGGATTCAGAACTGGTTGGATGGCTTGATTCAAAGAACAGTTGTTAATATTTCAATGTTAGCATAGCAGGATATCTCCATTGAAGGGTTCCAGAGATCTGTGCTTGGTCTTTAGCTCTTTAATATTTTATAAATACAAAGATGACATACTTAGCAAATCTGAAGATGACAGAAAGCTAGGAGGGGAAGCTAACACAGAAGTGAAAGAAGAGATGATCCAAGAAGATCTCAATACCTTAAGCAGGGGTGGGGAACCTATGACTCCAAGGCTACATGTGACCCTTCGGCTGAATCCACACTTCACAGAACAAATCCCCTTAATAAAAGAATTTGTTCTGTAAAACTTGAACTCAGTCAAAAGACCTTACCTAGGTCTAGAAGACTACATGTGGCCTCAAGGCCTGCAGGTTCCCTGCCTCTGGGTTAGAACCGTTGGACTGAATCTAAGAAGATCAAATTCAATAGGAATAAACGTAAAGTTTTATATTTCTTTACCCAAAAAAATCAACTTCTAAAGTATAGGACTGGGGAAACATGATTAGCATTTGTTCTGAAAAATATCTTAATGGACCCTAAACTCAAGATGAGTCAATAATGTGATGTGGAAACCCCAAAATGCTAATGTCATCTTGTCATATTAACAGGGCCTTGTCTTCCTGAAATAGGGAGGTAATAGTCCCAGTAATTCCTTTATCAGATCTCATCTGGACTAAAGTCTTATTCACTTTTTAGTACTATAGTTCATTAAGTGTCCTGATAAACTAGTCTAGAGAAGGGCAGTTAGGTTATTGAAGGACAGTGAACCCATAACATATGAAGATCTTTTGAAGCTATTTGGCATGTTTAATCTGGAGAAGAAAAGATTCAGGGGAGACTTCATCAAATGTTTTCAAATATTTTAAGGTCTGTTATCTGGAGGAGAGGGAAGCTATGAGTAGAAGTTGCGAAGATGCGAATAAAGGCTTAATGTCAGGAAAAGCTTTATTATAATTTGAACTGTCCAAATGTGTAGTGTGCTGGACTGGAGATGTGTTCCATTTCCTCTGAGATCTTCAGAGACTGGATGATCACTTACTGGGTTTGTTACAGTGGGGATTTTTTCTTGTATGGATTGAACCAGATTGCCATTGAAGTCTCTTCCAACTTAAAACCTGTGATTCTACAGTCTTCCATTTTTCCTTTTTAAATAATTCACTTATCTTACCCACAGCCAGTGTATTAATTTTTCTAAGCACAGCCCTGATTATCTTTCTATTCTAGGAGGTCATCTACTCTGAAACTGGATAGTGACCCAAGTCCTATAGATTATACACAAGCTCTACATGTGTTTATCATGAACATCTTCAAGGAAAGAATTGGGTAGTTACAGCTAATACCACCCCTAAATTAAATCTCTGAGCTTCAATCCAGCTATAAATCTATGAGCCTTTGATAGCTTAAAACTATTTTAACCAATATTTACATTACCAGTAGAGGTCAGAGTAGGTGACCACTAAAAACCCTCTGTTTCTAGAAAATATGAGAATTTTTTTCTAAAATCAAGGTCAGCTGAAGACTTAGCAGACCTATAGCCTAATGGGAGACTTAAAAAAAAAATTATTTAAGCACTTTATTTTTAAAGACAATGAACCCAGCATAAGTGTCTGTGGTGTGGAGGTGATAGTTGGCAGATGTCTTCTCTTTTTGTCCTCTACCACTTTCCCACCCTAACCCCTCCTGCCCCTGGGCAGGCAAATGTGATAAGAAAGATGACCAGGCAAACTTCTGTGCAGATGTCTTTATGGTCTGCAGTCTCAGAGTGCAATGAAGCTATTAGCATACAACCTCATAAACAGGGAGAGGCTTTATTGGAGCTGGACAAGAAATCTATTCATTTTCAACTTAGCCAGACTTCCCCAGGGTGGCTGTGAGGAAGGTGCCTTTGTAAATTTTGCAGCTTTATGAAAATTGGAGCTATAGTGAAAAATAATGATAATAAAACAGTAAGAACTCTTCCTGGCTTATAGTAATTATTATACACACATGCACATATACATACATGCAGTAATAACCATAATTATTATCTTAATTTTACTATTATTCTTGCTAATAAGACCCACCAAAAAGGAGAATGTTTTCGGATGCTCAGGGGGACAATAATTTAAGCATAATTGTCTTTTTAAAGACTTAGAGGCAAGTTCTTCTTTGGCCTTTTCTTTTTTCCATTAAGGTGAAGAGGCAGGATGAGTCCAGAGTGCCTTGGTGTAAACCCCAGCTCTGCAACTTAACACATATGTAACTTTGAGCAAATCATTTAACTTCTGTAAACCTCAGTTTCTTCTGTAGAATGAATGGATTGGACTAGATTACCTATGAGGTCCCTTATAGTATGAAATCTATCATTTTTCAGATTAAACTTTTTAAGAGTTATATAATCCCTTGGCAGAGGGTGGCAGAGATACTTAAGGAATAATTCAAGGACTCACTTATTTAAAAAAAGTATGCATTTATCCCCCAGGATATATATTGTGTCAATCCAGTTTTTAGACAATTGTAATTCTCTCTATCTAACTCTCTAATTCTCAAATTTAAAATATGTGGCATGGTATTAACTGTTGGTAGCTATATACATTTTATGGGATGAGAAATTTCTTTCTTTTATTCTGTGAAAAATAGAAATAGGGTTGATGGCCAGGGGAGTTTATACTTGCTCACCTGAGTGTAGGATTCCAAGCATTACACTGGATGTCAAAGCAGATATTCAGAGGATAGTGGCTGCAATCATTATTTGGAGTTAGAGGGAGAGGGTTGGTGAAAGGAGATAAATATGATTTGATATAATATCATTAAATATGAAAGATTTTAGTACTCTTATTATGAACTGAACATTCCTACCAGTAGAGCCATGGGTCTCTGCTTCTATACAGGACTTATGTAATGGTTAAATCACAACTATGGATGAGAGGACTCATAGGAACGAGCTATGGAGGGAAATTCATATAACAATAACATGTTTCTATAGAACTTCATGTATACATGTGATTCTCTTATATCAACCTATGAAGTAGATAGTGCTAAAAACTTCTGGTTTTTTTCTAGTTGAAGAAGCTGATATTCAGACTGGTTAAATTACTTGTGCAAGGCCTTATAGTTAGTTAGGATCCAAGAATTAACCAGAATTCAAAAACATATCATCTGACTGAAGTCTAGTGTTTTCCTCCCTACTGTACCACATAGCATTTCCTCCAATAACTACCGTGCTTAAAAACTTGTTGTTTAGTAAAGATTTTAGAGTATTTACTTCAATCATGCTATTGATGTTTAATTCTCAGGTCTTATAAAATTATTTCTGTGCCATTCTCTTAAGCATTTTAAACATTTGCCTAGTCATTTTACTTTTCCTCTGAATTTGCTTAAATACTTCCCCTTATATAGCACTGTAGGTAAAAGGGTAAAATGTAATTCTACTCTGAGCTGAGTTATATTATGAAAGTTGAATGGGATCCTAATTAGTGGCAGTTTATAATTTCCATTTTCTTATTAGAGTACCTACAAAACTCTATAGATGATTGGTGATTTCTAAATTTACTTATTTGTAAGCCTGTCAGAGAAGAATTTAATAGAACAGTAATCAAGTACCAATTATATGCATGGAGTTATCTCAAACCATGAAGGAGAGATAGTTAAATAGGACACAATTCTTTTAACTTTTGTTCTCACCATTTAGTAGAGATGAGGTATATACACACATATGTTTTATAATGAATATTTTGCATTACTAAATGTAGTACAGTAAGGAGGTGCTAGGTGGTAGAGTGGATGGGGTGCTGGGCCTGCAATCGGGAAGAACTGAGTTTAAATATGGCTTCAGACACTTACTAGCTGTATGTCCTGGGCAAGTCACTTAACATATGTTTGCCTTAATCCACTGGAGAAGGAAATGGCAAACCATTTCTTTCTCCTTGCCAAGACAATCCCATAAACAGTATGGTTGACAGAGTCATGAAGTATTAGACACAACTGAACCGACTGAACAGTAATGCCAAGTACATAAAAAGTTGCAAGGTGATATAGTTTGCAGAATAGCATGACACAGAACTAGAAAGATAAGCTGAAACAAGATTTTGGAGATACTTCTCTGATAGACTGATGATGTTAGATTTTATTCAGTAGTTATTAGGAATAGTTTGGCATGGAAGAAAAGAACGTTTTGAATTTGCGATGACTCTGAATTTAAATCCCAGGTCTGTTCCTCTGTGACAGATATTGTTGTGGGCTTTTGTGACTTCAGGCAGGTCACTTAATCTTCTCTGGGCCTCACTTTCCCTAATGGCAAAATAAAGGAGTTGGACTAAATGACCTCTAAGGTCCCCTCTAGGCCCGAAGTTATGATGGAGTAACAACTGTTCCCATGTCTATGGAGCTTTAACATTTCTTGCAACAACCCTGTGAGGTAGGTAGGGCAAGTGTTACTCTTCCTAATGGAGACCCGTGGACTTTGATAGCTTAAGCAACATGATCAGTTCTGTAAATTAGGAATATTAATCTGTTAGTAGCATGAAGGTTGGAGAGAAATGGGAAGTGGGAAAACTGCTTAGTGTATTATTGCAGGAGTCTTAGTAATGGGTAGCATGGACCTGAATTCTGGTGTAGCACATTTGGAAAGGAGGTAATAGGTGCAGGACGCATTGAAAAAAATGAATTTATAATACTTGGCAGTTGATTGGGTTGACTACACAGAGAATTATTGAATTTTAGAACTAGAAGTGATGGTAAAGATCCAATCCAACCCCCTAATTAAACAGAAAGAGGAGTCAAAGACAACCCTTGAGGTTTTGATCTCCAGGGATTGGGAGGATAGTGGTGCCATTAAAAGATACAGAAACAGGGTATATAACTTAGGCCCCATTTACATTGTTTTTATGTCTAGAATGAAGGCGATGAGGGTCAAGAATTGCTTTCAGTTCTGGGCTTAATATCTTAGAAAGATAAACTGGAGCATGTGCAGAGAAGATGACCAACATAGTAATTAGTCATTCTGGTGCCTTGGGTAATCTCAGTGGCCTGTAGGGTGCTACTAGAGGAGACTGGCAGGAGGAACAGGGAATGGTCAGACGGGAAAGGAATTCACCCAGGATGTGAGAGTGCCTATTGATTCCACCTCTAGTGTATGCTCTGGTTTTCACCTTTGTTGTGCCATGGTGGGCCTTCTTGTGAGCCATTGTAGTTATGTCAGGGAAAGAGTAACCTGTCTCCCAGAGAGTTTGGCTAGTGTTTTAGCACAGTTAAGAATCACCAAAGCTTCAACCTCTGGGAGGGAGATGGGGGGCATTGTAGGTGAAGGGCATGGTAGTGGATGAGTGTGGCAGAAGTTATGTTCCTTGACCCTGGGATGTAGTGAGTTTGTATTAGAAGAAATAGTGGGCTATCTGGGCCTCCGAGTAGTGACTCACACTGTGCTTTAGTGTGGATACCTAACTTTGAGTGAGGAACTTGGGGTAATTGTCTTGTAGGTGCAAAGACTTTAAGCCCCCCTTCCTCCCTCGCTCCCTCCCTCCCTCGCTCCCTCCCTCCCTTGCTCCCTCCCTTCCTTCCTTCCTTCCTGCCTTCCTTCCTCCCTTCCTCCCTTCCTCCCTTCCTCTCT
>CM053595.1:165970135-166014695 GCA_028646575.1 Pseudocheirus occidentalis | reverse complement strand
TGTCTCTCTGTGTCTCTGTCTCTGTCTGTCTGTCTGTCTGTCTCTCTCTCTCTCTCTCTCTCTCTCTCTCTTTCTCTCTCTCTCATTTTCTCTCCTGGTTTCAGTCTCTACAATTCTTCCACCACCAGGAGCCAGCCAGGAGGAAAATTCTTGATTCTGATTCTCTGTTCCTGGAACTCTTCTAATGTACACACATGTTGGCTTCCTGTCTCAGCCAACCCCCTCCTGCCATGTCAGCAACAGGAGACAGAGTTCACACCTTCTGCCTCTTTTACAGAAGGACTAGTTACTAAGGACCAAGTACTTCTTAAATTAATTACCATTACACATGGGCAAATAAAGTCTTAACCTCTCAATGCCCACAAGTCTCCAATCAGCTTTGATGGGGGACCAGGGGATTTTCAACGAGGGGATTACTGTATACATAGAAACTCCTAGGTCTAGAAGACCTTCCCCTGCACCAAAAAGTAAAGCAACAATCATAGTGCCAATACCTGTGTCTGTTCATAAATAGAATTGTGAAACTTTTTTCCTAAAGGTGAGAAAAAAATGTTATCTCTACAACAGCCTTTGACAGTAACATTACTTTTTAGCGATAAGACAAAGTTGCATGTTCTTTATTCCTATTTAAATTAAGAAGTGATCTGGATTTTCATGAAATCTATCTTTTTTGCCCTCCATAAAATTCTTATCTAAGTCTGGTATTTGTAACTTTAAGTCACTTGCCCTGTAGAGCTATGAAAATCTATGAAAAAAACACCAAGTGAATGAATTTTTTTTCTGAAAAATCTTTATTCATAAGTCCTAAAATTTAATTCAATAAACATTTATTAAGCAACTTTTTTATACTTCAGATCTTTATTAGGTTTTAGCATAGGCACTTCTTATAATGTTAAAAACTAAACTATACCACTAACTTCAACTCCTCAATTATGGAAGATGTTCTTCTTGCCCCTGTCTCCACTACCACTAACTACCGAGTAACTTAAGGGGGTCCAAAAATTAAATTCAGTTGTTCAAGCTTTAGGGAGTAGAGTATCATTCCAGCCAGAGGACCTAAGTTTAAACCCCAGATTTACCATTTCTTTTCAATGTTACTTTAGTCATAAAGACCATTGATCAAAGATCATAGGTTACCAGGTCTAACCATCTCATTTTATAGTTAAGGAGCAAGAAATTAAGACTGGTCAAGATTATACAAGTAGTAAATAGCTGCCAAGATTTGAACCTAGATTCAAGATACTGTGAGTTACCACACTGCTAAAACTCTGGCTCTTCATTTTCTACTTTGCTCCCTTTAATAATCTGACCAAGGGCACAATTAAGTCAAAGCAAAGATATTTGCTGAAATGGCATCACAAGAAAAGTACCAACACATACCTCCCCCATAAACCTGGGCCACATTCTCTATAAATGTACATAGCATCAGTGGGGAAAAGTGGTATTAATGGAGTTCCTTAGTAGAGAGTCACACACAGCAAGTGGCCAAGGCCAGTTAAGTCTGGTGCTAGTCCACTTGCTGATGTTGCTTCATGTCTTGGGTTTTTAGTTTCTTCCTTTATAAGATAGATGTTGGGGTAACCTAAATGACCTCTGAGGTCCTTTCCAAATCTAAGGTCCTTTCCAAATCTAAGGTCTTTTGAGTTTCTCCCTCCTGTACTCCCTTCTACAGCTAGTACCCCATGAGCTGGAACTGACAATGAGTCTACTAAATTTCTTTATTGACAGGAGATTTTCTGGTCTTATTATTCCAATTTTCCTCTAATATCAGGGGGTGGAGCTATTTTGGATTACCAGGTTTTCTAAGTGAATCCAGGCCCATTTGAATGACTTCCATTCTGTCTAATAGTATTGAAGTATTCCTAAGTGTTCAGAACAGTACTATACAAAGGGCCCTTTGCTACATGCTAGGGATACAAATATTCAAAAATACAACTTGTCCTCGAAGATCTTACATTATAATGGAGACAAATGTGGCATGCATGAAAATGTTTATGGTATAAGATAGATTGTTAAAAGAGCAAGGGAATATTCAAAATGCCTTTGGCTTTTGAGGAAGAAGAATATGTTTTTAGCTGAGAGAACCAGGGTTCTTTTCATGAAAAGGATATCACCTGAGCTAGACCCTGAAAGAAGATTTCATTAAGAGATAGTAGGGAGAGTTTGCTTTGGGCATGGATGGGGGATGTTGATGCAATGAGACATACACTGTATGTTTGAAATAAAAACTTAGCAATGAGTGGTTTATGAAACAAATGAAAAAAGGTTCAAACAGGGTCATATAACTTTAGAAATAGAAGAAAATGGAATATTTGCATTGTGACTCTAAGGTATCTGTCAGGCTTTGCATTAAATATATATATATATATATGTGTGTGTATATACATATATATCTATATATACACATATGTATATATAAATAGATACATATATGTGTGTGTGTGTATATATGTATATATACTTCTTCTTGTATCCTGACACAGGTATTTGGCGGGTATTACTACCCAGATGCAGGGGCAACTAGGTGGCACAATGGATAGTGTTCGACCTGGAGTCAGAAAGACTCATCTTTGTGAGTTCAAATCTGGCTTCAGACACTTACTAGCCGGTCAAGTCACTTAACTGTCTGCTTCATTTTGCTCATCTATAAAATGGGCTGGAGAAGAAAATCATAAACCACACCAGTATCTTTGCCAAGAAAACCCCAAATGGGATCACAGTCAGACATAAATGAAAAACAACTGGATAACAACTAGCCAGATTTGGCCACATTTTTCCCCTCTCACATGGGATTCCTACTCTCTAGTTACTGCCTTCAACTCCACCCCAGGAATGAGTAGAATAAGATGGAGGAAGAATGAGTGAGGAAGCATGACCTGACAAACCCAGGCTTGTCCAAGAAAATGATTATAGACAGCTACATAGATGTAAGGGACACTAGGTAGTGCAGTGGATAGAGCAGTGGGCCTGGAGGCAAGTTCCAAGTCTTTCCTCAGATACCTTCCTAGCTGTGTGACCATGGGCAAATTACTGAAGCCTGTTTGCCTCAGTTTCCTCATCTGTAAAATGAGATGAAGAAGGATATGGCAAACCACTCCAGCATGTGTGTCAAGAAAACCCCAGATGGGATCACAAAAAGCTGGACACAACTGAAAAACAACTGAACACCAGCAATATAGACATCAAGACATATGTGTAGATAACTTTTTATATGGCTAGATAGACAAACATGAAAGCATGGTGCTCATTCGACCTAGTACAAAGGGGGAAGATGTCTGGATACAATTTACTTTTGCTTTTTAGGATGTTTTTAAAAAAATGTAAGTCAAAAAAGCTTTGTGGCTCTCTGCTTTGTTAGGCCCCTCAGTAAAGCAAAAACCCAAACATTTGAAGAATCTCTATCCTAGTTTAGTTCATTGTATTCAAGCTACTCGTTTGCTTCCTCCATTGCAATTTCTCTATACTCAATTACTAACATACATCACTTAAAAGTAATCAAAATAGGTCAGATAACAGGAATAGGCTTTCTAAATTACTGCTTAAAACAGTAAACTTAAAGAATCGAAAATTCTGGATTATATATTCATCTTCTAAGGAAGAAAGACCAATGACCAGACTCTTTTCCATTCTATAGCAAGTATTGCTGCATCTGTATAATGAATGAAGGCAGCCTTGCTACTCTTCCCTCCCACAATTTCTTTCTCCACCTCAAGTAGGCCACTACCACTTACACCTGCCTCTGGCATCATTCAAGACTGAGTCCCACAGAATTCTGCTCCCCCCATCCCCAAGTCATGATCCTGCACCTCCATGTGAGAGTATTCTTGTAACTCTGTGCAGCCACACTCTGGAGCCTGTTTAGAGTATCCATAAATGTCTATCCAACATAGAGGGTACATGTGTATATGTCAATAGATAAGTCACCTTCCCCATCCAGGTTTTAGTTCCTTCCTCTATTAAATAAGGGTCTTGGATTAATTTGATCTCAAAGATCTAACATTCTAGAATTCTGTGATTGTCTAGGCTACAAATTTCATGAGGTGTGACTTTCCTCCACCATCATCCACCACCCCTTCTGACTGACAGATGTTCCTTTCCCTAATCCCCCTCCCCATATTTTGCTGGGGGCCTGGGGTATAAGGACTGTGTGATTTCTCAGTGATTTCCTCTCTAGCTGGTTTCCCTCCAACGCCAGGAGGAGATAACAGTTATCCCAGGAATTCTCAATAAATTTTTATTATTTAAGCGGAAAAAAATTTTAAAATATATAAATTTCATGAGGGTAGGACTGAGGCTTCTCTCTTTTATCACTGTATTTCCTCTAGTGCTAATAAGATTGTAGAATAATAGATTTAAGCCTGGAAGGGACCTCAGAGCTCACCTAGTCTACCTCTGACATGGGCAAAATTGAAAAGTGAGTCTTGAACAAAACTCAATAAAATTGTGTTGAATGAATGAATCTCATTCTAAGTAAAACAGTTGGACTTCAACCCCCTTCTAGATTTGTGTGAGTCCTAATAGAATATTTATTGCTTATAGATTACTAGAGCATAAGGTTCATGTGGGCAGGGACCTTGTTACATTGATTCTTTTCATCTTAACTTTGGCCTACTACAGTGTCCTGCACACTGTAAATGTTTAACAAACGTGTTTTTGATTGAATAAGGTTGATTGAATAGAGGGAGGTTATAGACCTGAGAAATTAAAATAGAATTTCAAAAGTTTATAGTAATAAAATCCATTTAATTTTCTTCGCTAGTAATGATTAATTAAACAATTTTTAAAAAGAAAAACAAGTACCAAATCTTTCATTCCTATAAGACCTGCCATAGAAATGGATCATAATGGAAAGTTAGCTGCATAAAGGATATTCCATGAATTAAGATTCAGTTAGTGCCTTTTAAATCAGTGCCCCAAACAGCCAGCAGGGTGCAGTCTCCCCACATATCACTACAGCTTTAAGACTTGATAAATCCTTTATTTTAAATGAAAGCACCAAAATAACAATAATAAATCTAAGTAAAGAATGCTTTCTAAAATTTTCAAATGGGTGATATAAGCCAGAAATGTGTAGCTGCTCTTTTTACAAAATTCCTCTCGAACAATGATTACAGAGGGAGATTGAGACGATTGGAAGAATAATTATCTAATCTTTTCTTTGTGGTTGTCCTCAGTCTTCCTGTGTATGTATAGGCTGGGCTTCATACCTGGTGAGTAGACCGTTTTCATCACCTAAATAAATTATTTTCTGTCAAGGCCTACTTCTAATTCTGCCTCCTTCAGGATATATCCTCAGGTGAAAGTGATCTTTTCTTCAACTCATCCTAAATCACTTTTTTCAGAAACTGTCCTTTGTACCATCAAGTCTTAGTTATCATAGCTGTTTGCATTATCCTTCCCCCCTTATTAGATCATAAACTCTGAAGCCAAGTACTGTGACTTTTTTTCATCTTTACATCTCCAGTGCCTAATGCTGTGTCTTGAATACAGTACACACAATGAATATTTTGTTTAAAATGTAATTAATGTAGAAACCCTGGCCCAGGAATATGTGCTGCTTACTCATGGTGGTAATTACCAGTTCATGAGAGGGAAGAAGGACTTGCTTGTGCAAGCTTTCTCCCACCTAGATTCATGTCACAAAAGGCAACTCCACTCTAGTAAAAAACATAAAGCACGCCAAAAGAAGAATGAGTTGGCTTATCAGCTTGTTTTTCTTAAATATCAAGCTTCTCCATCAGGGATCTTTTCTCCCAAGTGCAATCCATCCATCCATCCATCCATTTATCTTGGGCAAAGCCTGAGTCCCAGAAGCTCCATCATTTTGTCCTCTATACAACACTGGGTATGCCCACATTCTCTATAGGGAGCTGCTTTCCTGACTCAAAGGTTCATGCTTAATTTCATAAGAATTGATTAGGGGATATACCAGATTGATTATCCTTTATACACTCCCTTCAGTTAATGTTTTCCCCAAAAAATCAAGCCAGGGTGCTTTTGGCTGCAATGCTTCTTGATTTCAATTCTGTAGAGTTTTCTTGAGACCTGGAAAAGTGCCATCAATTGACCTTTTCCAGATTGCTACGTCTAGTGGTTTGAACACAAAGTCTCAGCAATGTCTATTAAGCACTTCCAAAATCAAGTGAATTTATCTCTTTGAAACTAGAATTTACACTCATATATGCTCAATAAGCAATGAAAGTTTTGTAGAGTTCCTATAGGTTTTTGTCTGCCTTGGTGCTTGAAAGGGTCTGTCCTAATAATAAGCTTATTAGGAAAGAGAACAGAATATTAAAGCAAACAACTTAAAATGTGTGTGTGGGGGGGTGCAAAATTGATAGAGATAAACAAAATATACTTTTCCCTCAGTGCTTCATCTAGAACTTTTATATCTCCAAATGGTAAGGGATATCAGAGGCCCACCAATATTACTTGCACATGACCAAGAATATTTTTCTTGAAAGATTATTAAAAAATGGTCTTCTAGCTTTGTCCTGAAAACCTCCAGGAAAGCAAAGCCTGCTATCACAGTAGGCACTTATTCTATTTTTTGGATAGCTTGGTTAGTAAATGTTTCCTTTCATTAGGTCGAAATTGTCTGAACAGAAATGTTTAACCTTGCTCCTGGTTTAGCCCTCAGAGGACAACCTGAAAACAGCTATTCCCTCTTCAACAGCTCTTCAGATACTTGAAGATGGCTATTATGAGACTGTCTTCTATTCTCTAGGGAGAACATGCCCAGTTCATTCAGTTAGATAAGTTTTCTTTGGAAAGAGGCCTCTAGTAGGGTACCCCAAGGATCTGACCCTGGTTCTGCATTTTTTTTAATGATTTGGATAGAGGCATAGATAGAATACTTGCTGAGTTTGCAGATGAAAGAAAACTAGGAGAGAAAGCAAGCATATTGATAACAAAATCAGAACTTTCCTAGAACTTCTCCAATTGAAAGAATTTTTTTGGTTGCCTGACTAAACACCTATTAGTTCTCAGAAACCATCACCACCTTGTTTGACATCCACCTGCTCAAGGACTACCCTGCTTGGCTATAATCACCACTGCACAGTGGCATAAGTGATGAGACCAGGAAATATTATGGAGGCCCAACAAGATAAGACAAAAATTCATTTATCAGAGTTGTGTGACTCAGAGATGGAGTGCAAATTCCATTGGATTAGAGATGGTCAGAGAATAGGGACAAGATGAAGGGAGGGTTGGGAAGTGATAGGGATACCCAAACCTCAGCAAGACCAGGTGAAAGGTCTTCTATTAGAGCTGGTAGACCAAGGAGTGGAACCCAAGTTTTCAGGAGAGTGGAGATGAAAGGCAAGAAGATATTGGAATATGACATACCAAAAGGCATCAGGGAAAGACCTTCATCTAAAAATAACTTATCATGAAAAGAAAATCGTCATAAAGGGAAAATAAAACAATAAAGGGATTCTATGGTGATGCCAAAAACAGGACAAAGTAAAATAATACAACTTATACAATAATACTTGTACTTTTATAGCTAATTTATTTTTAATATCCAGTGTTTCCTTTTTTGTTCTATTCACTTGTTATACTCCCTAGCATTGAATTCATAAGATTTTGACAAATATTCTTCAATTTTTCATCATGAAACCACACTTTGGTCAAATTGGATATTAAGCAGATCTTTAAGGAAGTCAGGTTGTCCAGGTTAAGCCTTGATAATACTCCTTAAGTTTAAAGTGAGGTTTAAATCAAGCAAATTCCAAGGCCATTGAAGTACATTTATTGCAATCTCTTGAACAGATTCCTTAACTTTTCATGACATGTGGCATGGTGCAAGGCTTTCTTACAGTATTCCGTTTCCATTTAGAGAATTTGCATCATTTTGGTATAATACTACTTCTTTGTGGATCAATATATTTATCAGAGTGGAAGGCCTGGGGGAGGAGGGACGCTTATAGGCCCACTGAAATTTAAGAACCAAATGGCCTCCTGATGAATTCTCTACTCACTTCTCAATGTCTTACAGTGACTTTCATCCTTACTATGCTAGTGAGACTGTTCTTTCTTTCAGGTCATTAACAACTTCCATATTTGAAAATTACAGTGGTATTTTATCAGAACTCAGTCTTTACCACTCTGCAGAATTTTATATTCCTTTGCAATATCTTTTTTTAAATTTCTGTCTGCCACTGCCCCACCCTAACTCTTGGAGCTTTGGAGACTTGGCTAGGGATTGTGACAGGAAGTGAAAAGGGAGATGGAGCTGTGCCAGAAAGGGGCCATAGCATTTACCCATAAAGGAAGCCAGGGGCCAATGGCACCTCTGTCCCTTTTTGGGGATGACTGCTGGGCCACTTATTCTGCTCCTCAGTTGACTTTTGGAGGCCCAAAGCAGGCAAGGTTCCTTTCCTGTGATTAGATATTTAGAAAGAGGAAGAAACATCAATCTCCCTGAGTTCCTGTTTACTCTGGATTCTGAGTACTCTGGTTCAGTCTGAGCTACAATTCCACATGCAAAATTTCTGACTTTCCAACTAGTGAACTGAGCATCCTGTGAAAATTGAATTTATAGTCCTTTGCCTTTGCAAAGGGAAGCAGTAGTGGGGAGCCAAACACACTCAGACTATATATCTTAGAATTCATAGTTCCATACTGATCTAGAATTTCCATCTTAGGACCTAGGAGAGGATTTGACTGCTGCTTGGTGGACACTTTATTTAATCTTATGCATTGTTGTATGATTATCATATACTGTTTATTTACTTTTTGATTATATGCAAAGAACAATTGCTACATGCCTTATCAAACTCTGCTTATCTGCTTCTATGTGCAACTGACACCATATATCAAAGCTACATGAGTAGTCCTCTGTGAAATTCATGGCAAACAAGTCTGGAGCAAAGAATTATGGGAAGATATCTGGAACATGTCTTTGGTCATTGACTTGTCAGTTTTTGATGTAGATGCTCACGTAGCCTTTACCATGCCAGAATGTGAGTACAATGCTTGTGCTGATCAACTGGCAAAGATTGCTACTGAATATATTGTCGCTACTTTGACAACAACTGATCATCTGGTATTAGCAAAATGGGTCCACCAAACAGCCGGCCGTTTGGGGGTCCAGGCCACACACTGGTGGGCACAAGATGGAGGTATTAGTATCACTCATTCACTGTTAGAACAGATTGCAGAAGAATGCCATATATGTCAATTGGAAAAGGAGCAAACTGTTCCTCGGGTAGTGATTGGAGAAATAGCAAGAGCAAAGGTCCCAGCCCAAATCTGGCAAATAGATTATATTAGTCCACTACCACAAGATAAAGAATGCAGATTTATATATACTTGTGTTGACACTTATTCAGGTGTACTAGTGGCTTGTCCTTGTAAGAATGCAACCTAGAAAAACACCTGTAAAACTCTAGATCTCATAAGTCTATATTATGGAACCCCAATGCAGATTCAAAGTGACAATGGTTCACATTTCAAAGGTAAAGAAATGAAGAGGTAGTGTATACTAAACAATATAGAATGGATACATATTATTACATATTATCCACAAGCATCTGGGTTAATTGAAAGACTGAATGGATTGTTGAAAGAACAGTTAAGGAAATTAAGTTCCAATAATTTGTATCAACATTGGAAGGATAATTTGTTCATGGCTTTACATAATTTGAATAATAAACCATTGGGGGGAAGTACACCTCAAGCCAGAATGATGACCGCAAATCTGCAAATTAGAAAACAGCAAACATATAAGATCCCAAATATTGAGTATTGGACTTTGAGGCCAGATGTCCCAGTATCATACCCAGGAACACCTGGTTTGGTACGGGGTATGATTTACATTGTTTAGAGGACTTTTGGTTGGACAGAAAAGAAATAAGAAAAATCTCCACTGGAATATGCATAAGAATCCCTTAAAATCACTTTGGACAGATTTTACCCAAAATCAGGATTAGCACCTCAAGGAATATATGTCTTGGCTTGAGTAAAAGATTCTAATTATCAAGTTGAAATTGTTGTGACATTCCATAATTTAGGTGAAGGGCCCATACAGATTAGTAAAAATGACAGGATAGTTCAAGTGATTATTGTTCCTTGCAAAATAATGCCACTTGGGGGCGGCTAGGTGGCGCAGTGCATAGAGGACCGGCCGTGGAGTCAGGAGTACCTGAGTTCAAATCCGGCCTCAGACACTTAACATAAAAAACTAGCCATGTGACCTTGGGCAAGTCACTTAACCCCAACTGCCCTCCAAAAACCAAACCAAAACAAAACAATACCACTTGTAAAAACTGACCCTCCTTCCAAAATAACTATCAGAGGAACTGAAGGATTTGTTTCTACTGATAGAATAAAATTGGGAGCTAAAGTATGGGTAAAATGGAAGCCAGATGATATTCCAAAGGCTGCAGTAATTATAGCACATGGGAGAGACAACATTGTAACTATTGTTTATTCTGGAGAAGATGATTATAGAATTGTACCCTTGACTCATATTTTCTATCGTGAGTGAGGCTACAGTAGTGGGCCCATGGACTCCATTAGTGTGACTAATCCTATATCTACCTTGTTTCTGGTTATTGTCTCCTTCTTCTTGGTTTTTTGTCTATTCACCTTGTTTGCTATGTCTGATAGCTCAAGCTGGATGTCACCCCCTGTCCATAACTGTGATGTGAACCCCCTGGACCTGGCATCAAGCTCATTCTAAATGCTGGCTAAAGAACTGATCTCTCAAATGGGACCCCTTGGGACAGGGACAGCTCTATGTCCAATTTCAGCAGCAAGTAGCCATGGAAGAGGAGACCTTCGCCCCTTACCCCAAGATTTTGGGACCCCATTTGTTCAGGGGGAGGGAATGATGGGGAGCTTGTGCTCAAGCCCCACCCTAAAATATTTTTTCTGTGTTTATTGTGTGCTATCTTTGTTATATTGTACAATTCTGTTGACACCAATTACTCCTCAAACTCCTATTAACCTATGGAATGAAATGTATTGTTAATGTATTTTTTCCAAGTAAGGGACATGAAAGGTCTTGAGGTCGAATGTAATAATACTGGGATTGGAAGATCTTCCATGATCCTTGAACTTGCTGATGTAGCAGAAAGAGGTGGAGCAAGAGAAAGCCTGAACCAAGCTAGGGTCTATGCTGGTAACTGGAAACAGCGGTAGCAACAGTGGCGCAAACTCCCTTTTCTTTAAGCCTACCAGAATCTCTGCTAAGGACTCCTGCTGAGGACTGCCAGGGACAGGAACTGCGGGAGGCTGGAGTTGCTGGGAGCAAGCTGCCTGGATGCTGAGCAGTTGTCGTGAGTGAGAAGAGGAGGATCTTTGCCTAGGTACCCTGTCCTGTTTTGAACGCTTGAGAATGTGGGTGTTTACTACTTTAAATACATGTGCCAACTTCATAACTACTGTGTTGGCTTTGACTTTTTGGTTTTGGAACTCAGTCTTCTGGCATTTGAATAAATGCTCTGGCTATATTTCCTATGTAGAGAGCCTGTTATATTTTGTGATTAATAACTATAGCTGCATACTTATAGTTACTGTAGGCATTGTGAATACTGTGTTGCTGATATAGAAGGCAGTCATCCAATAAATTGCTCGTGCCCTTTTCCTTCTCCCTTCAAGTGTTTATCCACTCTAATCACTTCCATCATCACTTGTATTAAAAATGCTGAGATCTATACTTTCAATCTGAGTTTCTCCCTTGAGTTCCAGTTCCACATCTCCACTGTGCTGATGTCCCATGGGCTTTTGTGGTAAGTAGCAGTTTAAGGTCACTGAAGACATTATAGTTTTCTAAATGCCATTAAATCCACTCTTCCTCTTAATTAATTTTGGCCCCAGCTAATTGTCCATTTTCAGTTTCTCACCAAGTTACAGGTAAACTAGATAGAATGCCCATATAACTGCAAAGACATGTAGTGCAATGCCTGACTCATACTAAGCACTTAATGCTTTTTGAATGTTGACTGACAGAACATTATAAATTCTTCATCTAATTGATTTCTAAGGAAAGATCTATACTAAATCTATATTAATATGCATACATCTGTATTTAATCTGTACTAAAGTTTCTTGTGTATATAGCTTTCTCTCCTGATAGATTCTAAGCTTTCTGAGGACAAGAGCTTTCACGAATTTTATTCTTATATTCCCAGCCCCTAACATTGTTCCATTCTCTATAGTAATAGGCACTTTGTAAGTATTTAGTTGAAATGAATGCTATTTCTCTAATTTAAAAACATATCTCCCCCTTCCTTCTATGGAAAAAGAGCACCTGACAATTTTGCTTACCAGACTAATTCCTATAGGCATATATTAGCAACCCAGGAATCCACTCAACTGTGTCCACAAAGAGTATAAACAGGAGACATAGCACTTACTACAATACATCTCCTTGAGAAGTTTTTAATGGGAAGAAAAGACGATTGTTTTCTGGACTGAATTTATTTCTATTCTGTGCAGCTTCTAATACATTGTTAGTGCACAATGAATGTTAAATAATAATTTAATGTTTTTATTAATGACAAAGGAGCAATCAGTATGTTAATGAAACTTGCAGATGATACTAAATTGGGAGTTATTACAAACACCAATTAGGGGAAGCAGACAATGAAAAAGGACAGAAAAGAGAGAAAGTTACAACAAAGCAAGCCTCAGCTTTGCAAAATACAAGCAAATGCACCTGCAAATAAATCCACATTGTGGGGAAACCCAGAAAGTAATATTGCTGAAGCAAACTGAAGAGGGGGTGGGTTTCTAGTGTGGTCTTGAAAAGGCCGCCATGATAAATGTATAGGGGGACATATATTACAGGGATGACAAACACGAATCTCTGTTCTTAGCCAAATGGAAAAATATTTCACTTAGCATTGGACTACCTCTATGATATTCATTCCCACATGTTTTACTTTCTAACCTGGTCCAGGGACTAAATAATATCAAGCATGGTAAGTTCAAAGTCCTTACTATGGTTTGGTATTTAGTATTAATGATAAAATAAAGGGATTATAAGTGCTAAAATGTAATATAGAATATATCTCAGAGCTGGATGAAACCTTAGAACATAAAAGGCCAGTACTCAAAGGGACCTTAGAAGTCATATAGAAAGATCAACCCACTGTCTTTAGGAAGTCTAAAATAAGGATAAGCAAAGCCATGAGATTAGGCAAGGTCCTATAACTGATTAATGTCAGGGTCAAAACTAGAATCCCAATTTCCTAGCTGAATCTTCATTTAAAAATTACTTTCTGGCACCAGATTTGACTTCTAAATTGACCCCTAGTGGTCTATATTTTGGAAGGGCCAAGTGGTGATTCTCTTATGAAAGTTGCTTTCTTGTGTGCGCCCTGTCAGGACTGGGAAAGGGAATCATACAGTGGAACTTTATTGGCAGCCACCTGCTAGTGATGGATGTAGACCAGGGGAAATCAAAATAGCAGTGGTAATGGTGGCAAAGAATTGTTTCCAACACTACTTAAGATAGGCCATAGGCTCCCTAGCTTACTTCATGGCCTACCAGCAGAGACATCTTGTTAGAAAGCAGAAGGCATTTTGATAGTCTCAGTGAAAATAAAATTCTCTCTTGGTATAATGAACTCAAATCCTTACATCAAAGGCATGCTTATAACATGATTTATTAATGGACATGTGTATAGCATGATTTACTACTGAACAAGATTCACCCAAGGGAAATGAACCAACCAAAAGAGCAAAGATGAACTTATTTTGGGTCATATAAAGGAACTTATGCTTACAAGGACTCCAAAATAGGCCCAAGACATGAAAATGGGCCTGTACATTTATTTAAAATGTCTAATAATTTGAGAGATGGTTATAGATGTATTCATTGTTATATTGTAAGAACACCAAGGATGCTGCACTCAACCTTCAAAAACTCATTTTGAAGGTACCAGACTATAATATGAGGATGCATTCAAAATTTATGTAAATAATATTCTCATATACTGAATATTGACAATTATTCACATTTCTGTAGGATTTGAAGGATTAAAGACTTTTGTCACTGTACAACTGTGATGATATATAGTGTATGTAGTGATTCCTCACTATATAAATGTAATATTTTCACAGGTAGAAAAAATATTTCATCCCCATTTTATAATGGGTTTGAGATAGATAAAAAGCCTTGCTCAGGGTCACCCAACAATAAGTGGAGGAGCAGGATTTGGACATAAGGCTTTTAATCCCAAGCCCAATAGATTTTCCAGTTCAGCATTCAATTTGGCTGAATTCAAAAGAAATTTATGCCCCCCCCCAACTTCTGTAAGTATATTGTTCTTATTCTATCTCAGCACAAAATTTTGTTCTATATTTTTGAAGATGTATGAGCTGACAGGGCCCATTTTTTTCAGTTGGTTGGACCTCTGCACTGAGGTCAAAGTGGCAGGTGGCAGATTATATTCAATTTCAGTATTTACTCTAGATTTATGCAACTTTAAAATATGTGTCATAATATTACCATTAAAATCAAAATGGAAAACGAATTAGATAACAAGATCTAGTCCTACTCAATAGCAAATGGAATGTTGCTAACTCAGTAACAAAACAATCATAGAATTAGAGCTAGAATAAATATTGAAATGCATCTAGGTCAACTCTCTTTCTTTACAGATGAAGAAACTGAGACCTAGAGGGGTTAAGTGATTTGCCTAAGACAGTACGAGGCCAAGACAGGAATCAAACCCAACGCCAAAATCAATATACTTGCTGCTGTACCACACTGAAGCTCTTCCTCTAGGTAACCAGAAAGTCAGGAGTCTCCAACACTGGCTATATGGTTCTTTTGTTTCTTCCTAGGAGTGAGTTAAAAAAAACCCAACCATTATTTATTTTTATAAGCAAGTATCATATCTCTCTCTCCAATTGCCTACTCCCAAATTGAACAATTACAAAAAAGAAAAAGAAAGCTTTCATTATAGCTATCTATAGTCCAACAAAACAAATTCCTGCATCAATCACAGCCAAAAGCACGTGTCCTGTTCAAAAGGGCACTGAGTTGTTTCTATCACAAGCGAACACCTTTGAAAAAATACCAGCCTAGTGAATAAAGCACTGGCCTTGGAGTCAGGAGGACCTGAGTTCAAATTTGACTTCAGACACTTAACACAAAAACTAGCCATGTGACCTTGGGCAAGTCACTTAACCCCAATTGCCCTACCTTCCCCCTCCCCCAAAAAAGCAAAAAAAGAAAAAGAAAAATACAAGCCTAAATGTAGCACAGACCCATACTCTTCTTATACTTAATCTATTTTGAAAGTATTAACCATATTGAGAACCTGCTTTCTCCACAAAAGTCTTCTGCTGATACCTTGTTTTGCTGTGGAGGGAGTCATGGGTTCTTTAAATCTATGCCAATAGAATACAAGCTCTGGCAGATCCTACCAGGCAAGAAAGATTGTGAGAATAAAGCAGTCTGTTGTTTAAGAATGAGCCCAATTATCTTCAAGGGGAGTTATGCACCAACGGATGCACTTTTTTTTTGGTGATGGTAGCACATGAAGACTACTAATATAGGAGTCTTGACTTTTCATTAGTGGAGTTTCACAGAAATGAAACTATGTATCTTTTTAAATGTCTGAGTATGAACTTGCTTTTTGTAAAACATTCATCTGTCTCATGAGGCTGTTTAGTAGGGGAGTGAGAAGTTCCATTCCACTGAGCACCTGAAAGAACAGTAAATCTCCTACCCTTATCTTGGCATGTTCACTATTATGAGGTCATGGTGAACAACAATTTTTAGTGGCCTAGGAATCTAGAGAGAGAAAATCTGTTGTTCATATGACCAAGACCAGTATACTGCTCAGTGTCCTAAAAAGTTTTTCTGGAGTTTGGAGGAAAAGAGGAGAACTAATGACTGTTAAAAAAAAAACACACACAACAACTTAAAAGCAAGAAAGGAACAAGTTTTTTTTGTACATATTTTAAAGATCATTATTTGGATGAATACACAGGTAATATATTTATCTGGATATACTTATCATATGTAAGTATATCATATACAGATATACTTGTCATATCTGTAAATGTCACAAACCTGGGATGGATTGTTATCCCAAAAGCTCAGCAAGGATCTCAGCACGCCAAAATGATGGACTGAATCTAACAGCTTGAAATTTACTTGCAATAAACGCAAAGCTCCTATATTTGAATGTGAAAAGATCAACTGCATAAGCAGATATTGGAAAAATCGAAGGTCTATGGTGGAATGTAAGCTCATATTGATGTGGCTGTCAGAGTAAAGTGAACTGATTGTTTTGCTTTGAATTGTTGTTGTTTCACCAGTGGAAAAGGTGCTTCAGGACAGAAGAAGGGAAATGTTGTGATTTACATAAAGGGAAAAATGCAGTCTGTAAACTTAAAGGCCAAAGAACTTGATTTAGATTCCTGGAAAATTCTAGGCTGTATTATTAAAGAAATGGATTGTGATCATTTAGAAAGGGAAGCGGTTGTTGAAAAGAGCAGGCATGGCTTCATAAAAAATAAGGTATCCAGAAAAAATTCCACTTTCTCTGTTGAAAGATAAATAGAATGGTAAGATCAAGGAAATGGCTTTAGCCATGGTCTACTTAGATTTCAACAAAATGTATCAAAGTCTTTATGTTATCCTTGTGCAAAAAGGAACTCTGTGGGCCAGATGATAGTATACTTAGGTAGATTCAAAACTTATTGAATGATCAGATATAAAAGAGCAGTCATTAATGTTCCAATATCAACTAAGAGAGAAAATGAAGTGCTTCAAGAATCTGTCTTTGACCCCAAGGTTAAAGACATGGAGAGTATACCTGTTAAATATGCAGACATCAGAAAGCAAGGAGGGGTAGCACATGTGATGAATGACAGATTCACTTCCAAAAAGATCTTTACAGATTATAGTGGTGAATTGAATCTAATAATATAATATCTGAGTGATAAATGCTAAGCTCTTCACTTAAATTCCCCTCCTTCCATCCTCCCAAATGCAGACATGATGGGATAAGCTTGGCTGGGTCATAGTTCCTGTGGGGAAATTTCTGGGGGATTTGATGCAGTGACTACTCAATATGATTATTAGTGTGACATGGCAACCAAAAATGTTAATGGGAAATTAGATTTCATTGAGATTCATAGTGTTCAGAGTAATGGATGATGCTCAATTCTGGTATACGTATTTTGGAGTAGACTTACAATCTGGAGAGTGTCTAGTGAAAACTATATTTTCTCTGTCTAATATGTTACATCCCTGACCCCAGATACAACCCATAGTATATACACACACACACATGCATGACACACATGTACATACATGTATATGTAGATACACACATGTATACACATACATACACATATACATTATATATGTGGATGTGTGTATATGAATCTACCTAATTATACTATTATCTGCTCCACATATTTCATTTTTGTCACAAGATAGCTTGAGAAATATTGACATACCTATATGTGTGCACGTATATGTGTTTATGAATATATATGAAATTATATACATGAAACTATGCATCTATACTTATGTGTGCATATATAAGATCTTATTTGTCCTTAAAAATCCAATTCAAATGTTATCCCATTCCAAGAAGATTTTCCTGATTGCTCCCTCCCAAAGTGATTTCTTTTTCCTTGGGACTCTCATAGTGCTTACCCACTATTAAGATGATCTTTTATTTACTCTGTATATATTTTCTGTGTACAAATAGATTTCCACACAATATGTGTTTATACATTTATATTCAGTTATATAGATTTATAATCAGATAATTTCATCCCCTGATAAAATATAAACTCCCCCAAAAGCAAGGATTATTTTTTTTTCCTTTGCAGTACCTAGCACTCTGCCTGGCACATAGTAGGTACATATCAATTTCATGGAAGTAGGGATATAGATACTTGTTAATTGATTGAACAGCCTGGCTATCAGACTCGTGAAAAATCAGTTTAAGACAAAGGCTGTGGTTATCCTGGGTTGAGAATAGTGGACTTGGGAGGAGGGGATGATAGTAGGCAAAGTATTTGAAGTATAAAAGAACTAAACTTTTTCTGCTTGGCCACAAATGGTGAAACTAGAAGCAATGGGTTAAAGTTGAAGAGAGGTAGGCTTAGTCTTAATGTAAAAAAAGAATTCTCAATACTTAAAACTGTTTGAAGGTAGAATGGACTTCAGTAGGAAACCATACCTGTTTGTGTTTGCAAGGTTGATTTTTTTGGAATTTAAGTATAGAACTCTGCATATATCATTCAAATTAATGACCTCTCACTGAAGGTCATTAAGCAGTGCTTGGATAGCAGCTCATAAACAATATTTTGAAGGGGCTTCTGATTCTAGTGTAGACTTGACAAATTGAACTCTGGTCCTTTTCCATTGCTGACATTCTCTGGATCTCATACCCAGGCCCCTAATTCTGTGTTTATATGCTTATCCATCTTGGTCTAAATCTATGGGATTCAGTACCTTTTGGACTTTAACTTGTTGAAGGTCCCAGATTAAATCCAAATGTTCTGGCACACAGATCCATATAATGCCCCCCCCCATCCCTATGGCAGCCAACACCAGTATCATTCTATGTAAATATTTTCCTGTAAAGTTTTATACCTCTAATTTAGTGTCTGATTTCCAATATAAAGAAAATGCTGATGAACAGTTTAAGATCCCCACATGACTGCTTTGTGAATATTTATAAGGGGTCTATGGTAGCCTGCTTCTATTATTCCTGGCTGATCTTTATTATTTAGAGAGCAATTCATCATTTTCAGAGGCGAAAGATGTATTGGTTTCCAACATCTCACTGCCTGACAAATGCTTTTCATAGCATTTTAATTCTAAAATGGACTCAAATAATAACCTTTGCTGGGGTGGTTTTCTGTAAGAACTGCTTATCTCGGATATCTGTGGGTCCACATTTCTAGAGGACAAGATGGTGTTTTATTACAAAGAAGGGAGCTATAGAGCACATTTTGGGCAAAATCCACACGCTGTCAGCATTCACAGATTGTTGGCAACTGCTCTTTTAGTAATATGTCAGCTAGTCTCTGAGCCTCATACTTACATCTCAATTCATTCTCTGGTTCAAGAACTGATTGTTAAAAGTGCCCAACTCACAAGGATTAAAATGATTTCTAATAGTTAGGTGCCCCTTCTAGGGGAAGGAAGTTGGGGGAGGTGGAAGGGCCAACCTTTCATTTGCTTCCTCTTCCCCCCAGCTCTATCCTCTTGGGCACCACATCTTTGCCTCATAAAAATCAGTGGATTACAGTTAGAGGAGTTCTGAGAGACCACCAAACACAACGACTTCCTAAGGCTCAATCAACCAGTATTTATTTAAAGATTTCTATGTGCTTAAAGTCATGAAGGACATGATGGAATTTAAGTCTGTCTCTGATATAAAGGAATTTATGGTCTAGCTAGAGATATAAGAATTATGTATATAGAAGAGAGGACAATTCATGACAACATGTAATCAAGGGTAAATCTCTTGGTACAACCTAGAAGTGTCCTTGCTGTAGGGAAGTGAACTTGGAATATCTTTGAGAAGGTTTTTTGGATGAGATGGGACTGGATCTGTACCTTTTAGGAATGGTTTGGTTTTAATTAGGTAGGGTGTGCATCAAAGTCTTCATAGCTTTGGTCTTTGGTCCATTGAGGAAAGTACTGGCCATGAAATCAGTAGACTAAGGATTCAAATCCTATCTCTGATGATTATCACCTGTGTGACCTGGAAGAAGTCACTTAATTTCCTATGCCAGAGGTCCTGTTTATGTAAATTGTAGGATTTGGACTACTTGGCCCTTGTGGTTCCTTCTGGCTTTATATCTATGATTGCAAGTAAAGCAGGTCAGTATTTTTTTTTCCTAAGAATGACTTATGATGCTAAATGACATCATTAGAGAATATCCAGGCATAATACCCAAGAAATAACCGTTACATCATTCATGATCTTGTCATTTGTGTTCAGTCATCCCTCTGTTCTAACTTAAATTAATAATGGACCAGAGAAGATGATATAAACAAAAATAAAATGGCATGTGGCAGGGACAAGGAGAGGGAAACAAGTACTTATTAAGCACCCCTATGTGCCAGGCACTGGGCTAAGAGCTTTATAAATATTAGCTTATTTTATCATCAGGACAGTCCTGAGAGGTAAGTGCTATTATTATTATTCCCCTTTTACAGTTTAGGGAACTGAGTCAGGTAGAGGTTAGGTGACTTACCTGGTTCACATAGCTAGTAAGAGTCGAAAATTCAATTTGAACTCAGCCCTTCCTGATTCCATGCCTATCATTCTATTAACCTTGCTGGCTCTTATGGACCACTCACTTTCCCTCTCTGACATGCCAGTTTTCCTCATCTATAAAAATAAACAACTAAATAATTTCTATGGTATTTTCTAGTTCTTTTTTTGTGCAAAACATATCCCTAATAGCCATGTTGTGAAATAAAACATAGACAAAAAAAACCTCAAGAAAAAATAAAGTGAAAAAAACCAGCAAAAATTGCTTCAGTCTGCATTCAGACACCATCAGTTCTTTCTCTCAAAATGGATAGCGTTTTTCATCTTAAGTCCTTCAGAGCTGTCATGGATTGTTGTATTGCTGAGAATAGATAAGTTGTTCACAGCTGATCACCTTACAATATTGCTGTTATTTTGTACCCATTACGTTTCCCTAAGCATCAACCCATGTATGTCTTTTTAGGTTTTCCTGAGAGTATCCTGCTCATCATTTCTTATAGTATTCCATCATAACTACACACTGCAACCTATTCAGCCATTCCTCAAATGATGTGCTTCCTCTTAATTTCTAATTCTTTACCCTCAGAAAAGAGCAGCTATAAATATAGTTGTACATGTAGGTCTTTTTCCTTTTTTTAAATCTCTTTTGGGATACAAACCTAGTAGTGGTATTGCTATGTCAAAGGGTATGTGTGGTTCCTCAGCTCCTTGGACATAGTTCTAAATTGTTTTACAGAATGGTTTAATCAGTTCACAATTCTGACAACAATACATTAATGTCTCATTTTTCCCACATCCCCTCCAACATTTGTCATTTTCCTTTTCTGTACTATTATCTAATCTAATAGGTATGAGGTAGTAGTACCTCAGAATTATTTTGACTTGAATTTCTCTGTTCAACAGTGAATTAGAATATTTTTTAATATGGTTACAGATAGCTTTAATTACTTCATCTGAAAACTTATTATATCTTTTGATCATTTATCAGTTGGAGAATGGCTCTTATTTTTACAAAATTTGACACAGTTCTCCCTATATGTTAGAGAAACAAGGCCTTTATCAGAGAAATTTACTTCCATTTTTTTTGTTACTGTTGCTGACTATATTTCCCTCCATCCTATTCCCCTTACCCCCCCCCATTTATTCTATTCTCTCTCTCTCCTTTCACCCTGTCCCTCATCAAAAGTGTTTTGCTTCTGATTACTCCTTCCCCAATCTGCCCTCCTTTCTATCAGCCCTCCTTCTCCTCTCCCTTTCTCCTCCTATTTTCCTATAGGGTAAGACAAATTTTCTATTTCCCATTGCCTGTGAATCTTATTTCCCAGTTACATATAAAAACATTTGTTTACATTTGGTTTTAAAACTTTGAGTTCCAAATTCTCACCCTCCCTCCCCACCCATCTTCATTGAGAAGGCAAGTAAATTCTATATAGGTTTTATTTACACACATACATACAAACATACATACACATATATGTACACACAGACGTGCACATACACATATGTAGTCATGCAAAATACTTTTATAATACTTATGTTGCAAAAGACTAACTATATTTCCATCCTATCTTGCCCCCTGTTCATTCTAGTCTCTCCTTTCACCCTGTCCCTCCTCAACAGTGTTTGCTTCTCATTACTCCCTCCCCCAATCTCTACTTCCTTCTATCACACACCCTCCCCACCTCTTACCTTCTTCCCTCCTACTTTCCTATAGGGTAAAATAGATTTCCATACCCAGTTGAGTGTGTATGTTATTCTCTCCTTAAGCCAAATCCTATGAGAGTAAATTTCATTCCCTTTCACCTCTCCCCCCTTCCCCTCCATTTTATCTAGCCTCTTTTATGTGAGATAATTTACCCCATTCTACCTCTCCCTTTCTCCTTCTCCCAGTACATTCCTCTCTCTCTCTCTCACCCCTTAATTTTAATTGTTTAGATATCAACCCTTCATATTTAACTCAACCTATGCCCTCTGTCTATATATATTCCCTCCAACTATCCTAATAATGAGAAAGATCTCATTAGTTACAAATACCATCTTTCCAAGTAGAAATGTAAACAGTTCAACTTTGATAAGCCTCTTATGATTTCCTGTTTACCTTTTCAGGCTTCTTTTGAGTCTTGTATTTGAAAAAAAAATTTATATATATATATATATTTTAAATTTAATTCAGGTCTTTTCTCAAGAATGTATTAAATTCCTCTATGTCATTGACTATTAATATTTTCCCTTCATGGATTACACAGAATTTTGCTGGGTAGTGATTCTTGGTTTTAATCCTTGCTCCTTTGATTGCTGGAATATACTTCAAGCTTTCTGATACCTTAACAAAGAAGCTGCTAAACATTGTGTTATCTTGATTGTGGTTCCACAGTACTTGAATTATTTCTTTCTGATTGCTTGCAATATTTTCTCCTTGACTTGGGAACTCTGGAATTTGCCTATAACATTCACAGGAGATCATTTTGAGATCTCTTCCAGGAGGTGGTGAATTCTTTCAATTTCCATTTTACCCTCCGCCTCTAGAATATCAGGAAGTTTTGCATGACAATTTCTTGAAAGATGATATCTAAGCTCTTCTTTTGATCATGGCTTTCAGGAAGTCCAATAATTTTTAAATTAGCTCTACTGGATCTATTATCCAGGTCAGTTGTTTTTCCAATGAGACATTTCACATTCTCTTTTATTTTTTTTTCATTTTTTTGGTTTTGTTTTATAATTTCTTGATTTCTCATAGAGTCATTAGTTTCCATTTGCTCTATTATAAATTTTAAGGAATTATTTCCATTGTTTCAATCATTTTCATAGTTCAGTGAACTTTTGGATCCCTTTTCCATTTGATCAATTCTGCTTTTTAAGGCATTCTCTCTTCATTGGCTTTTTGGACCTCTTTTGCCATCTGGGTTATTCTGTTTTTTAAAGTATTATTTTCTTCAGCATTTTTTGGGTCTTCTTTAGCAAACTGTTGATTTATTTTTCATGATTTTCTTGCATCACTCTCATTTCTCTCCCCAATTTTTCCTCTACTTTGCTTACTTGATTTTCAAAATAGCCTGAAATCAATTTATATTTCTTCTTGGAGGCTTTGGATGTAGGAGCTTTGACTATGTTTTCTTATTCTTAGTGTATATTTTGATTTTCCTTGTCACCAAAGTAAGTTTTTATAGTCTTAGTTTTTTCCCCCATTTTTCATTGCTTTTCCCAGCTAATTATTTGACTTTTTAACTCTTTGTTAAATTAGGGCTTTGCTTACAGTGTGAAAGGTGTCCTTTCCTAAGCTTCAGGGATTTTGTGAAGCTGTTTTCTGATTTACTTCTAGGGGCCTATAAGTTTTCAGTTCTTGGGGGCAGCTAGGTGGCACAGTGAATAAAGCATTGCCCTAGAGTAAGGAGGACCTGAGTTCAAATCCAGCCTCAGACACTTAACACAAAATCTAGCCATGTGACCTTGGGAAAGTCACTTAACCCCAATTGCTCTGCAAAAATAAAAACAAAAAATTAAAAAAAATTTTTTTCAGTTCTTCCAAGATGATATGATCGAAGAAGAGGTGTTGCTCTTTTCCTGGCCTGTACTCTACTTTGTGAGTGACTACATGTACTCTTTTCTGCTCTGGAACTGTAAGGATGGCACTGCTGCCTCCATTGCTGGCACAAGCTTTGCTAGCTCCTTGCCCTGGGACTACTGCCCAGGACTTTGACTGAGATCAAATTATGGGGTAAGCAACAGAGTCCTTCTTCACTGCCCTGTAATCTCCTTACCAGTTGTTCAATTTCCTTGCTGTCTATGAGTTGAGAACTCCAGAAGAAGCCACTGCTGATTCAATCACTTCCAAAGACTGCTAGTAGTTTGCTAGGGCTGGGGCTTGACTACACTTCTCTCTCACCCAGGTCTGCTAGACCTTTCCTACTGACTTTCTAAGTTGTCTTACTCATTTATGGGTTGAGAAGTCTGGAAACTGCCAGTACTGCCAGTGATTCAGTCCCCTGAAGCCTGCTTTCTGTTTGCTTGTGCAAGGTATGGGCTGGGGCAGCTTGGTGCTAGACTGGACTCCTTTCTCAGCATTGTGCAACAGACCTTTCTGGTTAACTTTCCAGGTTGCCTTGGGCTGGAAATTTGTTTCACTCTATCTTTTTGTGGTTCCTACTACTCTAGAATTTGTTTAGGGTCATTTTTACAGGTATTTGGAGGGGTTTGGAGAGAGTTCAGGAGAGTCCCTCCTTTTACTCCACCACCTTGCCTCTGCCCTTTGTATTTTCTAGTTCTAAGTCTTAACACATCCTTAGCCTATGATTTTTGATAAACTTTTTCTGGGATAGAGAATCATGCTTTGTTTATCTTAGTGCCCTCCATAAAAAAGGGACATGATTGCCTGAGACATTTGAGTTTCATCCGTATAATACATCCGCAACATTCTATTATAATGTCATTGAAGTAACTCTGGGTTCTCAAAGGTCATAGTATCATACCTTAAAATCCATCAGGTTCTGTTTTATTATAGAGGACAGTTAGGTTCACAGGGTATAAAGCACTTGGCTTGGAGTCAAAAGACCCAAGTTTAAATTTACCCTCATGGGAACAGTTATGGTACCTACCTCCCAGGCCTCTTGAGAAGATCAGATGAAATAATATTTGCAAAGCACTTAGTTCAGTGCTTGGCACATAGTAGACACTATACAAACATTCGCTATTATTATTATTATAGTATAACTGAATATAGTTTCAATGGACAAACTATGACTATTTTATGAAGAATAGTCTAGTTGAGTAAAAAGAATGTCTACTTATAGACTGGCCATGTGGCAATGAGTTGATTGGCTGTGACAATCCATGAAGCAGAAAAATATAAAATGGCCCTTGGTCTTGACCCTTTTAATCTTATAGCAACAGGAACAGAGTGGTGGAAAAGTGATCTGAGAGTGCTAATAATCACATAGTTATTAGTCAATCTATAAATTTTAACTCTGATATTGGTGCTTTATATGTGAAATCCTTATTCACTGTTCAATAAGTTGACAAAGTACTGGAATAATAGAATTAAATCAAATTTTGATGTCCTCAGTATGAAGTAAAAGGAGAGGATACAATTACAGCTAAATGGAGACTGGTTCCCAGGATCTCCTTGAAGAGGCAAATAAAGAAGCTGGTAAAATTCATATTACTATGCATTTCAAAATTACAAGAAACACTCTCACAGGGAAATTTAGTCATTTGGGGGAGGTTGAGTCATTCAATCCTTTATTCCTTGGAGAAATCTTGGTATTTTAAGATTCATAAGCATAGAACATGACATTTGGTCATTTTGTATGACAGCGTTCATTATTAACATTGGCAAAAAGACAGCCTTGAAAATAACTGTAGCTTAGACACCAAAATTTGTTTCAGAGAATAAAAGCATAGAGTAAATCTATGAACAACTTAATAAGATCTTCCAAATTAAATCAGCATTCTTTGATAATCAGTAAATTCCATGCAACTGTGCGAATAAGAGGGGGACAAAATATGTTGGGAACTATGGAGCAGAAGTAAAGAATGAGAGATGTCAAAGTCATGGAGGCTCCACAGAAGATCTATGCTTATTTATCATGAATACATGCTTTGAGAAAAGAATCAGAAGGAACTGGACACTGTGCACTATATAACCTCACAAAATGAATAACTGAAAAACGATTCTATAAGTGTGCATGTTATTCTTGAATCAATTGTCTGTACAGTTGGAATTCCATCTTGTTAAAGATAAAAAAATGCAAAGCTAGAATGGCAAAAATGAGGAAAAGATATAGCATTTGCTCAATGATGATAATAGCTAGCATTTATGTAATGATTTAAGGTTTGTAAAGCACTTACAATATCTCATTTGATCCTCTCAACAATCCTTGGAAATAGTTGCTATTATTATAGCCATTTTATCGACGAGGAAAGTAAGACTAACAGCAACTTTCCCACAGTCTCACAGTTATAAATAAGAACTGATTCCAGGTCATTCTGTCTCCAAGTCCAACACTCTGCCCTTCCTGATTTAAAGAAGCTGTCAATATCAAAAAAGGGAAATAGAGGAAAGAACATCAACACTGATTTCAACAAGTTAATAAGTTTATTATAATAAGAAGTTTAATCCATACAAATGAATTTCCATAATAAGGAAACTAAAAGATCTGAAAAACCACTTTAATCAACAACACTTGACTTACTAGAGAGATACGGTTGACAAAGGTAACTTGTATTTATGTAATAGATGTTTATGAGCAATAGCACCCCCATAAAACAGTAGCAGAAAAGGTTCATTTTAAAGAAAGTCTGGCAAGAGACCCAGTTAAATAGTTGACCCCATGGTATTTGTAGATGATGCTGGAAAGAGTACATATAAGTAGAAAAACTATGGGAAAGATATGCAAAAGCTCTTCTAGTAAACTTTCACCATCAAGGATGGTACAGATCAATGTATTTTCAACTCTGATATCATAGTGCCATGTGTAACTGTAATGGGAATCCCAAGCTCTTTCCTGCCCCTAGCCCCTTTGCTTTAGTGGCTCCAAGAGTATGTTCACGTGGAGCCCATGGGGAGAAGCTTGTTTTTTTGGGGGGGAATGGCCACACCTTGTTGCTTTGTAATTGGACAGTGGGTCAAGAGGGCTGACCCAGGAGAAGCCTATATATAGTCCCTGATGTGAGGCTTTGCTTGGGGCTCACTTTGAGAAGAGTTGTGTGATTTGGCCAGATGAGACTCTGGGAAGCCGTTGAGCCCCCCCACCCCCCGGCTTTGAAAAACCGAGATGTTGATGTTTCCCTCTCTGATAACTTGAAGAGGTAATGGATGTGATGGTCAGATGGTTAGAAGTCCATCTGCTGATCTGTTTCTTGGTCTGTTTGTAACTTGTGCTTGTAACTTGTACTTGTAACTTGGGTTTGTATTCTCTGGAGTTCAGGGTGCTGACTTTTCCCCCTGAACTAGGTAAATGTTTGTTTGATTAAAGAAAGATTGTTAATCCATTTTGAGTTGCTTTCCTTTAGAAAAGCAGATCTAAGAACCTGTGCTAGCAGCCACCCTGGGTATGCTAGGGTGCTTGCTGATACAGTAACCCTCTATGGGAAGTAGAAGTTTTATTGAAGCAAATAAGGATGGGAAAAGCAATTAATTTAGCCTGAGTGTACACAAAAGAAATCTCTACTAGTGGCAACATAGTTTTGAGTCTAATGAGGGATCAGTTTAAGGCATGGAGAAAATATGGGATTTAATTACCAACAAAGGCAGCTTAAAGATATTAAAGATATCACTGTGAATTCATATATCTACTTTCCCATCAGTATGAAAATTTTATTAAAATAATATCTATACATATATACACACATATATACACACATACACATACACATACACACACAATCCCTTTTTTGAAGGGATTAGAAGGTGACAGGTAGACTTACACAAGTGATATTTTACATCACATTTTTACCATCACAAAATGGACTAAAAGATGTAGATTACATTGTATTTTTCCCTGTTCAATATAAAAATAAATGACTCAGTAGGGCAAAATTCTATCCTATTGGATCTCTTTCAACAATATATCTCCTGTAGGACCTCTGCAATAACAGCACTATCCTTCATCACCAGATAAATCTGGCAAAACAACATCAAAACAGACAGACAGAATTCCCGCATCACAGCCATGCTTCCTCAGTCTTCCAGCAGCTGGGCTGGCCATAGGACCCAGAAGAAATCTCAGCTGGTTCCCTGAATAAAAATTACTCCTCCCAGGTTTTCAAAATCAAAATAATTTTCTCCAGCCTTAGGGGGAGGGGAGAGAGGGGATTTCCTGTTCAGCCTTCCCAGCAGCAGCAACATCAGTCACCACAATTCTTATCCACAGACAATTCTGACACAGTTTTCAGTACAGCAGTAGCAGCCCAGGCTCTAGATGCTGTTAAGAGAAACTTTTTCTCTCTCCCCAGCAGAATAGATTCTGCCACCAGATTCTGATCTCAAGAAATTCTGACTGTGCCTCTCTGGTGCTTTTCTTATATACACACAACATTAGCTTCCTGTTTCAGCCAACCCCTTCCTGTTATGTCAGCAACAGGAGACAGGAGTTCATGCTATCTATTTCTTTGACAGAGGTTTGATTAGTTACTAAGGGCTAAGTACCTGCTTACTTACCAATACAAAAAAGGGGTCTTCAAATTCAAATTAATTACCATTACACAGAGTTAACTCTGAATTACCTGTTTCAACGGAATAGGAATTTGTAGATAAATAGATAATGAGAGACATTCTGGCATTTTAAGTGATATCTGAGGTAATTTCACATGATACCTACTAGAATGCCTTTAAACCTTGTGAAAGTAAAAAAAAGAACAACAAAAAATAAACGAATCAGTAATATACAGAAAATGGTAAGATTTGGGTTTTTGTTCTTGCACACCTGAAAGTTATTGCTCATACTTTACCCACACACCTTAAAGTAATTTCTATATCTGTGGTGAGGGTGGAGTGTCTCATCCTTGGGATTGTTGTAAAAGCTACTGTATGTGAGGGAGAGAATTTTGAATACCAAGAGTTAATCTGACTGAGAGAGTCTGTGTGTATAGCAGTGAAATAAGGTAGACAGAACTATCATTGCTGAGAAGATTGACAATGATATTTGGATGGAGTCTGTGAAAGAATGACAGCTAACTGTCTATGAAGACATTCTGTGAATACATTGTGAGGAAAATTCCTGAAGGAAACTGAGTTTAAATATCTTCCACTCCTATTGAGAACTGAACTTAGTTATATCTTATGTTGTAGAGAAAAACAGTTAATTGACATTTCTGATGAGAATTTAGTAAAATGTTTTTTTTTTCTGAGAGGACCCAAGTTTATGCTTTCTAAAGAGAACTGATGTGTTGCACTGTGGTTCCAGTATTTAGGAGAAATTGTCAGTAAGGTGATGATGGGTGAGAGAGATTCTTGTCAGCAACTTCTTCACTATCCTGGTTTCCCAGAGCACCAAAATGACTTTAAGGGTAATTATTATCAGTCATTTTAAAAGCTCTAGTATTTTTTTTATATCTGCATTATTGATTATTTCTAATAGATTATATCACCAGTAACAGAGAGTGAGAAAGGAGAGGAAATATGCAAAAGAAGAGATTATTCCAATTCTCCTGGGGGATGGGGCAACATCTCAAGATAATTGATTAACCAGATATTGAGAAAAATTTTGCACTTTAAGTAATTTGGGAATTAATTCCAGTAATCTTCTGCATCAAAAAGGAGGAGGAATACAAGCCTTGCCTTGACTATATAGAAATCTCTGGAGTTGTCTCAACAATATCATATGGACAATCCTGAACTTGTAAACTCACTTGACCAATTAGGGTTAGCTTAGCAATGGAGGAACTAGAAGCAAATAACAAAGGCCTGGCACCAGGCAGCAGCACAAGGCCCAGAACTCTATCACTGAGCCATCTAGCTGCCTCAATTGAGAGAAGGTACCTTGCTTGCTAATGACTGGGAGAAGACAAAGCTGTCTCTAGATAACTACTCATCTCCATTAGAAGAAGGGGTTAGACCCTCAGCAGAGAGAGGCTTCTAAATCTTCAGGAATCTGATATTCTCCCTCCCTCCCCCTGCTCTTAGCCATGAGTCTTCTAGGTTATGAGGGAAGTCCTGCCCAGTGAGTTTCTGTATTGACCCTAAAAGTGAGACAAGCTGCACCTTACTGCAAATAATTTGGAAACATGACCAGGATCAGCGACTCTTACAGAAATGTCATCATCTGTACTCTGACCTTGATGTTTCTGGTACTGCTCTTAATTATTATCACCACTTGACATTAGGTGACCCATTGTGATAGGGACTAGATTGTAAATATCTAGGAATTTGTCCTTCCCAAGGTTGGGTGAGGCCAAGCCTAGGAATTCAGATTTTCTCTCCTTCATGTTGTATCATTTCTTTATAATAGCATTAGTTGCTTGCTGTTGTTTTTTTTTTTGCTATGTTTTTGCTTTCACTTTCCTCCTTGAGTGCTGCCTGTGCCAGTCTTATTCAATTCTGGAGGTCAGGGTTGTAGAATTTTCTATATAAACTTTAGAACTTTACCACCAAGAGGAAGTATATGTTGTGAGATCAATGTTTCCCCTACATTTAAGCTGAGGTAATTTATTCCTAAGAGGTAATGGAACTATCCTCAGGTCTTGTTTGGTCTAAAGTTTTGGCCACTGGTGTAACTTAATGGTTGTCTAAGCCATTGAGAAGTGCCTCATTCCTTAGGCTTGATACATACTTCTGACTGGCATGCTGCCATGGCAAAAATGGAGGTAACTCTACTTTGCTCAAATGAATCAATTTTGCATCCTTACCAAATACACTTTCTATGCTATAACAATGATTGACCATTATAACAATGGTCTAGGCATTTCTACTCTGTTTCATTTTCCTCCTTTGTCAATTGAGATCTCTGGACTAGACCTGTAGTACCAACCTCAAATTACCTATTTATTTTATGTTTATAGCACTTAAGTATTTGTAGTACTACTACATCTTTCTGATACTAATCAAATTACAGTTTGATTTGGATAAAGAACTGCAAGTAAACTCTGAAGAAATGATATCAAAAATCATTTCTAGATCTGAATTTATAATCACAATACAAATGTAACATCAGGATTACTTAGAATGTCATTGTATCATAGACTTACGGCATTTAAAGATGGAAGGTTACTAATCTTGATGGCATGATGAACAGAATCTATGTTTTTCCTGTTTTCCAGTCATATTTTGTTTAGTTTGTGTTGAAGCTGTTCTAATTTAAAAAAAATTTTTTTGAAGGGCAATTGGGGTTAAGTGACTTGCCCAAGGTCACACAGCTAGTTCTGGGGTCTAATGTCTGAGGCTGGATTTGAACTCAGGTCCTTCTGACTCCAAGGCTGGTGCTCTATTGACTGCGCCACCTAGCCACCCCTGAAGCTGTTTTAATTTTATGTAATGTATCCATATTCTTTCCTGTAATTTGACTGCAAAGAGGTAGCTGATTCTGAAATGACTCCTGCTTGGCTATCAGTCATTTCCTATCTGTTTAGAGGTGGGCATCCTGGAGTTTGAATACAGATTGAAGATTTTTTTTTTCACTTTGTTTTTCTTGGATTTTTGTTTTGTCTGTGTTTTCTTTTTACAAGAAGACTCATATGGAAATATGCTTTACATGACCACATGTATAACATATATCAAATTGCTTGCCTTCTCAATGAGGGGGATGAGGAAGGAGAGAGAGAATTTGGAACCTATTTTAAAAATGACTATGGAAAATTGTTTTTATATGTAGCTGGGGGAAAATAAAATACAAAATACAAAATATATGGACATTCTCTTCATGTATTATTTCTGTCCTCACTCTGAAAAATGTCTTCAAGTTCTTTTTGAAGAAAGCTTTCATAATATAAAGGCATGTGGCTTCTCAGTGGTCTTTGAACCTTTTCATGCCTTAATGGCCCATTCCCCATACTGATAATCAGCCTCTTTGGAAAACTCTGACCTAGTAACATGAATGTAGGTTTGGTAAGTGAAACAAATGAAAGAGGGAGACTGGAGAAAAATTGGGGAGGACGCAACTAATGCTACATGCCACTACCCATGCCACAATGTTGGGCCTCATGCAGGATTTATTGAGGTGACCACTGCATTTGCTAGGGACCAACTGGAGGGATTCATCATCTAGGATCTTATTGGATACTCTAGCTTCACAGGGATCCACTGAAGAAGAAAAATTTAGTTTTATTTAAAATTTTATTTAAAGCTTTGAAAAGTTTTGTTTTAAAAATAGTGTGTTTTCTGGTGTTTCACTTTGATGTAACTTATATTCTTTGAATATTTCCATTATAGGTCTCTGAGCCTATTACTAAATATAGAGTTTGATAGGAATAAAATAGACACTGTATCCTAAAGCATTGGTGATTAACAATGGAGATAGAGGCACATAGGGGACTATTCTTTTAAAAATACCATGCGCTGGCATACAAAGTATCAAAGGTAATATACAGTATGGTGAGAAATATGTAGTCACATTAAGCAGTATGGAAAGAAAAATAAAACTGAATTTTTAATAACATACCTGAGAATGAAAACCCTTCTAAAATTCTCAGTGAAATAGGGGTTTCACAAAGGATAAGGGAATATTGTATAGTGTTTAATTGATGTTAATTAATGAGGGAGGATGTGGAGATAAATTATGAGAATACACTTAGTAGAAAAAGTGGCTCAAAATACCAGAAATGGCTAGTAATGCTAATGTCTCCATTCTATAACATGCAATATGTTATACAGTGGAACTACAAACTAAGGTTAGAACTTTTTTGGGAAAGAAAACATGTTCTCCTGGGGAAGAAAACATGGGATGTATAGGGCAGATACCTAATCATGGCACTGCAGCCTTGGTAGGTATCCAAAATGGCAAAAACAAAAAAAGACTTAAAGGCATGAAGATGACAAAATCGAGAATCACCTGAGAAGGATTCTTGTAGAGATTAAATGCTAAATTCATTCTATCTACCATTTAGTGAATAAAGACTGAGAGGGGTAAGAGCACTGAAATAGGAGAAGACATGATAATCTCATTCTTGAATTATCCTTCCTTGATCAGTTTTCCAGGGAAGTTGTTTTTGGTATCACAGATTACATTTTAATTTTATTTATAGTCTCTCTGAGACCTCCCCATCCCAACTGCCACTGTAAGTGCAGATCAAGTAAGAGAGCCAATCCAGAAAAAGGGGGTGGGGATGGGGAGGCATCAGTGCCATACCCACTAATGCTACACTTAGATATTTGACATCTATTGTCAAAAAGATCATATTTTGAGGCCTTTCCAGCTTATTATTAAACCTATCAGATTTTATATTCCATGAGAGTTGAGTATATGTGATCTAAAGAGAGGAGAGGAGACCCAGTAACTGTAGTGAATACCCAGAGTTATTAGGTGTGATATGGATAATGATTCCATCAAAGAGAGTCAGAAAAAGTGATTGGACAGGTATGAGATGGACCAAGAGACAGCAGTGTCATGAAAACACATGTTTTATGCTTTGGGTTTTTCTCCTTGTGACTCTCTAGACATCTATTCACTATTTCTGTTCGTGGCAAACCCTCCATCTGCTATCAACTAGTCTTTCACAATGGATCTGTAGTTTCTTGACCTTCTCCTTCTATAGAAGAAGCAAACCTGCTCCATGATTCTTATGTTACTTCACATCAGTCTTTTGATTCAGGATGGGGATATCTCCCTTTTCCTGTTTTCTCTTGTGTCACACTCTCTCTGCCACCACTCTCTGGACTTAGAAGTTTAATTCCAGGATCCTGCTTCTGGTATCAATTATCTGACCTGATGGACCAGCTTTTCACCACTTGAAAAGGTCCTAGTTGATACACAGGATCAGGTGAAAATCCATCAGTCCTTTTCCACTAGCACTGAAAAACCCGTCATTATTTTTATAGCTGTTCTGCGATCTGGGGAATGCTTTAGGTCTCACTAATCAAAACTCCATGGTGATAAGTAGCATTTTTCTTTAATACTTACTTGTTCTGCAGGGCCCCTCAGAGAAAAGTTATTTTATATTTTAAAGGAAGTCGTGATTAAAAAAAAGGACTAGCTGTGCCTCTTGAAATCTCTTGGGTCTTGTGAAAGGAACATCATGGGAAAGCAAAGGCTGGGGAAAGCTTATGGCTCCTTATGTGTGTTTGGGGGCTAAAGGAGCTGAGAAGTTAACTCCTAAGAAACAGAAATTTAAACACAAGCAAAATGTAAGCCATGACATAATTACACCAGCTTGCCTTCCCAGCTGGAAAAATTCCAACCTGTGGACCTGTTATTCTGATTAGCCATGGCTTTCCTCAGAACCATGATATGGGGAAGGAAACAAACCATGTTTTATCTCTTTCATGCGTAGACTCACATTCCAGATTTCTTTCTTTTTTTTCCTTTGGAAGGACAAGGCGAGGCAGTTGGCATTAAGTGACTTGCCCAAGTTCACACAGGTAGTAAGTGTCAATCCTCAGGCTGGATTTGAAATTGAGTCCTCCTGACTCCAGAGCCAGTGCTCTAGTCACTGTCACCTAGTTGCTTCTTAGACTTTTTTCTTTCTCCTTACCCAATGCTTTGCTACCCCATAGAAATTTTCACTCTACAGCCCTACTATTTTGATTATTGACTCCCTTGCCAGTTACAATTCCCCTGACCCATATCAGCTATAGTATATATTGTCTTCCCACTTTAAAATGTCAGCTCCTTGAGAGTAGGAGCTATGTTGCTTATGTTTGTGTCTACAATGCTTAGCACAGTACATGGCACTTAATAATATTAAGTATTATTATTATTACCTAACAAATTCTCTGTCTTTTTGTTTTCTAATCTTTTCTTTGGGAGCTCTAGGAGCATAAGAAGAATAATCCATGCTTGTCATGTTAGTATTTAAGAAATTAGCACTAACTCCAATTAATTAATCAATTAACCAAATGAAGAAACATTTCTTAAGTTCTAACTGAGGACAAGACACTGTTCCTGATACTGAGAGTACAAAAAGAAATAAAATAGACCCTACCTTCAAAGGCTTAAAT
The DNA here is from genome assembly GCA_028646575.1 of Pseudocheirus occidentalis. NCBI lineage: Eukaryota > Metazoa > Chordata > Mammalia > Diprotodontia > Pseudocheiridae > Pseudocheirus > Pseudocheirus occidentalis. Next base: position 165,979,886 of record CM053595.1, on the reverse strand, counting down.
TCTATCAATCCTGCATGTTCCTACAATGAGTAGAGAGTAGGCAATACACAGTATTTCTGATAAAGGCCTCATTTCTAAAACATATAGAGGACTGAGTTGAATTTATAAGAATACAGGTCATTCCCCAATTGATAAATGGTCAAAGGATATGAATAAGCAGTTTTCAGATGAAGAAATTGAAGCTATCTACAATTATATAAAAATGCTCTAAATCACCATTGATTAAAGAAATGCATATTAAAACAACCATTTATCCAACTGACCAAAAAGAAAATTATAAATATTGGAGATGTGGGAAATTTGGAACTATGCCCAAAAGGCTATAAAATTGCATATCCTTTGATCCCCAAAAGATCACAAAAAACGGAAAAGGATCATATGTATGAAAATATTTGTAGCAACTCTTTTTCTGGTGGTAAGGAACTGGAAATTGAGGGGATGCCCATCAATTGGGGAATGGCTAAACAAGTTGTGGTATGTAGTTGTAATGGCGTACTATTGTGTTATGAGAAATGATGAGCAGGCAAATTTCAGAAAAAAACAAACTGGAAAGACTTAACAGGAGCTAAAACTGAGTAAAATGAGCAGGACAGGAGAGTATTGTACATAGTCACAGTAGCATTTTGTGATGATCAGCTTTGATAGACTTAACTCTTTTAAGCAGTATAATAATCTAAGACAATTCCACGAGACTCATGATGGAAAAAGCTTGACATATCCAGAGAAAAAAAGTATGGACTCTGAATGCAGATTGAAGCATGATGTTTTCTCTCTCTCTTTTTATTTCTTGTGTTTTTTTTCCCCTTTTGTTCTGATTCCTCTTTCACAACATGACTAATGTGGAAATGCTTGTATGCGTATAGCCTGTATCAGCTTGCTTGCTGTCTTGGGAGGTGGAAGAAGAGGGAGAGAGAAAAAACATTAGAAACTAAAAATCTTATAAAGGTGAATATTGAAAACTATTTTTACTTGTAATTAGAGAACAATAAATACTATTAAGAGGGGGAGGGGAAAGGAATCGAGCAATGCAAAAGTATTATCTTCTTTGTCAGAGTGTAGTGGGGACCAGTGGCAAAAAATATAGAGGACTGGGGGGAACATTTCTCCTTGGTGAGAAACTACAAAGCCTGCTTCTGGGAGCATCAGGAAGGTATATAAGGAAGAAGACTGAAGAGACTGTGGAGCATACATAGACATTCTGTGACAACTGAGGCAACCAGATGACTCAGTAGACAGAGCTCTGGATTTGGAGTCAGGAAGATAGTTCAAATCCAGCCTTAGAGATCTACTAGCTGTGTGACTCTCGATAGGTCACTTAACTTCTACTTGTCTCATCTATAAAATGGGATAATAATAACACCTGCTTCCAAGGGTTGTGTGAAGATCAAATGAGATAATAATTGTGTTTTGCATAATATCTGGCATATAGTGTTATATCAATATTAATGATTATTATATTATTAGATGTAGTCTCTCCTATTAGAAAGCTGTTTTTGCTGCCGGATACCACCACTAATTGGGAGGGAGAGAATGAAGAAACAATCCCCAACTCGGGGTGGCTAGGTGAGGCAGTAAATAGAGCACTGGCCCTGGAGTCAAGAGGACCTGAGCTCAAATCCAGCCTCAGATACTTAACACTTACTAGCCATGTGACCGTGGGCAGGTGACTTAACCCAAATTGCCCTCCAAAAAGCAAAAACAAACAAAAAAACAATCCCCAACTCTCCCCTGGTAGAGGAGAAGAGATCACCTCCACAAAGGTGATCCTTGTCTCAAATGCCTCCGACTCTCAACCTGTTCAAATTTCTCTAGGCTCTTTAAAGGCCTCCAGGATAATGGCAAATTTCTGCCCAGGCAATGACCAACTGCTCTTCCAATTCAATCAAAGAACTTAAAACTTTGTAAAGGAATGATATGGAATAGATACTTCTTTCTACTTCATTAGCATATTAAAACCTGCAAAATCTATTATCTGTCGCTGACTTTCTGTGAATTCATCAAGTATTTGATGAGTGAAAAGGAGGCAAATTCCCTCTGTTGCTTAGTTAGCAGATGTTTTACCATAAAACCTTTTCATTTCAGTTGTAGAATGTTTGACTTGGAAAAGATCTTAGAGATCATCTACTCCAACTCATTTTATACAACAAAGCATCCTAGAGTTAGATCCGGAGCAAATCTAGAGGCTATCTAGTGTAGCATGTTAGGAAGATGTGGCCTAAAAATTACATGGTCTGCCCACTCTCACATTGTAAGTTGGTGACAGCAGGAAGAACCCCATTCAAACCCATCCTTAAGTCTCCCAATCCAATGTCCTAAAATATCTTTCTGCTTCCGTCTTCTCCTGTTAGAAGTCCAAATGGTTCCAAAGACATTGACCTCTAAGAGCTAACCCAGCACGTAAATTTCTGATCCGAGTAGATTCTTCAGAAACCTGTTTTTTTTATTCCACTAAAAGAGAAGACAGTTTTGAATTATTCTGCCCTCTGCCAAACCAACAAAGTGCTCAATAAATTGAAACTCAATTTCCCCTGCAAAGCAGCCTCCAGTTCCTTCCTTGACCTAGGAATGTCATGTAATCTCTTCTATACAAACACACATTTGACTCCTTCTCAGCTGAATGAGGGTCTTGCGATTTTTATTTTTCCAGATGTCTCATAGTAACACGTTTTCCATCTTTTAATACTGAAAGAGTCCTGTTATTAGAGAAGCAGCAGGAACTGAATGAATAGAATACTTGGACCTCATGGTCCATATGCCAGGTTTGGTTGAAGCCATGATTATGTCACTATTTTCACACTTTTATGAAAAGATGGGAAAAAAGAAACCTTGAAAAGTTCAGTCAAGATAACTGTTGACAACAGGATGAAAACTAAGCTGCCTTTGCCTGTAAAAATTAAACTTTAAAAATATTGACGAGAACCAACCACTTGGATATTTGAATTGATATTTGTAAAAAATTATGGTGCAGTTGGAATAACACTGGACTTGGAATCAGAAGCTAGGGATCCAGACCTAGCTTTCTTTGTCAGTGATTATCTGTAAGACTTGATGAACAAGTCCTTCTCTTTCTCTGGTCTCAGTTTCCTAATGTAGAAAACAGACACATAGAGACAGCATTCAAGTCAAGAAGCAGCTGTCCAGCGCCAGGCCTACCAACTATGCCTATCCCATAAAGTTCTGTCCTGGGCCTTTTTAAAATCTCTCTACAGTCTCTCAGCTGATGAACTCATCAACTCCTATGGATTCATTTGAAATCTCTATGCTCTAAGCTCTACATACCCAGCCCTAATCTCTTCTCTAAGCTTCAGCCCTGAATCAAGAACTATTTATTGAAAATTTGAATGGACTATATCATAAGTGATTTTTGAGGTCCTTTTCAACTCGATGATCCTAAGCCTAACACTACTTCCACATGACCGTTGTTCATATACTTGAAAACCACTATGTGGGTCTGAAAACTGTCCTTCTCCTAGTTAAACTTCCCGAGTTCCTTTCTGGACTCTGTCCCCTGGTCCCCCAGTTCTTGTAGGTTTACTCTTGCTTTATCTTGCCAGAGTCCAGGCCTCAAAGCCACTTTCCACATAGAGTCTCTATGTCCTTTCCCTCCTTTCTATTGCTCCTTATTATATGTTGTCTTATACTATTAGGATTATTAGAACATAAACTCCTTGAGGGCAAAGTAAGTCTTATTTGTATTGCTACTGCTTTTTGTGGTGCCTTACACATAATCTCTTAACTGATTCTCTCTCTGTCTGTCTCTGTCTCCCTCTCCTTCTCTCCCTCTCTCCTTCTCCTCTTCCCCGCTTCCTCTCTCCCTTTCACTGTCTCTGTTTCCCAGTCTCTCTCTCTCTGTCTGTCTCTGTCTCTGTCTCTCTCCTCTGTCTCTCTCTCTCTCTTTCTCTCTGTCTCTCTCTTCCTGTATCTCTCTCTCTCTCTCTCTCTCTCTCTCTCTGTCTCTCTCTCTCTTTCTCTCTGTCTCTCTCTCTCTCTGTCTGTCTGTCTGTCTCTCTCTCTCTCTCTGTCTCTCTCTGTCTCTGTCTCAAACAATCTATCATATGAAGTCTATAGGGATTTGAACCCAGGTTAGTAGTCTTTCCAGTGCCTAACATTGTCACTCAAGAGGCATGAAAACTTCATATGGCTTTGTTTTTTGAAATCTTGAGGTTAAAATGAAATTTTAAATTGTATTTCCTGAAGATATGCCAATGGAGACCTAAAACCATTTTTTTCTTCTAGAGATTTTCAGAAATCATACAGGTAGCCAGCAGTTATAGTGTTAATGCTGCTCCTATGTCCCCTTCCTGGCTCTCCAGACAGTAGGCAGCCCCCTATACTTGGACAGTGAAGTTATTGTCCATCTCCACTGAATAAACAGTATTTGGGGTCTATTATTTCACATAATGATTGTCATGTAACTCAATAAAACTAAATGCTTTATTTGTGCTGCTGCCTGACCGTGTATTTCCTTAACAACACAACATCATTGTGTGCCTGAGGAAACAGCTGCATGAGACAGGCAAGGGATGACACATACTTGGAATTTTCTCCTCTCACAACCATGTTTTTTGATGAATATCCCATGGAATGAATAAAAGCACTCTGCTGTAAATGGTGGGCAGGTGCTCTCCAGCTGCATCCCCAACGTGGGGAGCAAACCTTGGGACAGCCCTTCTACTGCCCCATCACAGCAGCAACTGAGCCAGGGGTGAGTTTGGTGAGATCAGGCCTGGGCCAGAGAGGAAATGCTCCAGCAGATAGCTGATGCAGCAGCTCCTGCCCAACCCCCACCAAGGAAGAAAGCCCATTCTACCCTTTTCTTTCTTTCTTGTTTTTGTCTTTTTTTTTGTAGAAATGCTCTAATAATTTTGTAGGGACAGTTTTATCTCAAATTATCTAGGTGTGGTATGCCACTATTACTTTAGAAATCAGTGTTACCTGAACACAATCTGCTGGATATACACGTGGTTAAATTACTATAATAACTCACATTTTTATAGCTCATTAAACTTTATAAAGTATTTTTTCATAACCACCTTGTCAGTCATCAAGTATTTATAAGACATTTCATGTATGTCAGTTACTGTGTTAAATTCTGGAGATACAAAGACAAAAATATGGTCCTTTTGCTTAAGGAGTTCAGATTCTAATGGAAAAGACTATGCAAATAACTGTCTTTCTCTTTCTCTCTCTCTCTATATACACACAAACACACACATACACACACATACAACTTTACAAATGAAAAAACTGCTGTCTAGAGAAGTGAGGTGGTTTGTCCAAAGTAAAAAGTCTCCATAGCATCATAGTCTTAGAGCTGGAAGAGATTTTCAAGGTCACCAAGTACACATTCCTTTTTCTTATAGTTGAGAAAGTTAAAGTAAAAATTGGTTAATGACTTGCTCAAGGCCATGAAACTAGTTAAATGGCTACTGTAGAATTTGAATCCATGCCTTTCTGACTCCAGGCCCAGCACTCTATTTACTCTTCCATGTTTCTTTTCTTTGATTCAGATTTAGAATTCACAGTATAAGGAGGCAAGCCAGAACAGCCCTTTGTTAAAATCATATTAGCTAGTATTTAAATGGTACCATAAGATTTTCAAGCACTTTCCTTGCAGCATTCCCATAAGATATAGTGTAAACATGATTGATTACCCTTAGACAAGACAATTGAGCCTAAGAGAGATGAAGTGACTTATCTAAAGTCATACTGCTAAATGAAAGTCTGAAACAGAATTCTAGCTCATCTTCATGCAAATCCATCTCTCCTGACATCCTAGCACATTGTCTCAAATCTTGTCTATTGTGCCAGCACATTGGTCTAACGTAGCTGTCACTTTGCCACCCACAGATGAAAATGCTTCTTTTCAGTAGCCAATTTCTAGGAGTAAAAATGGCCTCCAACCTTTATTGATACTTAGGGTTTGCTATCTTTTATGTTATGAAAGATCCTTGGAAGAGGGACCCTGTCTCTAGATAGCACTTCTGGAAAATTGCTTTAGCACTTAAGAAATTCCACTCTTCTAGGAAGAGTATCACTAAACATGGACATGAACTGGCAGTAGAGATTCTGGAACAAATCTAACTCGCTCAGCTATGAGATTAAGTAGTAATATTAGTGTCCTGGACATGTAGCATGAAAGAAGTCTTCAAACAAGCATCTTAATTAGTGATATCAAAATAATATAAGAAATAAGACAAATTCACTTGAGCAAAACAGGATTCCCTGGGACTTTGCCCCTTTTGTGGAAAGAACACAGGAAAGTAAACCTTTTTAATAGAAGATCCTAACTTTGGTCCCAGGAGAGATACCTGGGACACCTGGTGGTTGTTGGTGGAGAGTCCTTTACCAGTGGCAATAGTAGTGAGGACCTAGGGTGGGATCTATGGAGAAAGAGGTTCAAGTGATATGTTGTTACACAGGGAAGGGATTGAGCTATCTGCTAGCTTCCTGGTTTAACAAATTATTCTTGAAAATTAAGTGCTAACCTCAGTTGTTTCTTTATTGGTAAGGAGTGAAAGTTTTGTCAAAATGCATATTTTAAAATGTATATTTTAAAATAATTATTTTAAATATTTGCATCATCTAACTTTTGACACTTGAAAGCCTGTTTGCCCCATACATCTATTTACAACAGTGTGTAACCCCAGTCCAAAAGGTCATTGGTATAGGACTCTTTCCCCATTGGTGGAGATCAGTGCCCTGCACCTATGTGAAGGGTAGGATGGATTTGGCCAGAGTGGGAGAAAGGGGAGCCCTAGTGTCTTCAGTCTCTTCAGTTTTTTTCCTCAAACTCCATGCATCTTCAGGTTTATTCATGTATCTTCAGACTTTGAATACCTCTGACTTCCAGCTTTGAGAGAGAAGATGGACAATGCCAACCCCACTTTAGGTTGCTGGAGGAAAAGACTTTGGGAAGAAGCAGGCATGAGAGGAACTGGCAATTTCCATAATGTCCCTCCTCCCAGTTTGCTATGCTAGAGACTTCAGGCACATGTGTAACAAACTCTAGAAAAGAAAAGGGCTAAAGTAATTGAAGGGTACAGTCTTGCTTTTTCATAGAAAAAAGCACAGAGACTTCCCAATACCATACATAGAATCCTTAAGAATGAGGAATCTCTTTCTAGGTTGAGCTACCCCAATCCCCATGGGAAAGTTCCTATGTGTTGCCTGGCATATATTTTCATATGCATTCTTTCACTGACTTCCATTTTGTCAGTAATTTGGATAAAATACTTTTTTTGGATAACTATGTATGTACATTATAGAATTGGTATTTGGTAAGGAAGGGGTCAAGACTTATATATAAATCTTGGGTTCTTCCTTTCACCACTGAAGAAACAGTAATCAGAGTTAGACTGAACCCAAAAATCACATCTCTTAGACTAAGAGTATTTAAAGGAACAGACAGATATAATTCTAGCAAATTTCCTCTCTCTCTCTCTCTCCCTCCCTCCTTCTGAAAAGAACAATAGTTTGCTGCTGTCACCAACTTGCTGCTTCCATTTTAGGCACGAACTAAGCTCTCCTTTGGAGAAGGGTGGATGGAGAAGAGACTAGATATGTCCCTTCTACCTCTCATTGAGCCATACAAAGACAGCTCCATGCTACAAGTGGTGAACAGCCTTTTGCAACAAATCAATGTTAGGAACAACAAATTTAGTTCAAGAGAAAGGTTCCAGTCTAGTTTAATTTTGAAAAAAAAATTACATATATTTATACACACACATATATACATATAATTATGAAAGTCAACATCATATAGCAGAAAGTACATTGAAGGAGTCACTTGAGCAATAAGATGACAGACTGAATATATTATCTGATCACCATGCCCTCTCGAATCTCTCCAAGACAGAGAAAGTATGCCAAAGATAAAGCAACTTCAACTATCTTCATGGTCTAGGACATTTGGAATTCAAAAGGTTAAAGACAAAATTCAAACCAAGAAACTGATGCTCAATGACTCTGAGTGTATTCTGCACCCTTTATCTGCCTCCTACACTACCAGTAACAAGGCTGTTCTAGCAGACCCAAGGACATCATGCAAACTTATAATAAAACTCACCCCTGTACTCTAGTATCCTCTCCCTTTTTTCAGTATCGTGGAGACTCTGGCTTTAGGCTGTGGAAGTTTGCTTAGGCCTCTCAACAGACTGCTTGACTATAACTCTTTAAAATTAAAAACCTACTGAAGTGTTGTAACCTGGAAGCATCAGTGCTGCAAAGCTCTGAATTGTTGATGCTAGAGAAAACAGCTGTGGATTATTATTACCAGGTTGCCAGGTTAGAGAGCTGAGTTTCAAACGAAGTGGTACAGGTCAGCAGAACCAGACACCAAGTGTGTGAGGGGTTGTATAGAATTCCACCAAGCCTGAAGAAAAGAGCAGAGCACCCAACGAGGGCTAGGTATAACCACCCAAAGTCAGTTAGGGCAGAGATTTAGGCTGATGAACCATGAATTGCTCAGTGTTGGAGAAGGTTGAGATACTTTGAAATCCAACCCCCAAGGAATCAATAGTCAGAGGGGAGGGAATCTGGAAGTGAATGAAAAGGAAAGCAAAGCAGGGGTGGAGACAGGAGGGAAGAGACTGAAAACGAAGACTTCAGAAGAAGAAAACTCAAAAACTTTGAAAAATAGTAATAACAGAAGGAAATATGGCCTCAAGATCTAGTAAATGAGCTTAGGCATCTATGAATAAATACTGCAAAATATAGGAAAATAATCCAACACTTCATGAGACATAGGACCCCATAGAATTTGAAGACAACATTGAACTACAACATGTTATTTTTGAGTGGTTTAAAAGAAATGAGAACCACAAGAGATGAATTTATGTCTTACACAGCAAAAATAATAAACAGAATAGAAAAACTTGAATCTACAATGGCAAGTCTTACCAAAGACATAAAAGAGAATAATAGATTGGGAATGCAAATATGCAGAAGTGAAGGACAACATAGAAGAGAAGCAAAAAGCAAGAACATTAAAAGAAAATTTGTTAACTATGAAAGTTAAATATACTGAACTTGAAGACAGAATGTACAAGAATAGTTTAAGTATCATTGGTCTCCCAGAAGAACATGATAGGACAAAAAACCTTAATACCATAATGAAGGAAATAACAAAAGAGAACTGCTTGGGACGTCTAAACATATAAAATGAAATTCCAATTGAGAGAATTTCCATATCACCTCTAGGAAAAAACAAAAACAAAACAGATTGCAAACCCCAATGGAGAGGTGTGTTGGGAAGGGAAGTGTCGAAAGGAGGGAAGTGTTGAAAAAAATCTTTCTACCAAATTTCTCTATTAAGGATTTGGTATCTAAGAGTTAGAAAATATATACACACATGTGTATATACTATATTATTATGCCATAATTATAATGTATAATAATATATAATATGATAGTTTATAATTACAATATCTCATATACATACATATACATATAGGTGGATGCATACATATATACATACATATATGTATATATATGCACACATACACACGTGCACACATGTGTGCCATTCTCTGGTAAATGAATGGTCAAATGATATGAACAAACTTCTCAAAAGAAGAACTCAAAGTGTTCACAGCCACATGAAAAAATGCTCCACATAACTAATAATAAGAGAAACATAAATTTAAAACATCTGTGATGTTTCACCACTCACCGTGGAAATTGGCAAAAATGAGAAAAAAATTGCAACAGTCAATGTTATAGGGGTTGTAGGAAGATCAGCACACTAATA
>CM053595.1:165939623-165970035 GCA_028646575.1 Pseudocheirus occidentalis | reverse complement strand
TTTGAGGTAAGAAATCATGTTTGTTGATTGCAAGTGCATAACCTATATCTGATTGCTTACCAACTTTGGGAGGGGACAAGGGAAGGGAAGGAGGAAGAGATGGGATTTGAAACTGAAAACTAAAAAAGAAAACTCTCACAAATGTAAAAAAATGTTTAAACATGTAATTGGGGAAAAGAAAATATATATAAAAAAGAAATTATTATGCATGTCATTAATATATAGAAATATGGAAAGACCTAAGTTAGTAGAGTCAAAAAAACATATACCCAGGAACTACAACAATACAAAATGGAAAAACAAATCAAGAATAAATATTACAAAATCATAAAGACAAATGGCACTCAAGTGAAGAGATAGGATTCCATTTCTGAAGTGATTTTCCCTGAAGAAATTTTTGGGACTTAGTATTTCTCCTTTGATTTCTCTGAAATCATATGAAAGAACCTTGCATTAAAAATTTTGTAGACCTCCCTTTCCCTATCCCCAACTCCACACTTGCACACAATGTTCCGTGTTTTGATTTACCAAATATGGTATAAACCTCCTTAGGGCAGGAACTAAATTTTCTTTTTCTTGGACATCAACCATATTGGTATCGTGATGAGTACTAGGTTTCACATTTTAGGAAAGAAATGGATAAGCACAAGCTGTATTGTGTCCAAAGGAGAAAGACAAGGAAAGGATTGGAATAGTGTTCCATTGGAAGATCAGTTGAAGGAACTAGAGGTATTCATTCAAGAGCAAAGAGGATTCAATAGGGACATGAGCACTGCTTCCATGTATTTGAAGGATAGTGATACTAAAGGGGGATTGCACTTGTTTTGTTTTGACTCTAAGTCTGTCACAACTAGAACTACTAAGTGAATGCTACGGAGGCTAATTTACCTCCACATATGAATAAAGTTCCTAATAATTAGATCTTTCCTTTCTCCCACCTGGAACAATGACCTTAGAACAGTATTGAAAACCACTGTATGTTAAACCTAGCCCAATTCTTGGTATTCTGTGTGCAATATAAGGTATAAAATATACAAGGCACACACACATTTAGTGCCACTTATGCAAAATTCTTCATTAGTAATATATAGAACCCTACTCATGCCCACAATGCACTTTCCCTTACTCCTTGGGTGACCATTGATATTTATTCTCTAATGAACTATTCCTTGACTAACAACCAAACATCAAGAAAAAAATATCAGTGTTAAAAAAAGATGGGCCTTCGTTTCAGGGAGAATCTTATACTATTTAAAATCAAAGTGTAGGAAAACAAAAACATGAAAAGTAGAAAAGATCTGTGATGATTTATATACTAAGCACCTTTCTCCATTAATGACAATTGAACCAACACCTTTGGACTCTGATATCACAGACTCCAACACTTAGCATTAGGAAGTAGAATTATCAATAGCATAGATATAATTGGGAAGAATATGTAGACTAAACCAAATATTACATAGATGAAATCTCTGTAACAGAGTTTTGAGGATATGAGTGATCGACTCTCAATTTCAAGATATCTGGAAAAAAGGAACAATTTGTAGTGCCAATGCCATATTTATAGCACCCATGACATGATAGATTGTGACTATAAATATTGCATGACATTTAATTGCAAAATATAACAAACTCCCATATAGAAGACAGAACTGAAACATTTATTTAGACTCCAGAAAACTAAATCCCAAAACCAGTAAGCTAATTCCAATGTAGTACTAATGAAGTTAACAAGCCATAACAACACAGAGAACCATGCCATCCTTCAGTCTTTCCACAAAGCAATACAAGATTGATATTTACTCACAAACCTCTCTCTCTCCTTGCCTGAGCTCCTCTCTCCCACCATCTCTCTAGCTCTGACTCCCAGCTTCCTGTGGCTCTGCTGTATCTTTCAGCAAACTCCTCCCATCACAGGTTCCATGTGATTACATTCAGCCTATTAGGGGGCAGAGTTCATTTTCAAAGCAGGGAACATCTTCAAATTCCCCCCTAGTCCTATTAAGGGGCATGGAAGATCTTCAAATTCCCATTCTCATTACACAATTTCTAATGCTTTAAAAATGATATATGATTACATTTAAAAAGCAAATGATAGACCGTCTACTGATGCTTTGCCTACTTTTTCCTTTGTGCAAAGTATGAGAATAATCTATACAATATGTCAAGGGAATTTTTGATGAAAGTATAAGAAAAGGTCAAATTTTACGAACCATAAAGAAGATACCATTCTCAGAGTACTTTATTTATTTATTTATTAGAGTTTTTTTTTTGAGGGCAATTGGGGTTAAGTGACTTGCCCAAAGTCACACAGCTAGTTTTTGTGTCAAGTGTCTGAGGCCAGATTTGAACTCACGTCTTCCTGACTCCAGGGTCGGTGCTCTATTTACTATGCCACCTAGCCGCCCCTCTCAGAGTACTTTAAACTTCAAAAATTATGTTTAACTTTTTAAACTAGTGTATTGTCAATAATTAATCTGATAGTGGTGATTGTTATTTGTTAGAGAGACAGAATGGTATAATGGAAAGACAGGCTAGCCAGGAATGGCTGGGTTCAAGTCCTGCCTCTGACTTATAACTGGGCAATTCACTTAACCTCTCATTGTTCTAAGTAAGTCTAAGTCTGTAAGTTGCAGGAAGGCATTGATTTGCTTTGGTGGAGGAAGTTTCCTAAAATAGTTGTCTCTACCAACAAAATCACAGATCAAGTCCCTACTTTTTAATCTTTCTGTCCTCTAGGTGGTGCTGTGGATAAAGCGCTGGGCCTGAAGTCAGGACGATTCTTCTTCATGAGTTCTAATTTGGCTTCAGACATTTACTAACTGCATGACCTTGGGCAAGTCACTTACTCTTGTTTGTCCTGGTTTCCTTATCTGTAAAGTGAGTTGGAGAAAGAAATGGCCATCTGCTCCTGTATCTTTGCCCAATGCTGCCCTCCCCCAAATCCTCCCCAAAACCCTCCCCAAAACCCAAACGGGGTCACAAAGAGTCGGACATGACTGAACAACTACAACAATTCTCTAGGAGTCATTTGCTACGGTTGGTATGGCACAAACCCCCTTCTGTAGGTCTTCTCCCTGGAACGCTTCAGTAGAATTTAAAACTCCTGTAACATATAAATCCTTGAGGGCAGGGACAGTTTTTATTTTCTTTTTGTCTTTCTATCTTTGTATCAAACACGGTACCATTTACATAGTAATACTTAATAATTGTTTCATTATCACTGAATTTACCTAAGACTTTTGATCCCTGAGTTTTGGTTCTGCATTAAAGTAAATGACATTTCAGGTTCGGAAATAGGCTTAGGAAGGAATCCTGGCATTCAGATTTGGAAGGGATCTTTGAAATCATCTGAGTCCATCTCCTCATTTCAAAGAACAGGAAACTGAGACCCAGAGAGGGGAATTGCCTTGTTCATCTTAATGAGACTAGATGATGGATCCAGGGGGTGTGAACTCAGTCAAGCTCATTAGTGGTACATCCGTTGGTTTTTTGACTACATAGTCCTCTCTCTCATTGGAACCCCAGTTCTCTCATTTATAAAATGAGGGAGGTTGGCTAAATGATCTCTAAAGTCACTTCCTACTCTCAATCCTTTGATCCTGTAAGTAAATTAAAGAAGATCAGGAGGGAGGGACTTCTTGTAAATTGCCTCTTCTTACAACCAGAAGTATGTCTGGGCGTGGGGGGGGGGGGGGGAGGGACTTTTAATTGAGAGTCAGTAGATTCAGGTTTGAATCCAGAATTTTGAATCCTGACTTTTTCACATATTAGCTTTTGTGATCACCAAGAAGTAATGTTCTCTCTTTGGTTCTCATTTTTCTCCTCTATAAAAAGATGGGGCTGAACCTGATAAACTCTAATGTCCTTCTAACTTCACAACCTATGATTTGTAGTTGTAAGGCTATGTTTAACTATATTAATAATAGGTAACTATTCCAGCACGATCTCCGTTATGCCATTCTCCCAGCAGATGGCGCTCTAGGATTTTACTATCCTGTTTTCCAAAAAGCAGAAAATAAACATTTTTCTTCTTTGCTCCTTCAGGTTTCCTTCCTTCCTTCCTTCCTTCCTTCCTTCCTTCCTTCCTTCCTTCCTTCCTTCCTTCCTTCCTTCCTTCCTTCCTTCATTCCTTTTTCTTTCTTCCTTCCTTTCTTTTTTCTTTCTTTCTTTCTTTCTTTCTTTCTTTCTTTCTTTCTTTCTTTCTTTCTTTCTTTCTCAAACTAATATAAATATAAAATACAGACTCTATCTGGGAATTTTTTTTTCTGGTCTCCATAATCTTGAAAACTAAGGTAACAGCTGGGTTCAAATTTAACTGGCATTATCTGTGTAACCATGAGCAAGTCACTTAACTTCCTTGGTGAGCAGTTTCCTCATTGGTAAAGTGGGTTTTAATTAGCTGTCCTCAGAATTCTCTTCTAGGATCTCTTTTGTTTTTTAAACTAAGCTTATGGATCCTAGTGAGAGCGAGGAGACGGGCATCTACTTTTTAATTCATAAGCATAAGCTAAACATTTCTCTGGGAGGCACTGAGAGTTTGAATGAATGACATACCCAAGATGACACAGCCTGTGCAGGAGAAGGATGTAAACCCAGGTCTTACTGGCTCTGTCTGCTATACTAGTACTTTTTCATTTTTACATCTCAGGACCCTGCTATACTCTTAAATTAAATTTATCCTCCTCTTTGGCAGGAACATCTATTGGTTTAGTATGCAAAATTCCTCCATGAGCCTTGTGTTATTATTGTAGGAAAAAAATAAGGAAAACCTTGAACGAGCCATAGGTTTAGGAATAGAGTAGAAAGGTGAACTATTCACCCTCTCCCCTTTATAAAGAATAATAATCATCACAGACATTTGGAGAGCATTCAAGTATTTACATGAGGCTTTTTAATGTACTTTATTGCATAAAAGGCCAAGAGTTTGCATTTCTTTAATCTTTTATGACTTACAAAGCACTTCACTCACAACCTCACAACTGTTACACATATATTCCCTATTTCTGTCAAGGATACCAGAATTCTTCTAGATATACAAGTCATCCTCGATTCCTTATTCCTTCTCTACAACCTGCCCCATACCTTTCCACAGTCAATCAGTTGGGGTGGCTAGGTGGTGCCATGAATAGAGCATCAGTCCCAGAGTCAGGAGGACCTGAGTTCAAATGCGGCCTCAGACACTTAACACTTACTAGCTGTGTGACCTTGGGCAAGTCACTTAACTCTAATTGCCCTGCCTTCTCCCATACAAAAAAACAAAAAAAAAAGAAAAAACATAGTGAATCAGCTGACAATTCTTATTGATTCTGTTTCTACAATATCTCTTGCATCTGCTTTGTTTTTTTCCCGCCCATGTAGCCATTACCTCAGTTCAGACCTTTATCACCTCTCACATGGATTTTTGAAAAACGTATTTATTCATATTTCTACTTCCATTCTCTCCCTTTTCCAATCTGTCTTCCATGTATTTGCCAATTTAAAACTCCTAAATCACAGATCTGACCCCACTCTCTTGAACAAAAATCTTTAGTGGCACCCTATTGCCTCTAGAATAAAATAAAAACTATTCTTCCAGTCATATGGAGCCCTCCAGTACATAGTTCTTATCTGGTAAGATCAGGGAAAATCTACATGGGAATTGTGGAATTTGAAATGGGCCTTGAATAATGATATGATATCAACAAACAGGTAGAAATAAGGAATAAGGCATTCTAGGTAGAGGGAACAGAATCCCTAAAAGCTCAGAGGTGGTGAATTAGAAGAAAGTCAGAAAAAAAAGTTTGGCTAGTACATACAGAATAGTAAGGGTAGGGTGTCCTTTGAGATAAAATTGAGAAGTAAACGGGAATAACATTATAGCTTAATTCGCCTTGCTATACTACTCCTGGAGAAGAAAAAAAAAGTGATTTGGAGTCTTGAGACTCTGGGACCAATTTGATTTAGTGCTTTTCCTGGAGAAGAAAGGTAAACAGAGCATACAATCTTAATCAATGTCATGCTGCCCTTTAGTATTCTTGGATACCAAAATCCCAAGACTATATCCAAACTAAAATATTTACCACAAATATGGTAACATAGAATTTTTCCAAGATTTATCACATTGTAGGTAAAGTCAAGTAGGCCATGCATGCTGTCTGAACAGTTTTTCATCAGGGTGTGGTCATGTCAAGAACAAAACTTCATTTGCAGAAGGTAAGGTTCACCATATATGGTTCTAATTAGATCTGAGTGTTTAGAAGTCAATGACCAAAATAATAATAAAGAATAAAAGTTCTAGTTCTCCTGAATTTTATAGGAATATAGGACAGGGATGAGTTTTTACTGTATTTTGTCAATGCTTAAAGCTGATAGAATCTAGTTTCAGATTACTCTAGGTTGGGAATAGATACGCATAATTGCTTACAATTGTAGCCCACTAAACCAAAAAAGTGTCTGAAAGACAGAGACTGGAACATATTTCTGGAAAAAGTGGGGAGAGGGGTAGAAATAGAATGCTATGGGAATTCTAAGGAGGGAGAGATTACTTCCATCTTCTATCTCTATGAAGGAAGTCTTCATAGAGAAGGTGATATTTGTTCTGGATCTTGAAGAATGGCAGCAACTGGTGGTGGGGAGTGTGACTGGAACCCGGATAGAGGAAGCATTCTAAGCATTCAGTGAGTAAAGACACAGGAACTTGAAAGTGCCAGATATTATTTTTGGAGGAAGAATAGAGTTCAGTTATGTCTAGTTTGGCTAGATTATAAAATACATGAAGGATATTAGTGCTTAAATAAATACTGACTTGTAGGTCATGCTAGATCATGCCTGTCCAGTTTGCCTGTATTATTCCTGAGATGGAAGAATTCTTTACAGTTAAATTAGATTAGGTAAACTCTAGGATCATATAATGCGAGCCATAATGGACCTTACAACAAAAAAAAGTGCAATAGTACTATTAGTTCACAGGATTTCTGTGTATTAAGATATTTAAAGTGTTCTACATATATTATCTCCTTTGGTTTTGAGGTAGGTGTTATAGTTGTTCACATTCTACAAATGCAGAAACTTATGCTTAGAGATGAGAAGTGACTTGCCCAGGATCAACCTATCTAGGAAGTGTCTGGGGCCTTCCTGAATCAAGGTTTGATGGTCTAGCTGCTGTACCATTCTCCCTCTCCTTAAGAAATAAGTCTAGGTAGAGGGAACAGAATCCCTAAAAGCTCAGAGGTGGTGAATTAGTAGAAAGTCAGAATCCTACTTGGGATCCTACCATCCAAAATCTTCATTTTCCAGAGAAGAAACAGAAGCTTCATTTCTAGCCTTTAAGATTTGTCTACCACAAGTGAAGTATGAAATCCAGTCCTTTTATAGTATATATGAGCCTGGGATGATAGTCGCATGCTTCACATAGACATTATCACAGAGGCAGGATGATAGAATAAGGGATAAAGTATTGTCGTGGGAGTCAGGAAGATCTCAATCTGAGTCCTGCCTCAAATACTTCCTGACTGTGTGAGCCTGGACAAGTTACCTTAACTCTCTGAATATCAGCATTCTTATTTGTAAAATGAAGATAATAATAACACCTATCTCCTAGGGCTTGTATAAGGATTGACTGAGCTATGAGTGTAAGCTATCCTTATTTAGACTCTCAGAGAATTTGGTGGAATAACAATAGCTTCCAGGGGTGGGGAACCTGTGGCCTTGAGACCACTTGTGGCCTCTGGGTCACAGTTACCTCCCCCTGGGACAGAATCATAGCTGAAACCTAAATCTCAACTCGTGTCCAAAAGCCAATGAATGTATCTGTGAACCAGGACAGGGCAGTCAAGGAAAGGTGATACGGGACAAGTAAGGGAAGCTTGGTCATTTGGCAGATACCTGCTAAGTCAGTATTCAAAAAACATTATTATGTGCCATAGAATTAAAATTAAATTAAAATTAAGTATTACATGTGAAACAATAGAAAGGCACGTGGTGGATATGAGCAGGCTAAAACATATAAACCAAGAAGGAATTTTGAAGTTGGTGTCATTAGAAGAAATATCAGATAGGAAAAGATGACCTAGTCACATGGTGATGATAAAGGATGACAGGTTGGGAATGAGAATGTTCCACTGGTACCTTTACAACATCAAGAGGGAAGAATGAAGGTCTCCAGAGTAGAGTGTGGACCTCCAGGGGATGCACTTTTTGGATGCAGTGAGTAAGAGTCATATGGAATGCCTAAGAGTAAATGGCTAGCTATCTGCATCACTGGAGGGGTCTCCTGGGTAGGTGGGATCACAGATCCATTTGAAGTTTTGTATCTGTTTCAGGAACTGTGGTGGTACATGCTACAGATGTAATGCAAGGGTGAAATGATCCCTGCCCTCAAGATGCCCAGGAATCCTCTGTGCTCTTGGTTTGGATCTTGCTTTGGCAAAGAGTGTTTGTGTGGGCTTTTCTCTTCTTGCTCCTTGTTGGCAGACACTCAGGCAAACATTTATGAAACACATAGTGTAAGAGGAACAATATTGGACCTGCAGTTGGCAGTCGGGAGACCCAGCTTAGAAGGCTGACTTTGAAATCTTACTACTAGCTATGTGACCATTGACCAATCACATTTTTTCTGTGCCTCAGTTTCCTCCTCTGTAAAGTGGGGGTCATATCATTTGTGTTCCCTTCCTAAAGAGATTAAATGGAAAGCACTTGATAAGTTTTCTTTAAAAATATATTTATTTTGTTCTAAACTTAAGGAATAAAACAAGCATTTCCATAGCATAATAGTATAGATAAATTATCAAGTGATATATCAGTTTTACTTATCTATTCATTCATGATACAACACATACTTATTAAGTACCTACCATCTAGCAGACACTGTGCTAGGTTCAGGACACACAAAGATAAAAATGAAACAGTCCTTGCCCTTGTGGAGCTTACATTTGTTTGGAATGGAACTTGGAGTTATTAGGAGGTGTAAAGCTTTGTCTTAGGGACCATGAAGGGGACAGAGGAGTGTAGTTCTTGTCTTTGAGAAGCTTCCATTTGAGAAGAAGGAATATATAGTGAGAGGTTTGTTGTTCAGATTTTTCAGTCGTTTCACTCATGTCCATGACCCCCTGTGGGGTTTTCTTGACAGAGATACTGGAGTGGTTTTCCATTTCCTTCTCCAGCTCATTTTACAGAGGAGGAAACCGAGACAAACAGGGTTAAGTGACTTGCCCAAGGTCACAGAGCTGATAAATGTCTGAGGACAGATTTGAACTCAGGAAGGACTGCAGACCCAGCACTTTATCCGCTGTGTCACCTAGCAGGAGGTAGCATAGGATAATAAAAAGAACATGGCACATGAAATCAAAATGCCAGGATCTGCATACCAACTGTGACACAGTAGTAGTGTGGCCTTAAGCAAGCCCTCTCATCTCTCTGAGCCTCAATTTCTCAGAAAAAGGGTCATTTTGCACCACCTCAATTCAAGGCGTTATGAGCCCAAACTTGTAAACATTAAAACATTATGGAAATATGAATTGCTATTAATACACAAATGTTAAATGGTGATATTAGTGAAACAGAGCAATAAAATAGAATGGATTGGGCAATGAATTTAGTCAGAAGCCCTGGAATTAAGTGCCAGTTTTGCTACTTGCAATCTATGTGATCTCTAGATTATCACTTCTTTTCCCTGGGGCTAATTTTCTTCTATAAAATGAGGGATTGGACTAGATAAACTCTGAGATTCCTTCCAGCTTAGACATTCTATGTTCTATTATCTAATTAATTAAAATATTTAAAGCCAAAGGAACTTTAATGCAGGTAAATATTCCTTCATTTTTCTTTTTTTAAAAATTTTCCTTTTAAAATGGACTTATAAAAAAAGAACATTTCTAACCATACAGCACAACACAAAAAGAGGAGTTCATATAAAAGCATGAATCCTCATTTCATGCTGTTTATCTTTTAAGGCTATATAATAAATTTTAAACATTATTTTCAAAACTGTTCTGATTAGCTGTGTTTCCTTATTAGCTTCCTTCTCTTCTGTTCATTTAAAAAATATATTTTGATAACACTATATTTTTGGTATCACTATTGTTTTGTTTAGTTTTGTTTTTGGAGGGGGGAAGGCAGGGGAATTGGGGTTAAATGACTTGCTCAAGGTCACACAGCTAGTAAGTGTTAAGTGTGTGAGGCCAGATTTGAACTCAGGTTCTCCTGACAGCAGGGTCGGTGCTGTATTCACCGTGCCACCTGGCTGCCCCCATCACTATTGTTAAATCACTATTGGCATCACCCACTTTTACTCTTCCTCTCTTCTTTCCCTGCAAGGGGGAAGCAGTTGTCCAGGTTTCCAAAGGTACTATGTGTCTGAGTTAGCTCTCCACCCCAGGTTTCCTTGATTTTTTTTTTTTTTTTGCTGCTTCTTAAGTCATGTTGCTTCTCAAGGGTCTAGTTCCTCAAACCTTTTAGTAACTTTGTTTCTATTCTGTCTCTTTCAAGAAATGGGTAGCACACATCTTCATAGAACCCTAGAGACATAGCTACTGGTCATTACATTGAACTGTTCAAAGTTAAGTCTTTCAAAGTTTTTTTTTTTCCAAATAATTCCTTGCATCAGTCATCCTGTTTCTGTTCATGTTGCTTTGCTATTTCTCTGAAATCATGTCTCTTTTGGCATTTCTTATAATGCAGTAATATTCCTTTACATTTATTATGACATTTCTCAAGTATCTAAGTAACAATGAAATTAATATTATTAAATTTAAATTCCAGATCTTATTCCTCTTCCCCCCCAGGGGCCCTTCTATCCCTTCCTTCTAGAGAAAGAAGTTTGTTTTTAAGCATTCGTGATTTGAGGAAGGGGAAAAGTGCCTTCATGGTCAAATAATTAAGCACACAGTAGCCAGTCTGAACATGTCTAAACTCTTAGTGCTTTGCTAGACTGATCTTTGGACAGTAGACACTATGTATAGTATATTGGGCATGGACTTGAAGCCTTCTCGGCTTTGTAGGGCTTGCCAGAGTCTGAGTTCCACTGACATTGGTCTGAACCATAATTAAAAATTTTGGTAGCTGGGACAAGAGATGTGAGAGGCCCCCTAAGTTATCTGGAGGTGAGTATAGCTGCATGGATATAGATGGGGCAATGAACAGAGATCAAGATGGGAAGGATCCCACATTAGCAGGTCATCTACTGGCTTCCTACTTTAAATAGTTTTTCTTGCTTACTTGCTGGTAGTAATTCAATATATATGGCCAACCCAAGGGCCCCTAGGGTGATGGGGGTTTGGAGAATTTGACTAATCTTCTCTCTTCCTCTGTCCCTGTCTCCTTCATAGTGTCTTCATATAGGCAGAAACTCTTGATACTATCTTTCTCTTTCTAATCATGGTGGGTAGACCCAGACCCTTCTAATTGGTTTCACCCTTATCAGATGAAAGGTAAGGAAATGGGAACCATTAATTCCTTGGATGCCTTTGGTTAGGGAGTGGCTACTGACCATATTTGACCATCTTCTCCTCCTGACGTGGAAAGCTTTAACTGTTGTAGGAAAAAGCTGAGGATTTATGATGTATGGAGAGTACATGGTAATTGATCCCTTGATCCTTATTGGATGCCTCCTTTCTTTTCATCCTATAGGGATTCTATCTCATGGTACTCTTGTTCACAGGTCCTCTATTCCTGATTCCCCTGCTTGATCTGAGCCTTCCATCTATAATAGGGTCCCAAGGCTAGAATGAGACAGGTCATTAAGCCCACCAATTGGTGGAGACTATACTTCACTTCCTCCCCCTATACCCAACAAAGTGGTGTTTGCAAGAAGACAGTGTCGTTCACTATCACCCTTCCATGCATGCAAACCTTGGTATCCATACCCCTGCCTATCAGGTCAGTAACTTCTCAGTTCCTTGGCATCTGGGATAAATCCCTAATGGGTTGCCCAACCATTGCTACACCATGTGTCCTTTTAGCAGTACTCATCTCACAGATAGACAGTGACCTGAGAATTGAATAGGAGGAAGAGAACAGGCTGGATTGTATTTGGGAAGCTGTATAGCACTTGCCTTCATCCTAATCCACACACAAACACACACACACACACATTCTTGTTAATAACAGTATCATCTCAGTGATGCTATAACATGTGCATCATGGAATATCACAGTCACAAAGGAACTGAAATCACATGGTACCTAAATGGCACTGAAGAAGTGCTTGTGAAATTTAAGTAGGCTGCAGCATGATTAGGCCACTTAAGAAGTGGCCTAAAGGTTATCATCCAGGAAATAGGCAACCAAAAATGGGGGTCAGTTGGTCAGGTCGAGTGAGTGATTACATCTGGTCAGCTCAAATGCTACTCTAGTGCTCATGATGTGTTAAAAGACTTGGAGGAAGACTTCCATCTTATTGGACTGATCCTCTTTTCATTTTAGGCCAGCAGTTTAACAAACATTTATTGAGTGCCTAGTATGTAAAAAGTACTATACTAGGAGCTCAGAGTACATGACAAAAACTGACCAAATTTTTACTCTCAAGGAGCTTACATTCCAATGGGAAAGACAGCATATAAAGGGGAGTTAGAAAGGAGGGAGGTATCTGTGTGACATCATGGTCTGGAAAAGGCAGTGAAGTATAGCAGATCCCTGATTCCAGGACTCCAGGGGCAGAATGCAGGTGGTTCTAATGTGAGGGAGTTGAGGAGGATGACCAGCAGGCTACTTGGTCAGAGAGTGTTTGGGAAATCCTTTTATTAACTAGTGCTGGGGAGAAGATTAGGGATGTTGTTGAGCTCTCCTGTGGGAATGGGCTTGTTTTTTCTTCACCACAACTGGCTTTTGACATTAGAGGATGCACGAGGCATGGCAGAGGAATAGCCATGTGACAGTTCTTCTAGGATTGGTTCTTTTCAGCTCTAATAATTTATGTTATAGGATCTAATTAACTGAAAGGCTAAAAAAGCAAAAGGATTTTTATACACTTAAACATTGCTCTTAAATTTTTATTCTGCCAAATGAATCCTTTACCTTCTTAGTTTCAGGTACCACCAGCCATGGTGCCTTAACATGAGTTAGGGCACCATATTATCTGGGAGGTTAGCACTTGAAAGCTTTTCTCCCCCTATCCTGAAGACCCAAATCAGTTGTCGCCTCCTCCATAAAGACTTTTTCTTTTCTCCAAAATTTCTCAAAGACCTTTGTCAGGACTTTTTCTTTGCACTTCTCTCACTATTTCTTCTATCACAGTCACCTGTGCATATGACCCTTTCCCTAACAGACTAAAATCCCTTGAGGGCAAATGTCAAATTATGCCTTTCTCTACTTCCCAACACTTAACACAGAGCCTTGCCCACAGTAAGTATTTGTTGAATTAAATTATTTGCCTTCATCTTACCTTGGACCCTTGAGAAGCAACATGACTTAAAAAGAAGCAGCAAAATAATCGAGGAAACCTGGGTTCAAGACCTACTTCAGACACATACTACTTATGTAACCCTGGACAAGTCATTTATTTTATTTTATTATTATTATTTTTTGGACAAGTAATTTTAACCTCTGAGTACCCCAAGCAACTATCTAAGATCATAAGCTGCAGAGAGGTTGTCAATTTACATTTATATTGGGACTACCCTGCCTTGGGAGTTCCCTATACCAATACAATCATAAATTCAATCCCAATCTCTCTCACCTCAATGAGGATTTTGAAATAGATAATTTTCAAGAGCTCTTTTAGTTTCTAATATGTGTAATCCACTCCTATATTTTTCAGATAGAAGAAAGGGAAGTGATGGGGAAAGGATAATTTAGAGAGAGCTCCTGGAAGAAAGAGGCTGGCTGAACTTTGACAACATTGCAATCCAGGAAAAGTTCTAGGTAGCCAAGGAGAAAAATGAAGACATTTTGCTCACAGTGGGTTGGGGAATGGTCCATGGGAGATGGGATAAATTAGCTAGGAACACAAAAGCAGGAGTGAAAGGCTTTCTAAGAGAGATAGACATTGCCTACTTCATCTTTTTACCTAAATCTACACCAGATTTGCAGTCAAGGATCACTGGGTAGCAGCCCTTGGTGAAGGTCATTTCTTGGCAGCTCAAGTATTTTACTTAGCTGTTACCTGCAAGCAGTTTCACTCTGTGTGAAGCTAGAGAAAATGAGAGAGAGAGAGAGAGAGAGAGAGAGAGAGAGAGAGAATGTGTGTGTGTGTGTGTGTGTGTGTAGCTGCTCATATGTGCACCTGGCTAGTCTTAATAGACCAGGGGCTGTTCTCACACAGTAAAGAACATTGCCTTTGCTTTATAAAGCCTGTGACTGAGCGAGGTCAGGTCATGTTGTCTGATGGTGCATAATCCTTTTTCATTAAACCTTGGAAACATCTGTTTTCCTTCAGTCTGCTTAAAGGTTTCACTTTATTAGATATTGGTTAATGATTACCCAGTAATTTGCCATTAAAAACAGGTGCTCCTCCCCAGTGCTTAAAGCTATGAGCTTTTGCTAATGGGAGAATAACAGTGTCTAGATACAAATTGTAGCAATGTCCCTGAAAGGGAGGTTCAGTGGAATGGATGCCACGGAGCCATCTGTGACCCCTGAGGTTTTTCCTATTGAAATGCTACTAAAATCTGTTCAAGATCAGTTGGGTTTTTAAGAGGGTGATGCTAGGCTCCAGCAATGTGGAATTTCCCATTTGGCTGACTAAAAGAGCTCGAACAATAAACTCAGTATGGTACACCAGAAGTGTGCTCTTAAATCCTCTGCTTGCTGTCAACATCAATAGGATAGATTGCTCTTGGACTCTGAGGGAGACAGTGAACTTTGTACCCACAAATTTGACCTTGCACGAACAGTAGGCATCCTTAACTTATACTATGCCTCTACAATGACTTACGGTCTTAGAATAGTCTTGTAGCTAAGTTGCAAAAGAAAAAAAGTACAACCTTTATCAGTCCACACCTCTATCTCTCCTTAAAAAAAACAAATCAAATTGTTAAATATCCATTACTGTATTCTAGCAGGAGAGTGATGTTTCTTTTGGCTGTTAATTGTTGCTTGTGAATATAGGTTTCATAATATGATTCCTTTTAGAATATAAATTCATTGAAGTCAGGTGTTTTTTTTTTGGTCTTTTTTATCCCCAGCATCTAGCTCAGTACCTGTAATATAGGAACTAATTAGCAAATACTTCTTGATTGGCCAATTGTTGTAAAAACAATTGGGACTCTGACCATTCCTTGATATTTCCTATGGTGCTGCTTTTCTGAATCTCTCATTTTATCTCTGCAAGTCTTCCCTCTGCCTATATATATCGCAACCTCTTTCATGGCTTCTCCTCCTCTGCAATAGTTTCCCATGTCTTCCCATAATATCCTGCAGGTTTTCTTCAGATCCTTTCAATACTTCATGCTCCCTATTCCAGCAAAAAGACTGTTCATTTGTTATCTCTAGGTCTCACTACCTTACTTTTATAGTACACTGAAAAAAACTTGATGACCATAAGCAGAATTAAAGGATTTATGGAGGGAAGGGGAACTTAGAGACGATTTAGTCCAATCTGCTAATTTTATAGAAGAATGGAGACCCAATGAGGTCTCCCAAGATCACAGGGTAATAAGGAACAGAGTAAAGGTTTAAACCCAGGGTGGGTGGTCCTAGAGGCCAATGTTCTTTGAGTTTGCACAAAAGAAACTATCATCTAATCTTTCTAAGCCTGAACAAATTGAGTTGGGAAACAAACATTGGAAGACAAATCAGAGAGGTCCATGGTATGATGTTATGATCAGAAATTGATTTGAATCTTGTCTATGTAGTGTTCTTAGGATGAATGAAGAAGGGATACAGACATAAGGCCAATTGGAATTTGAGAACTCTCATTTCATAGCAAAAACCAATGAGAGGATGAACATTCCCAGAGTCCAGATTTGTATTCATAGTTTGCTTCCTCTGTTCTGGCCTGTTTGAAGTGTAGGAAGGAGCAGGTTGTGTGAGGTCAGGAGCTAAATCATTGTCTTTATTTTATCCCTGGGCTTAGCACAGTAATAGGCACATAGCAAGTGCTTAATGAATGTTTGTTGATGATGATGATGACGATGATTCTTATAGCAAGTATTGGCAGTATTTGACTTTCCAGTGAATAGTTGGCTAGGAAGCCACGGATAGTAAAAATGTTTTCCCCTAGTCCTTAAGGGGTACACTCAGAACAGTTTCCACGGAGCAATGATCAGACCAAATTCGAATTCTAGTTGTGATGAATCTTGATCTCAGCTACTAGGTCCTGAAGATTACTGCCAAAGGATATTCCTTAGCTTGCTCAAGTTGTTGATGTTCCATTGGCCACAAAACCTGGATTCTGGAATGCTGGGAGGCTCAGGCACCTTCCTGACTTTTTAAGTCACAAGATCTTCAGAAGCACGAATCCCTTCATCCTTAGAATAGAAAAGGACAAAAGTCAAAACCAAGGATGGAGGATCATTTCACAGGGTCACATGGCCTCAGAGACAACAAGTGCCCTAAGCTTCTCTCATTACAACCTCGTCCCTTAACAGACATTGAGCAAAGAAGTCAAACCATCAGAGAGCAGCCAAAGAGAAAACAACTAAAGAAATGAGGCCAAGGCTATTGCAGACCTTTATGAAAATACCTCTAATTCTTACTATGTAGCCAACTGAAAAAACCTGTTTAGCAGACTAGACCCCCCCCCAGTTACAGAAAGTCTACACATGCTCCATAGTCTCTCCAAAGCAATCCAATTCCATTTATTTATAACTCTCTAAGAAGTATCTCCATGTGATAAGATACCATCAGAGACACTGTACTTGGATCAGATTTTATTACATTTACTTAATGGACAGAAATAATGCTATTTTACTGACAGTGCTCTAGATAGAGAGATAAATAGGTAGATTAAAAGATAATAATTGTTAAGCCTAAAAATTGGTATCCTTAAAACCAAGCCCAATTGCCATCTGGCTTTTGATTCATGAATGCATTGTAAGGTATATGGCCACTTTATATTATCACTGATAATAAAAATGAAAACAATTATCAAAATTATCTCAGAGAAAAAATATTAACAAGAAATTAGTGTTTGGAGTGAATTTGGGGAAAATTTTTAAGCAGAAATTGAAGAAATTACTTTATTGAAGAAGTAATTAAATATGTAGGCTGTAAGTAACTTGGTCATAGGGAAAAGAGAGAAATCATCATAGTAGTGCTAAATGGCTAGTATTATTTAGCATTTTGCATTCCTTTAGTGCAGGAGTAATCTCTCATAGGGTAGAGATGGCAACCTACCAATGGCTTATCAATAATTCCATCCTATGGTGTTGCCTGAAACAACTAGAAGGTAAGTGACTTGCCCAGGGTCACAGAGTTCATAAATGTGGGAGTCAAGATTTACACACAAGTCTTCCTGACTCTTAGCCCAACACTCATTCCATTATACCAAGCTGCTTTTGTATTTATTAGTCATAAAATATTCAAGTTGAAAAAAATTTTCCTTAGGCATAATCTAATCTAAACATGTTGTGTTACCAATGAGGAAACTGAGTTTCAGAAAAGTGAAATAACTTGCCCACTCAAAAGTCATGAAGCTAGTGAGGATCAGAGTCTAAACTAAAGACCAGGATTAAAGTCAGGATCTCACTGTTTTGTTACTGAATGAACATTTCATTAGAAGGCAATGCTGATAAAGCAGAAAATACATTCAACTAGAAAATAGGAGTCATGAGTTCCAATACTGACTCCATGACTTACTAGTTATATGACACTGGACAAATAATTTAGCCTCTGAGCCTCTGTTTCCTCATCTGCAAAATGAAGATAATAATATTCATGCACTCCACTTTACAAAGATGGTATGAGGATTGCAGGAGATGATGAAGGTAAAGCACCTTATGATTCTTAGGTGCCATACATTCGTCATTCTCATTGTTCCTTTTCCACCCATGTTTTTCAGTGGATTTCAGATAGAAACAGTCCTGGGTCAAGGCAATAGCCGACTATTCATTTTATATTCAATATTTTACCAACTATTTTAAAGGATAATGACTGCTTTTTATAATTGAATAAAAATATTGAGATATAAAATCACCTTTTGTATTCTTACTGAAGGCATCTTTAGGGAAACTCCAGTAGCAATAGAATGACTGGATGATATATACCTCACTCCCACATGGTTTTGATTTGTTCTACTAGGTCTCTATATTTGGAAAGCTTTTAATTCTACATAGCTCAGAGACTATGAATATTCAGTATGGTGATATCTATTGAAACGTAGTTTTAAAATTTTTGTGGATCAATGTTCTATGTGGGCAATAATTTTGTCTGATAATGCTTTTGTCTCAGTACAGTTATTTGTTGAATGTTCAAGGATATTTAGAGGTCTGTAATGGGGCATGATGATTTTAATCTGCTAGTGTATGAAAAGTAGCATGCTTCTGATATATAATTTTAACCACTAGGTTATTCTTGCTTTATATTCTGTAGGTGTAAATTTGTTGGCAGCCCAAATTGCTATGTGTGGTGAACACTTTCTATCATTTCCTTTCACATATGTATTGACCAATATGTCTGAAATCTTTAAAAATAAGCCTCGGTAACTGGAATTGCCATGTTAAAACCCTTTACTTGTATAAATAAACATGTATCACTTGATATGCATCAAACTCAACTTAATTGATGAATTCTTTGTCTTTTGAATTCATGTGCATAGGGCCCACTCTTGAATTTAACCTTTTTTATAGGCTCCATCTATAGGTAAATTACTTCTAGTTACTTTTGAATAAGCTACTGGCCCCTGTGCAATTTTATTCTTTAACGTTATCAATAAAATGATGCCTGTTTGTTCCAAAAGTATTTACAGGGATTGGTGACAACTCTTAGTTCTCTTCCTCTTTTTTAATGTGAATTGTTCATCTTAAGTTCATTTAAGCCTCTGACAGATTCATATTTTAAATTATGGAGACAAATTTAGACATCTTTTGACAGATGTTGGGCTAATATTTACATTATTATTCCTTGAAGGAAGGTTTTCCTAAACAAAATGATGGTGCCACAGAAACTGATCAGTTATTTTTGATGATTTTTAGAGTCATTCATATTTTGCTAATTATTACAAATCATTGTGATCTTAAAGCAGAAGACTCAAATTTGAATCTCAGCTCTGGTACTTACTGTTACTTAGTTGTATGTCCTTGGGGAAGTCATTTACCTTCTTTGAGTCTCAGTTTTCTCACCTATAAAACAAAAATCATGGACTAAGTGATCTCTAAGATTACTTTCCGCTGTACATCTATGAGCCTGGTAATGCTTTGTTGAGTTAACTTTTGCTTACTTTGTACTGTGTGCCTCTATATCTCTGTCTATGTATTTGTGTGTATATATACATATATGTATGTGTGTATATATCTATATCTATATCTATATATTTTTAATTTCAGGCTCATTGGCCCTAGTTTGACAAAACCTAGAGAGGTTAGTGGAGTCACATATGGACACAGGAAAGCATCAGATGTTATCAATATCCCTAAATATGGCATCAACGGCTCTCACACTCCTAGGTTGCCTGGAGGCAGCACATAAAAGCAAAAAGAGTCAAGGATTTTGGCTGTTTTCCTAAACTGGACCTACTCTGAGGCAGAGAAGGGTAGCTCTAGGGATTCTTCAGAAAGCCCATGATTAACTCCCCTTGTATTGTATATTTCTTGGAAAAGTCACGGCATTGGGTTATACTGTCCTCTGCCTGAGTTCTTAGACAAAATTAATCAAAGGGTTGGGTAATGATGAGACTTTTGACACAAAGTCCCTAATAGTTTTTTCCTTGACAAATGCCTCTGGGTATTGTTCTAAAATAATATCCATGTCAAAGTCGGTGGGTGATGGGATCTGGCATGTTTCAACTAATCTCTATCTCATATATGCTCACAAATTTAGATGTAATTATTATGAAATAGACTTTCATATAAAACACAGTTCTGTTTATACCAACTCATAAAATCCCACTTTTCCCCTCCCAAACAGGCTTTTATACTATGGTTCAGAGAAAACAGTGATGAGAAATACCATTCCCAGGACAGACAGCATACTTGGCATTCCAATTCAATATGCACATAGGATTCTCACCTTTCTGGAGATCATAAGATTTAAAGCTGAAACCTTAGAGTTCAGAAGGGAAGTTAGAGATCATCTTGTCCAATATCTTTGTGTTTCAAGTAAGGAAACTGAGGCTTGGGAGGATGAGATATTTTCTCCAGAATTCACAGATCTAATAAATGATTGATCCAGGATTGCAGTGAAGGTCAAATCTAAGGCTCTTTCCACTATCTAATATTCCCTCTGGAAGAAACTTCCTTCTGTATCTGAGTTTAGCCTTTTTCATTTTACCTGTCATCCACAAATGTTGTCAGCATTCTGATGAGTTTTATAACTATAGAATGTTCTTAGGTGATTGTCTGATATATGTGTGTATATCCAAAAACAGTTGGGTAATTTTTTTTTTGGATTGGCATCTCTTTACTTCATAAATCTGGGGGGAAATGGAAAGGCAGGCTGGGGAGTAGATGTACTGCTCTGTGCATCCTGAGCATGTGTGTGTGGGAGAGTCGGGAACAACACCTCTCTGGACCAGCTGCTTCATCCATCTGCAGCTGGGGCTAGGTACGGTGATCTACGGTCAAAGATCTGTACTGGGAGTATTTTTATAGAGGCTTCACAGCAGCTGGTGTGAATAGTAGTGGAAAAAATGAACTATCTGCTTCTCAAACATTAGTAAAAAGAGTCAGAAGAAAAAATGAACACCTTAATTCATATGTGTTGGGTTGTTATTCTTCATAGGCCTAAAACTGGTACCACTGTGGCTTAGAGAGAGGCCCTTAACTTTGAGCGAATAGTGAAATAAAAAAATTTATTAAGTCCTTCTTAACAGTCAAGCACCATGCTAATGTAGATATAAATACAAAAGGCAAAGACCGTCCCTGACCTCATGGAGCTTACATTCTAATGGGTATAAACAACATCCAAATGAGACTGATGCAGGGTGGAGTACTATAAGGAGATGATCAGTCGGGGAGTGGATTAACATATTTCATCTAGGAATTATGACGGAATTGATTTGATGGCCATTCTTGGTTCTAGAATTATGGGAGGTAGAAGAAAGGTGATGAGTATAATGAGGGGAGTGAGGCACTACTGCTAGCAAGAGTGTGGAAGAGATTTCCAGAGAGTCAGGACTGCAGTGAAGCAGAGCCTAGCTTGGACAAACCCGTTGCCTTGCTCAGCTGGGTGGGCTCCTTCCAGAACACGGTGTTTCAGCCAACAGGTCAGCGTTAAGACTGGATTAGGCCCAATAGGCTAGGCTGCTCAGTTGCTGCACTGGCTCTTTGTGAGACTCAGCTGCTATTGCTAAACACTCTGGGACTCTAGTTGTCCACAGGGCCTTGGATGACTTTCACAGATCTCTGGGTTTCAGTCTTGTCTAAGAATAGTCATTTACCTAATATCAGGAAAGGAGCAATAGAACTCAAAGAGGAGTGGCCTGTACCCCATGTGGGAGGCAGGGCAGCCTGCTCCTTCTCCACCCATCTGCTTGCTGTAGTCATTCTTGCTTGAAAACTGCCAGGGAGGAGAGGGAGTCTAAGAAGTCATTTCAGTGCACTCAGCAGCAGAAAATAGGTTAGAAGTCAGTGTGACTTTAAATCAATTCATAGTAATAAAGAAAATGATCATCTCTTAGATTTGTATGGTTCTTTAACAGTTATCTATTCATGGGCTCAAATATATTATTTATTCAGAGAAGCAGAAGGTTATAATAATAAAATATTTATATATCACTTGAGCCTCACAACAACCCCTAGAGGTAGACATTTCAGGTTAACACCTTCCTTTTAGAGATGAGAAAACAAAGCCTCAGGCAAATGGTTTGTTTGTCCTTAGTCACAGAGCTGGTGTGCCAGAGTTGAGATTTGAATCCAGACATCTCAGGTCCCATATTCAACACTTGCTCCACTGTACCATACTGTCTTTCTAAGAATACTTCAAAACACAAAAGACTCAGTTAGAAGATACGTCATCATTGGGAAACTACTGCTTTTGAGCACTGGGATCTTGGAACAGATACTTCTCTGTATAGATCTTTCTTACCTGTTCTGTTAAAGGAGGGTTTGGAATGGATAATCTCTCTATATTAATTTCCAAATCCAAATCCTGTGAAGCTGAGACAAGAACATGAAGGGAATCTTCATGATAATATATACCCTCATATAGCTAACATAGAATGAAAAAATTAATGGAGTTGGAGTTATGAGTCCTAGGTTTGAATTGTACCTGTCATACTCAAGTTAACTCAACAAGCATATTCACAGACACTTGGGGGAGGGGGAGGCACCTCTTTTTCTGATTTCTAGGAGTCACACCTGTTCACTTTCTTCTCAACTTGGAAAGTTCCTAATCTTTCCTCCAATTAGAAATCAGGTTACCTAATGTTACATCCTGTTTAATTGCTTCCTTTTAATTAACTGGACTTACTTGAGCAATTTTTTTTAATGTATAAAAGTCTGCCTCCCCTTGTATTTAGGATCCAGGCCCAAGCTGAGGAAGTCTGGGCCTGGTTTGTTGGACAGTGGCTATGCATTGCTTAATAAATTGATATGCTCAGAGTATGGAACCTTTGTTGCCTTAGCAATTTCATCTTTCACCTGCCATGGCAGATATAAGATAAATACAGAATAAATAGGAGACACTCTGAGAGGGGAAGTCTTCAGCAACTGGAAAGATGGGGAAGGAATCTTGTGTGATTTAATCTGAGGCTTGATGGAAGTCAAGGAAACTAGAAGGGAAAAGGTTAGTGGAGGAGCATTCAGGCCTAAAGGACAGCTAGAGCAAAGGCACAAAGATGGAATCTGGAGGCCATGAAGTCAAAGACAACCTCTGTGGCCTTAGGCAGCCCCTTGGGCCTCGGTTTCTTCCTGGGTACAATCTCAGGCTTTCACATCTAAATCTTATAATCCCTCAAGAAGTTATGACTCTGACATTTAAAACCTGCACAGTGTCATGGACATGGTAGGTATTTAAACATTTGTTGAATGAACGAATGAGTGAATGAGTAAGTGAGCGAATATAGTGCTTGACTTTGAGCAACTCATTTCCTCATTCTGAAACTGTTCCCTCCTCTATAAAATGTGGATAATAATTCTTTGTATGACTACTTTTACAGGGCCATGTTCTGTAAAGTGCCATATAATTGTAAGCTATTATTAGTAGTAGTATTATTAAGTTGGTCTGAAATTAAAGCTTAAGTTTGGCATGTTAGGTCTTAGTCTCTTTGATATTTGAGGGGATATTGGAAGAATTTGCTAGGCTTAATTTAGAAGAGAAAAGTACCTTAACCTTCATTTATTGTGTGCTATAATTTCTGAAAAAGTAGTTTTAATGACAGATTGCAAGCAGTTCTTATGTCAGATATTAATAGCATCATTTTTAAATTGGCCAGATGGGTAACTCAGGGGATTGGAAATGGACTCAAGGCAGCATGCCTTTAACTTAACATATAATATAAAAGATGAAAATAATAACAAGAATCACTTATAATTATGTAGCCCTATGGTTTCCAAAATGGTTTCCTATCCATTATTTCATTTGATAACTCACTTGTACATACTATTTCACAATTTGGATCTGGGGTCATGAAGGCCTGGGTTTGAAGTCTGCCTAAGACACTTACTAGTTGTGTGACCCTTGTCAAGTCACTTAA
Organism: Pseudocheirus occidentalis; assembly: GCA_028646575.1. Classification (NCBI taxonomy): domain Eukaryota; kingdom Metazoa; phylum Chordata; class Mammalia; order Diprotodontia; family Pseudocheiridae; genus Pseudocheirus; species Pseudocheirus occidentalis. The sequence continues at coordinate 165,946,329 of CM053595.1, read as the reverse complement.
CATCTCTGAATGTTGTTTTTGTCATCTATAAAATGAGGGAATTGGACACAGTGACCTTCAATATCCCTCTGAACTGTAAATGGGTGAACTTATGATTCTATAAGTGCTGAAGGAACTTAAAGTAAGGGAGTGATCAGAGTGATGTGGGACCTATAAAGGAATGTTTCCAGGGGAGATAAATATTGAATAAAGTCCTACAGGAAGAGGCAGATGGAGACTGCTGTCATGCAATAAACCCAGGCTTATTGGCTGACCTTGCCAGCTTTGATTAAAGAATGCTTCTTATTTTGGAATGGTGCAGAATATGGTTCAGAAACAGAAGTATTAGTTTTAATGACAAATATATTTGTTCTTGGTCAAGTTTATATTAATTGGGCAGTAATTAACTTTATGTAAATACATAATAACAACAGCAATCATAATAAAGACAAGCTCTTTCAAAGGCCAACGGTCAAGGTCATCTATCCTCTATGCCAGTGGTTCTCGACCTTTGGGTTATGTTCAATTTAAATACATCCTGCATATCAGATGTTTACATTATGATTCATAACAGTAGCAAAATTGCAGTTATGTAGTAGCAATGAAAATAATTTTATGGTTGGGAGTCACCACAACATGAGGAACTGTATTAAAGGGTAGCAGCATTAGGAAGGTTGAGAACTGCTGCTCTATGCTATGAAGAGAAGTCAGTGGCAAAATAGGAAGGAATTAAGCAAGATAATATACAACAGGTACTTTCTGTGCCCTGAGCTCATTATAGTAGCTATGAATGTCTGGCCAGAAATCCTGGCAAACTAGGGCCTTATTATACTACTGATTGGTCTGATGCCTTGATCACTTTGATATAACTGCTCCTAAGACTCAAGGAATCAGGTACTGCTGGAGAAGGCTGCATTCTCGCCCTACCTGCAACCACTGTGATAATCAGTTTGACATCTGGAGAATAGTGCAGCAAATATGCCCTGTTATCATAAGAAGGAAAAATATGTGGGGAAAAAGTAAAAAATAATAATATCCCACTTGATAGAAATGCTTCAATGCAGATGGAGATGACCCCTCAAACAGGCAAACTATGAGCGCATGTAAAATAAATTGAAGGTATTATTTTCATTATGTACCAATATTCTATGATAACAAAATTAGAAATAGATATTATTAATTATAGGCAAGGACTTAATACTAATTTTTTTCCTAATAGCATTCTAAGATCCGAGTCAAATAACAATGTATTGCTGCCCATTGCGGGGTGATTGTAAGAAGCAACTGCCTCCCTAAAACTACATTGGATGAAGTTTCAGAGTTATTAAAATCTAGAGAGGAAAATGTTGAGGAATCTAATGTCATTGAAAATTGTTAATTGACACAAACTAATATATATCTATAACTCTGTCTATATAGATATTTAAAAATGAAATGTATGACAAAAACCTTGTCTCAAATGACTTTAAAGGAGATGGACATACTTAGAATGGAATTTTCAAAAGCCCTTTTGAGTATGGTATGAATATAGCATAGCAGTTACAACAAAAGCTGGTATTCAATAAGATCATCATGAATAAAAAAATAATCAACAAGCATTTAAGTTCTTACTGTGCACCAAACATTGTGCTAAATGCTAGGGATACAAAGAAAAGTAAAAACAGCTACTGCTCCCAAGGATTTTATATGTGTAAGAGATAATGTACATAGTTAGGTAGTAAAATATGCATACTTATTATATAGAAGAATTATATTATGGAAGTTAACTTTAGAGGGGAAAGCTCTACATCTAGGTGGACCAGTAAAGGACTTCTTTTATAACATTTGACAGAAAGCATGAACATATTTCAAGATCTGCATGCAATGATATATGTGGTGGCTGTGGTAGGAACCACAGAAATGAAGATGGAACTGCCATGAAATACTCCTATGGAATGGAATCAAATACCACTACTTGTTGGTAAATCTACTTGAGAAAATATTGGAAAGCATTTCTCAGCCCCTCTTAATTCTAGTACTTACCATCTACTGATTATTTCCAATTTATCCTGCATATGGCTTGTTTGTACTTATTTGTCATTACCCCCACTAAATTCTGAGCTCCTAAAGAGTAGAGACTATATTTTAGCTTTCTTTGTATCTTTAGCACTAGACATAGATCCTGGTACATTGCAAGTGCTCAATATATATTTATTGACTGATAGAGACTTTGGAACATTATATTAGTATCTAGTTCTTATACATAATTGAATGCCACATTGCCCAATTAAAGGCAATAAAAAAGAAACATACATAACGGAATCTGGAAAACAAAAGTAGATGAGAAATTCTAGATTCCCACTAATAAATAGAAATAAAGACAAAAGAAGGAGTCAATATAATACAAAGAAGAGAATTATTCAATATTAGCCAAAAACCTTACTTCAGGCTCTATGATTCCATGTAAAAAAAATATACATCTCCCTTTTCTCATGGAAACTTTCTCCAGTGATATCAGAAATGTCATTGGAACTCAGTGTCTATGAAATTCTTAACATATGCCAAGAAAAGATAGAGACTGAAGATTTTAAGCTTGAATTTAGAAAATTTTAAAATAATCAACACTTTTTCAGAAGAAGAAAGAGGAGGAAGAGTTGATGATAATAGTGATGAATAGAAATTCGTAGAGCAAATGATAAGGTTATAAAAATTATAAAAATATTTTTCATGCAAGCAGACATCAGTTCCCTGAATAATAGTAAAGTTTGACAGCAGGTACTTGCCCCTATGACACATGCTTATTAAATGGCTAAGATCCCAGAACAGAACCAAAAGTCTACATTTGAATTAAATCTAGGAATCAAAAATCCATAAATAATATACTATGTAGAATATATCAACAAAGACAAATAAAGATCTGTTGAAATGAAATGTTCTTTAATAAATTTCCATTCTGCACCATCCTGATTGTATATTTATATATCTGTGATATCCCTTCTGCTAGACTGTGAACTTCATGAGGGCAGAGACCATGTCTTATTTCTCTTTGTATTTATCTCAGAGCTGAAAATTTTATTTTGCACATAGTAGGTACATAGTAATGGTTATCAAATGAGTAAATAGCAAATGCTTGGCTCCAAGTGCTCTCCTTATTTAGATTCAGAGACTTATAGAGCGTTATGTGTGAAAATTACTTTAGAAACAATCTTGTCCAACCTCCTCATCTTAGAGGCCAAAGGTGACAAGTGAGTTTCCCAAATAAATCTAGTTACTCAAGATGAAATATGTGCTTCTTGCCTCTTGGCAGAAGACACATGCTGTGAAATAAATGTGAGCAAAATGATTTTTTTTTTCTAAAAATGGTTCAGCAGCATCATTTTCATTTACTTAATGCATATAACCCTTCTGCTCACCAAAAGTCTGTATTCTAACACAAATGACATTTTATTAAATGGTTGTAGTGATCACAGCTGATGGAATTCAGATAGAAATGATTCTAGGGGCAAATCACTATCTGCTATTGCTTTTTTATGTTTAAAGAGGTTTGAATTTCAGTTGACTATTAAGCAGGTAGGAAGCAATGGTTGGTACCATTGTGATCTTGGGTAAGTTGACTCGTCATAACCTCTGAATTTTAATTTCATCATTTATAAAATGGGGAGAGAAATTGGATTATATGACCTGTAAGGTCTTTTTCCAGAAAATTACAAAAAATGAATTTTCCATAAATTCCTAAATTTATGATACTATGACTCTATGAATAGCTGTAGTCTGTTCTACCCAAAGAAACTCCTTGGGATTTAAGAGCCATTGGAGGAAGGGGAGAAATTGGGTCATCATATCAAGCTTTTCAAATAATCACAAATACTCATTTAGGCAAGAGGTACACAGACAAAGGCCTGAAGGAGAAAGACACTAATTTTGGAAGAATCAAGTTTTTATCCATGTGTCAGTGACTGAGACCTATACAGACCTAAAAGGTGGGCTTTTTATGACCATTGGGTAAATTTTAGTCAGTACAGAGATCAGAAAGAAAAAAAAATCCTAGAGATCTGATGCAAAGGAAACTGCCTCCTAACAAAACAGGGAAAGTCTGAAGTATGTCTTCTTCTCTGTGGTGGAAGTATTGCACAAACAACAGAGAAAAAAAAAATTACCTGGAAAAGACTTAAGCGATCCCACTTTTTTTTTTGTCCTTAAATCTTCAGCACTAAGCACAGTATGGTACCACTAAATGCTTGCTGATGGATTGAAGGCCTATGCTTTTTATTATGACCTGTACAATCACGATAGAGAACCATACAATGACCTTTCCCTAAGACTGCAGGTGAAGCTAGATGGGGGAGCCACATGGCATCACCACTTGCTAGGGAACTGTGAAGGGTAACACTTCCCAGAAACACTACATACAGTAGTGTGTCACACAAAAAGACTGAGACTTTTTAGAATGCTTTGGGCTAGGGTGCTCATTGGCTGGTAGCTTTACTTTCCGTAAACTTCATCAGGTTTCTGATTTGTTTTCTTTGACCTGCCAATATTTTTACTTCTTCTTGGAGTTCTGTAAACTGTGTATTTTTGAAAGAACATTATTGATGACACACCACATGGCATTGCCTAGTAAAGTTTCCAGATCTTTTTAGTAGAAGCTATGAGTTAGAAGAGTGAGAAGTCCCTCAGTTTATTTAAGCCCTTTGTGTCAGATGAGAGCTTTGGACATGAGTGTCACATTATCCTAACAACTCATGTTTACAAAGGGCATTGAGGTTTACAAAGTCCTTTCTTCACAACATCCCTGTTCATAGAAGGGGAAAGAACCAGTGTCGCTGCTTCTCTCAGTGTGGAAATTGAGATCCAGAGAGGTTGAGGGAGATGTCTCTATGGTAACATACAGATAATGAATTATAGACTTGATATTTGAACCCAAAGTCTTGACTCCTAATTCCATGTTTTGTTTTGTTTTTCCATTACAAAACAGCATTTGCTCTGAACCTTAGCTTTCCCATACAACAAATGAAGGAGGGGTACTTGTGCCTTCCAGTTCTGACATTATGTGGTTCTATTTATTAAATGTTCTCCTGGAGCCACATAGCTAGAGTCCGTAAAGAATGACCAGGGTTTCTTTGTTATTATTGTTGTTGCTACTGTTCTTCTTGTTGATTTTTGCTTTTCCTAGAGGTTAACCATGAACTAGGGTATGTTGAATCCATAGCTAGGAGTAGGAGGAAAATATGGATTTCATAATCTAATTAAAGATTAAAGATGTACAGCAAACCAGGTTAATGGCAGAGCAAGATGTGGAGATTGTATCCGTAGAGGTTCACAGGATCCTAGGGTGGAAAGGGAACTTAGGGGTTATTTAACTCAACCCTAAAGCAAACAGATGAGAAACTAAGGCTAAGGTAGGGGAAATGATTTACTCATAGTTACAAGACAGAAAGATGAAGAGCCAAGATTCAATCTCAGGTCACCTACTTCTAGGAACTCTTGTTTCTTTTCTCCACATCTCCCTTTCTCTTCTCCCTTTCCTTCTCTCTGTCCTTTCCCTTCCCTTTGTAGTAAATACTTTCACCACTGAGTATGCCAAATAGATTCCCCTTTTTTCATTTTAAGCGTTTTGTAAAGTGAAATAATTCTTTTTGATGGATTGAGCTATTTTTGGTTTAAGCTGCCTTAAAGCTAAAATAATGATTTATATAGAAGAAACTGTTTTCTGTATTCAACCTAATAACCCACAACATTTAAAGAATAATTGTGAATAGATATAGTTGAATGCTATGACTAATAAACAATGGGGCATCCTTTGGACCAATGCTGGACCTATGGTAGTACTATTCTGAAACAGAACAATTGAAGAAGAATTGAACCACTACTTATTTGGAGTCATGGAAGTCTTACTTTCAAAAGGCCCCTTAGAATCCATGTCCTATATTTTACAAAGGGGGAAATTGAGGTCCAGGAATGGATACATTACCCAATAATCAAAGTAACCTTACCTAATCAGTAGAACTGGGGCTAGAATATAGACATTTTTACTGCCAGTCAGTACTGTTCCCACAAACAATAGTACCATCTACCTTATAGAGTTAGATTATATGTCTATATAGATATGTGTGTATACACACATCTACATATGTACGCTATGTACACATATATGTATATATGCACATACATTTAATACATACATATATAAAGGGATATATACATATATGTAGTATTAAATGTATGTAGTATGCACACATATCTATATAGACATATAATCTAACTCTATAAGGTAGACGGTACTATTGTTATACATACATATCTACATATGTATACTGTTTACACATATATGTATATATGCACACACATTTAATACTACATATATGTATATATCCCTTTATATATGCATGTATCCCCCTCCACATATATGTATATATCATATATGTCATATATATAATATATAAGTGTATATATATATATATATATATATATATTCCCTTCTGAGTGCCTATATCTCTATATCTATTTCTAACTCTATCTTTATCTACCTTCCCTTCTGAGTGACTTCCTTGTCATGGTGGAGGGGCCTGAGTATTTCAATGAAACTCTGAGCTATGCCATGAAGGATTATCTAAGATGACCAGGTCATAGTGGAGAGCTCTGACAAAAGATGATCCACTAGAGAAGGAAATGATAAATCACTTCGGTATCTTTGCCAAGAAATCCCCAGGGGGGTGGCTAGGTGGCGCAGTGAATAGAGCACCGGCCC
>CM053595.1:165918286-165939123 GCA_028646575.1 Pseudocheirus occidentalis | reverse complement strand
TGGATCTTTCTCTGAATGTAGACATCTCCTTCCATCCTGAGACTAGTAGAGTTGTCTTACACCTGTGCGATGCTGAGAAGAGTCCAGTTTATCAAAGCTGGTCGTCACGCATACGATGTGTCTGTGATTGTGTATAAATTTCTCCTGGTTCTGCTCTTCTCACTTAGCATGAGCTTGTATAAGCCTCTCCAGTGAATATGAAGTCCGTCTCCTCCCCATTGTTTATATAGCACAGTAGAATTCCGCTAATGCCACTTTCACATCTTGTAATCCTAGTCCTCCGACTTTCTTACTTCTCCTACTCTTTCTGACATTGACCTTAAGCAAACTTCTGTCTCCATACCTTCGTCGTCATTTTTGTATAATTGGAATAATAGAAAATCCCCTGACTACCTCAGGGCTATGTAAAAAGGACTTCATACACATTAAGGCCCTACAGAAACACGAGGGATGTTGTGAGAGGAAAAAGAACAGACAGACAGACAAAATCCATTTCAAAGAGGAAGGAGTTCTGGGTTACTTTCCTGAAATTATATGTCATTGGAAATCCCTTCTAGGAAGTAGCTATATTCTTCTCACCCCTTCTTAATGATTAGATCACCTAGATTCACCCAGAAAGAAATCTCCATTAACCTCTTGGCCTGGAAGGTGACTATTAAAATTAATTGGGATTTTCTGAATTAGAAGCCTGTCCCACAGAGGTGTAGATGCCCTCCTCATCTACTAACTGAGTTTGGCTCTCCAGGCTTGAGTGTCTTCAAAGAGTTAATTTCTTGCAAATTGAAGCAAAGGACTTGCTCTTTCTCTTTTCTGCTTTATTTTGTTCCTTCTTTCTTGTTGCTTATTCCATTGGTTATAATTTTTCTTTACAACTTGACTAATGTTTAATGTGAAGGTATTTGTAGATCCTATACTTGACTGCATGCCACCATGGGGTGGGGGGAGAAGGATAGGGAGGGAGAGAAAATTTGGAACTCAAGGGATTGTGGAACTGAATGTTGTAAACTAAAAATAAATAAATAGATAGATGGATGGATGGATGGATGGATGGATGGATAGATAATAGATAAACAGATAAATACATAAATGAACTTATCTTTTTTAAAAAAGTTAATTTCTTTATTAAAATGGTCCTGTGGATATTAATCATTGTTAGGCTGTAGTTTACGCTAAAAAAAAATGTGCTAGAAGGGTGGGACTACTGATGCAACGTATTTGCTGATACAAACTGCCCCAGAATGGGCCCATGTTTATTCCTAGATCAAATGCTTACAAGGATTCTGATAATGAACACTATTGTTAAAAGCCTCATCAAGGGCCTCATGATAAACCTGTGTTTTGTTTGTTTGTATTTTTTTCCACATTCAGGAATTTCTCTAGAGTTCTTCTGCCATTGGAGTTTTCTATGCCTCATTTCAGCACAAAGTGGATTACAGGCTTTGACAAAACAACTTGGAACAGAATCTGCTAAAGCTGTTGACTTTGGGGAATGGAGGAATATACTTCTCTGCTTAAATCCTTTTAGTCAGTAATTCAGAAATGACTGGGAGAAAAGCAGTTTGTAAGACTTGGTTGGCCTCTGTGCAAAAGAGTCTCTTGAGCAAAGAGAGCTTTCTTGATACACAGTTGCTTCTGACCTGCCTCTGGTTTGAGCACTAGAATCCACTCTTTGTCATTCTCCCTAAGCTTTGGCTTAGAGAATTAACATCAGTCCTTCTTAGGATGACCCACTATCAACCCTGCCCCCTCTTCTCTACCAAAAAAAAAACCCAAAAAACAAAACTTGGCCAAAGCTTTCATTTTAGAGAACATAATTTAATACCCCCTTTAAACCTTGGAGTCTAACACTAAATCATACATGTAAGAAGTAGCAATTGGTGGAAATTTTTACATTTGTCAATATTATTATCATTCTCATTCCATTATCTGGTCTGTGCTCTTGGGGAAATCACTTCCCTTCTCAGATTATTTCCTCTGACAAATGATGACGGCAAACTGAAAGATCTCTATGTCTTCCTTCAAGGGAGACATTCAAGGATTAGATAATGCGGCCTTGGAATCACAGCTAGATCTGGGTCTCTGAGACAGCATCCCTAATAAGTTCACAACTGGATTTTCAGTTGAATTCAATTATCCCAGCCAAGAGGCCTCTGCTTGTGTCTTGTGGACACTGACCTGAGAGAGGACAAGCTCTCTTGACTTCCTTCATACCCACTGTCGCCTTGTCTTGCTATTTCTTGTCCTATGACTTGTTTTTCTGGAACTTTCTACTTGATTCACAAAAGCCTCTTATTCCTTTAGCTTTTTCCCTCCTCATATTTTCATGTAGCACATCTTTGCCACTAAAACATTCTATCTTGTGTTACAGCCTCCATTTACACACACACACACACACACACACACACACACACACATTATATGGCATCTCCTACCACTTCAACCTGCTATGAGACATTAAACTCTTTGAGAGTAAAGGCTGTCATTGTTTATCTCCCACTATTTTGAATATAACACCTTCTACATATAGTACTAGTTCCTTAATAAATGGTTGATTTTTATTTTCTACCTTCCTTCCTTTTATCACATTTCTCATTAATTCCCCTCTAATATGACAACTTCCTAGGCATCTATCTCTCCTTTTGCTGCAATCACTTTTGCATCACTTCTTCTGATGACCATGTGAACACTTGACCTGTGTGAGTTCTACATAAAACAGTCTTTTTGGCAAGGGTACATTTTGCATTTGGAAGTGACCAACCCATTGGAGTTATGCTTTCTGAAGCAGAGTTTGAATGCTTGGCAATTTAGTACAAGTAAGGCCCTCAGTGTCTAGTACCTTATCCTGCCAGGTGATCTTCAGAATCTTCCTAAAACAACTCGAATGGAAGTGATTTCATTTGTTGGCATGGGTCTGGTATACTGTCCAGGTGTCAGAGGCATACAACAATGAGGTCAGCACATGGTTCTATAGACTTTCAATTTTGTAGTCAGTCGAATACTTCTTCTCTCCCATACTTTCCTTTGAAGCTTCCCACACATTGAGATGGCTCTGGCAATGCCTTCATCAACATCATTATCAATGTCTACATCCCTAGAAAGTTCACTACCAAGGTAACTGAACTTATCCATAGTATTCAAAACTTCTCCATTTGTTGTAACCAATGATTACGTGTGGATGGTTTGGTGGTGAGGGTAAGCAAGTTAAATATAAAGTAGTTAAGATAGAAGAGTATTAGCGGTTGGGGGGAATCAAGAAAAGCTCATGTAGAAGGTGGTAGCTATGCTATATTTTGAAGGAAAGGGGGAACACATTTCAGGAAGTAGAGGCAGCCATTATGGATGTGGAAAATGAAGTACCATGAATGAAGAGCACAGAAAAGATCAGTTTGGCTGGATCACATAGTACAGGATGGGAAGTAGCATTCAATGAAACTGGAAAGGTAGGAGGGATCAAGTTATAAGGGAATTTAAAGGTCACATAGAGAAGTTGATATTTAGCTCTTAACCTAAGAGTTTTCTTGTGACTCTTTAGTAAAATCCTTCACCTACCATATCTAAACAAGTCTTGTTAAAATGACCTGCCACATTGCTCAAATATGTCTACTTCCCTTCATTCATGTGGTCATCACTCCAGTTCAGGCCTGTTGCCTGGACTATAATAAAAATATCTCATTTTCAGTTAATCCCAAATTAAGCTAGTCTTGCCACTCATGTTCAAGGTTCAAAATGCAGTAAGCACCCATGGCACACAAAATTTAATTAAGTCCAGCTTTATTGATTTTACTTTAAGAGAATATACTTCTAAATTGAAAAGGATATAAAAAATGACTCTCCTTAAGTTACATAGTCACTAGGTCAAGAAACTCAGAAAAGCATCCCTGCAAGTAGTAAGAGTCAAATAATTGCCACTGAAACAAACTAATTTATATTTCATGTACAATCATCTTTTTTTATTCTACTATCTTATATAAATGCTCACTTTATTTCTTAAGTTTAGAATAAAATAAATATAATTTAAAAAAATAAAATGAGATTATATTAAGTGGACACTAAAGTGCCTTCTAGCTCTAAATCTATGATCCTATAATCTTAAGAATTATTAGTGTCTTCCTGTTGTTTCTAAAATAAATTATAAAGGTCACTGGGTTGAAACAAATGATCTTCATGTTCTGGCTGTAGTCTGTTTCTAACTTTATTTACATAACTCTCCTTCATCCATTCTATCCTGTCAAACTGACCTTGAACCCAAATCAGCATAGGGTATACGTCTGAACAAAGTACAAGTGAAGAGGAGGCAACTCATGTTTCTAATGCTATATATAGTCAATGATGTGTATCAGTGACATCATTACGTTGCTCCTTTTGGGTCAGTTTTTCACTGGTTTCATGTTCCATAGGGCTTCTCCCAGGTGATACTTTCTGCTTGTCTCATATGGGAGCTGCTTTCTGGAACTCTGATGTTCCCTGGTTCACCACCGATAATGTAGTCACTGCCAGACTTTTGGGTATAACTCTTTGAGGAAAGCAAAGCCATAACATACCAAGTTTTGAACTAGGAAAGGGAAAATTTTTAATGAATTTGCTCCATAAGGGAAGAGGTGGGGGTAGGGGAAGAAAATCTACCAATTTCTATCTATTTACCTGAAATAGGCATTTCTTCTATATAAAGAGATCCCTAAAATCATCCATTTTCATACATAGTATTTCACAATAATTCACTATTACATTCACATATCATAATACATTCAATCACTACTCAGTTGATGAGCACCCTGTCCTTACTTTGCTGTTCTTTGCTACCGTGAAGAAAGTTACAATAAATATTCTTTCTACAAACTGATGCAGAGTGCAGTAAGAAGAACACAGGAGAATAATTTATATTACAACAGCACTGTAAAAACAAAAAATTTTGAAATATCTGAGAATTTTGATCAATATCATGATCATTCTTGACATCAAAGTAGCAATGATGAAGCATGGTGCCCACTCCCTGACAGGTGATAGGCTGAAATCAAAGAATGACACATACATTTTTACAAGGGTTAGAGGAGCATTCGTCAATGTCATCTTCACAGCGAATCCCTGTTAAGTGATAGAAAATATTTTGAATAAGTATATGTTAGGTCAGAAATTCAGATTTCATTTAATTATGAAAATTTCATAATGTTTATTTAAATCAATGTGGGGATTTGTTTTTCATGACTATACAGATTTTTTTTATTAAGGTTTTGGTTTTGTTGTTTTCTTTTTCAGTGGAGTATAAGGTAAGAGGGAAGGAAAATAAATAATATTTGAATGAAGGGAGAATTTATTTCTTATAAAAGTAAGATACATTAAAGCATTGTTACTTAAGCTATTAATTATTCTAATAAGTTTGCAAAGTGATTGGAATTATGCAAAGTGACCAAAATGTCAATATCCTTTGTCCCAGAACTTCTTTTTTCTAGGTATAAACTCTAAAGAACTTACTGGAAAAAAAAAAAAGAAAGGAAAGACATAAACATATGTATAGAATTACTTTTGTGGTAGCAAAGAATTGGAAACAAAGTTGATGTCTATTGATCAGGGAAGAGCTAAACAAATTAATTCACATGAATATAATAGAACACTATCATGTCATAAGAAATTATGGATATGATTAATGCAGAGAAGGATGGAGACACTTACAAGATTGTTACAAAGGGAAACGAATCAAGTAGATAATATCTACAATGACTGTAACAATGGAAATGGAAAGACTAGCAACCAAAAGACTATCAGAATGTTGAAGAATTACAAAGACAAATATGGCTCCAAAGAAGACATGAGAGGAGATATCTTCCCCACCTTTTTTGCAGAGGTGAAAGGTCAATGGATGTGGAATGCTTTATATTTTCAGATTTTTTTTTTCATTTTTCAGTAAGTTTTGTTGATTATATTTTCCTGGTTTTTTTCTTTTTAGTTCTTTGTTATGGGATAGCTCTCTGGGATAGGGGTGGGGGGATGAGGGGTGGGGAACTTGCAACTTGAGGCCACATGTGGCCTTCTAGGTCCTTGGGTGTGACCTTTAGACTGAGTCCAAGTTTTCCATAACAAATCCTTTTATTAAGGGGATTTGTTCAGTGAAGTTTATATTTAGTCAAAGGACCGCACTTGAATACCTCTAGGGCCACATGTGGCCTTGAGGCCTCCAGTTCCCCACCTCTGGTTTAGGTTATGTAAAACAAACAAAAAATTACAAATTCTATTTTAAAAAAGAGAGAGAAATCTCTAACTCTAGATAACTTGTTCCTATAAACACAGAAACATCAATCACTATAACTTATTGATAGAAAGTCATTATATATCTCTGCTTAACTTCTTATTGTTAAACTATACCAATTCAGTATCTATTTAGAAGCTACTCTTGAAGCAAACCACTAAAGGTTCCAGGGGTGTAGGGCCCTCAGGTATCTTAACCACAAAATACTTTTGGTCTCTGATTAAGTAAGTGGGACAAGAAGAAATCTAATTCCAATGGGCATGGTTATTTTCTTTTCCCTGCCTAGCCCATTCTTAGTCTGATTCCTATACTGAAAATGTATAATCGACCGTCAAGGAGCTGCCTAAAATGTGTAAATATGGTAATTTTGAGTAGGATATAAATTTCTTGAAGGCAAGGAATGATTTTCTTCTATTTGTTTTATATTTTTATATTATGCTATTACTATATATACTATAATTATATATAACATATTTATAAATAATATGATGTGCTATATTATATAATATTTTATATTATGCTAGGCCCTACCATAGTGTTTTGTATATGGTTAAGGGTTTAATAAATATTTGTTGACTTGCTTTAGAACTGGAAGACACCTTATAAATTATCTTGTCCAACAGCCTTAACAGGTAGCTAAGTAACACAGTGGATAGAACGTAGGGCCTGGAAACAGGAAGACCTAAATTCAAATTTGTGCTCAGATTCTTACTAGCTTTGTGACCCTGGGCAATTCACCTAACTTCTATTTGTCTCCATTTCCTCAACTATAAAATAGGGAAAAGAGTAGCACCTGCCACCCAGGGTTGTTGTGAGGATCAACTGACAATACTGGTAGAGTGCTTCGCACACTGCCCAGAACATAGTAAGTGCTTAATAAATGCTTCTTTCTTTCCTTATTGTAGAGAAGAGGAAACTGAGCTCCAGGTACAAATTTAGTAACTTGCCCAAAGTTACATATGATAAATGGTAGAATTAAAATATGACCCAGGTTTCTGACTTTAAATTCAATAATCTCTTCACTACTACAAAAATGACAAAAGGTGCCTTTTATGCTTGCCTCCTTCCATGGCTCTTCCCTCTCCTGGTCAACTAAGTTGGATTGCAATCTACTTCCCGAGTCCCAGTCCACAGAATGAAATGACACTCATCGTCTCATTAGAGTAAAGGAAGAAGTATGTTATGAAAATCCATTTTCAAAAGGCAGACATGGTAAACACGGTGCTCAATGCTATAAACAATTTCTAAGCTGACACTGAGGTGATAAATTTGACAAAGTAAGTCTAGCAGTGGAAGCCCTGAAGCTCTTACAGCAACAGACCCATTCCTTGCATCATCCTTCATCTTTCACTTGCTGTTATGAAAACGATATCCAGAATGTCCTCCCCTCTTCACCCAGCACCTTTGATTAGCAGGCTGAATATTTCTTGAAGAAGTTGTTTCAGAGCCTTCTTTTTTCCTTAACTTGTTTTAGTTGTTTACTATGCCAGAAAAAAAAAAGATAGATGAATATCGTAAAAGCAAAAATTAGAATTTTAGTTAAAAATATGAAATTCAAGTCACAGATGCACCATTTCTTAGTTAGATGATCATGGTTAAGTCACATCCCCTCAATGGACCCTGGTTTCTCCATATGCAAAGTGGAAATAGTAATACCTATATTATCCATCTCACAAGGTGGTTGTCAGGAAAGTATTTTGTGAAATGTAAGGTGTCTTAGGTATTAAATTCTCATAATTGCTTCCCTCATAGAGTCTTTTTTTGGAAAAAAAAAAAAACAACCCTGCAGTTGAAATATTAGGTAATAACTATGTGGCACTTTAAAATGTCCAAAACATTCACAACAGTCAAGAAAGTGAGTTATTATAGAATAATTGTCTCCATTTTGGAGGAAACTGAGCTTAAGTGACTTGTCTATAGACATAAGGCTAAAAAAGATTCAGAGGAAATAATTTGAATCTAGAGCTTTCTATCTCTAAGATCAACGCTATCTATTAAACCATAAAATATTATATGTATTTCTGAATTCCCACAAATAAAGTCCTTCCTCAATGCCTCGTCATGGCATGCAGAAGGCTGCAGATTCCTAAGGGTGAGGGCAGCAAAGTCCAAGATCTGGCAGGTTTTATCAAATTTGAAAGGAAAAAGTCACCTGGGAGAGGATCAGCCTGACTATGTTAGATGTACGTCATCAAAGTGTTGGTACAAAAAGGAAGTTGGAATAAGCAATCTCTAAAGATATTTCCATTTCTAGGACTTGTCTACACCTGTAAGATCACAGGGACCTGAGGGTGTGTCAAATACAATAATCTCTTTTTTACAGATGAGGAAACCAGTGAGGTTAAGTGACTTTTCCCATGGTCACCCATAGCAATTCAGAAAGACCACTTACTCAAGCATTCATAAGTTGTCAGCTACATGTTAAGGGATCCCTTAAATTGAGTAAATCATGGAACCTTGAAATGTTAAACTATTTTGGACACTAAAATCACAGAACCTAAGAGTTAAATGAGACCTCTGATGGCATCTGAGCCAATACCTGTCACCTAGCCTAAGCTTGGAGATTTTCATTAATGATTTTCATTAATTCCTTATACCTGTACATAAAGACCATTCTTCTCTTGGACAGCTCTAACTGTTAGAAGCAGCCACAAGAGGTGTGCCAGGGGCCTGCTACTGAGTTATACCCTCACTCTGAACAGCTTCTCCTTCATTCTTGTTTCCTTTTCAGGCAGAGCAAATATGTGTAAATACTTTATTAAAATAAAAAACACATGAAGGGAAAGCTGTTCCCCACTGATTGATTTTTCAAAAGCTCCCTAGACTGCTTCTGCTACAGATGTTTGCAAAATGATTGGATGCAAAGTGGGCTTAATTCATAAAAGCAATAAAACGTTGCTTATTGACTGAACAGATGAACTAGCTGAGGGGGGATAATTTGGAGTGTTCTTATTGGAAATGCTTTGAGGAAATGTAATGATAGTGGAGAGACAGAGCCTTATTAGCTATGGTAAATATATATTTTTTTCCTGCAGAATGTTTTAGATGTTGTAAAATAACTGAAAAAAATAACCCCTGAATTTTCAGCTGCATTAAATATTAGAGAGAACATTAGATAACTTTTGATAGCCTATTTAATATTTGAGATCACTAATAATAATAATAATTTTGAGTATACAAGAAAGAGCATTGTACTGGGCTCCTACCTTGGCTCTAACATTAACTCACTGTGTGTGACCTTGAGAAAGTCACTTTATTTCTCATTTTCAGTGCCTTTGCCCACCCTGACTCCTCCAAAATAAGAAAGTTAAGACTAAATTAATTTTTTCAACCTATTTAGAGACTGCTATTGACTGATGGCAAATTTTTATCAGTCCACAAATATTTGGCTACATAAGTCATTCTAAAAAACGTGAAAATTTTAAAAATTGCCAGTATAAGCAAAAGAGAAGTCGTTTTGAAGTCTGAAGTTCTGAGTTCCAAACATGGCTCTGCTACTAACTACTAAGTGAAGGCAACGTGGGGATAGTACAATAAAAATGATTCTCACAGGTAAGCCATGAGCTCCGCTAGGTATGCCTCAAAGTTTTTGCTATCTTGTTATTGTCAGCGAAAGATAATTTAGAAATAGTTTTATTTAATATAAATTTTATTTGCCCATCATATGTTGTATGGTGGGCTTAATATTCACAAAATAAATAAAACCTTCTTGTTATATTTAGAAAATAGGTTCAAAACATGTTAAGCCTTGAATTTCGAAAGAACTCAATAAAAAGTATTGCTCTTATTGATGAGAAATTAAGCATGTGCAAGTCTCCCAACTCCTAGAGTGATGCAAAGTTAAATTTTCTGTGTAACAGATTTCTTCAAGGTAAAGAAAACTGCAGTTAGAAAAAAAAACAAAACCTTTTAAAAGTGTTTGAGAAGTAATAGCATAGGGAATACAGGGCTGGACTTGGAATCAGGAAGTCAGGGAGATATGCTTGAGTTTGAACTCTACCTCTAGGACTAACTTGACCACAGGGAAGCCACTTTATTTTTCTGATCCTCAATTACTCTTTCTAATAACTGGGCATAACAATAACTAAAATACCAGCCTCATTGTATTGTAAGACTCAAATGAGCTAATATATGTAAAGTAATTTGCAAAGTCTCAAACACTATATTAATTTAGTACTAGTAGTAGCAGCAGTAATGGCAGCAACAGTAGTAGCAGTACACTTGCTAGGTAGAGCTAAGATGGTAAAGTAGAGAACACATATAGCTAAGCCCTCCCAATATTCCCCTCAAAACAACTTTAAAATAATGCCTCAAATTGAATTTTAGAGTGGCAGAGTCAATAAAAGGTCAAAGGGAGAGATTCTTCCAGTCCAAGACAATTCAGAGATTTGAAAAGGATGGTCTATGACTTGATGACAGATGGTAGCCCAGAGCTCAGATGGATGAAACACCAATAGTGGGACTAGCTGGTGGCAAAAGAAGAAGCAGCTTAAGGAGCTCCCAGCCAGAGACAGAAAGGAGACCTAACAGCTGGTCAGAAAGAAACTATAGAGGACCCAGGTACAAGCGCTGGATGCAGAACTAGATGCATTTTGACACTGCCTATACCCACTTCTTGGTAATAGTTCAAAAGCAGGAAGGAGAACTTTTCAGTTGAGACGCAGTAGAAGCCCTGAAGACTTGTCATTCTTTTGATCCCAAGAGAACAGAGACCATAAGGAACAGTATGGATTGCAATTCCAAGAGATCAGGGTCCCATCCCAGGTAAAGATAAGTGGGCAGACCAGGCAAACAGTTACCAAACCTCTCCCTGGATCGCACCACCTTGGAAGAACTGAAAAATTTGCAAACCCCCAAACCACTTCTGAAAACAGAATAAAAAAGTCTTAAGTTTGAAATAAAGCTCCTCCCCTCCCAAGCTGAGAAAAGAGTCACATAAATTTCCAAATCAGGAAATAAAGTAGAAAAATTAGCAATCAACAACAACAAAATAATAATAACCTGACCATAAAAGTGTACAAAAAAATGTGACGATAAAAGTGCATTATCATGACAAGTAAGATCAAGAGAAAATTAGGAAAAACAAATGTAGCAAAGCCTCAAAAAAATATGAATTGGACACAAACCCAACAAAAATTTCTGAAAGAGGTAAAAGGTGATTGTAAAAATAAAAATAATAGAGAGAGGGTAGAGGATAGTGGATAGAGGATAAATTAGGGAAAGGAAAGGAAGGAAAGGAAGAAAATTATATATATACACACACACATATTTCTGTATGTATGTATGCATGTGTATATGTATATATGTATATACAATTAAGAGCTTGGTAAAAGAGGCATAAAAATGCTGAAGAAAATAACAACTTAAAACCAGAATTGGCTAAGTGGAAAATAGATATAAAAATTCACTGATAAAAATAACTCTTTGAAAAGCAGAATTCCTTAAATAGAAAAAAGAGACACAAAAGCTCATTGAAGAAAATAATTTCTTAAAAATTAAAATTGAGAAAGTGGAAGCTAATGACTGTGAGACATCAAGAAACAACAAATCAAAGTCAAAAGAATGGAAAAAATAGAATACGTTGTAAAATGTCTCATAGAAAAAAAACTGACCTTGCAAAAATATATTGCAGAGAGATTAATTAAGAAATATTGGATTACCTCAAAGCCACAATCAAAGAAGAGAGCCCCAAAAACACATTTTAAGAATTGTCAAGGGAAACAGCCCAGATAGCCTCAAACCAGAGGGTAAAATAGATATTGAAAGAATCTATTACTCACCAATTGAAAGATATTCCAAGATGAAAATTCCCAGGAATATTATAGCCAAATTCCAAAGCTCTCAAGTTATAAAGAAAATACTTCAAGCAGTCAGAAAGATGCCATTCAAATACTATGGACGAGATCACACAAAATTTAGCAGCTAGGAGCATAAACTGGAATACATGATTCTGGAAGGCAGAAGACCTGGGATTATAACCCAAAATAACCCACATGACAAAACTGAATCTACTCCTTCAAGGGAAAAAAAAAAACGGATGTTTAATGAAATAGAGGACTATCGAGCATTACTGATAAAAAAACAATTGAATAGAAAATTTGACTGTCAAATACAAGACACAAGATAAGCATAAAAAAGCAAACATAAAAGAGATACCATAAAGGATTCAATAAGATTAAACTGTTTACTTTTCTATGTGAGAAGGTAGTACATATAAATTCTCAAGACTTTATTAGTACAGTTAGAAAGAACTGTACTAATACAAAGAAAAAAGTACAAGAGTGAATCCATAATGTTGGAATAATTTTTAAATAGATAAGTATTGGCATTTTGGGGAGCCAAAATGGAGGAGTAGTCAGTGAATTGCTGTAACTCTCCCATATTCACATCTAAATAGCCATAAAATAGGGCTCCAAAATAAATCCTGGAACAGCAGAATCATCAAAAAGAAATGAGGAGAAACAATCTTTTAGCCTAAAAAACTTGTGTGATTGGCAGGAAAGGTCTCACTAGGACAAAAGGGGAGTACAATCCAGGATAGAAAGCATCCTAGTAAGTCAGAAGCAAACTCCAGCTCAGCAAATCAGTTGGAGATCCTAAGCCCCAGTGTGATGGAATAGGCAAACAACAACACTATGATCCCTCATGTTCTTCAGCATAGCAAGGGGAATGGGCAGACTCCAGTTCAAAGAAGCACCCATTCTTCTGCATTGCCCTGGGAAAGTAGGCAACTTTCAGGAGTCAGACCACCACATACTGCAGAGAAGCCCTGGAGAAACACAGAAACACCTCATTGGTCTCAGCACACACAAGACACAAGCACTAAGTCCCAACCTCAGCACCAGGAAAGTTGCTAGACACTTATAGCCTCCAGTACCACCAGCCACCCCACAACCCACTCTTTCAGTATAGAACCAGACACAAGGGTCATCCAAGGGCCTCATTTCAACACCAGTACAGCAGCAGGTAAACAGCCAGGACCTGCAGCTCTGTGGCACAAGAAGCCTGAGACAGTACTCCTTCCACCTCAGGGGTAGAGCTCAAATTAGAAAGAAAGGAAAAAATGGGGGGGAGAGAAAGAGAGAGAGAGAGAGAGACAGAGAGAGAGAGAGAGAGAGAGAGAGAGAGAGAGAGACAGAGAGACAGAGAGAGAGAATGAGAATCTGACTATAGAAGTTAATATGCTGAAAGGGAAGATCAAGAAATAAACTTTGAAGAAGACAACAATGCAAAATATCTGTGGGCAAAATCCCAAAGAAAAACAAGAAGTGGTCCCAAGCCCAGGAAGAACTCATAGAAAAGCTCAAAAAGGAACCTAAAAATCATATAGGAGAAGCAGAAGAAAAATTGGGAAAAGAAATGAGAAAGATGAGAGAGAATCATGAAAAAAAAGTCAACAGCTTAGGAAGACAACTTCTTAAAAAGTAGAATTGACCAAATGGAAAAGAAAATACAAAAGTTAAATGAGGAAAACAACTGCTTAAAAGCTAGAATTGGGCAAGTGAAGCCAGTGATTCTATTAAACATCAAGAATCAAACAAATTGAAAGTATGAAAAAATATAAGAAAATGTAAAATACCTCATTGGGAGAACAACTGACCTGGAAAAATAGATCCCAGAAGAGACAATGTCAGAATCATTGGACTGCCTGAAAATCATAAACAAAAGGAGGACCAGTACAGAATCTTTCAAGAAATTAACAAGGAAAACTGCCCAGATATCCTAGAAGCAGAGGGCAAAATAGGCATTGAAAAAATCCACTGATCATGTCAGGAAAGAAATTTGAAGATAAAAACTCCAAAGAAGATTATAGCCAAATTTCAGAACTATCAGGTCAAGGAAAAAATGCTGCAAATGGCCAGAAATAAATAATTCAAATATTCAAATGATATAAAATATCCACAATCAGGATTACACAGGACTTAGCAGCTGCAATTAAAGGATCAGAGGAATATGGAACACAATATTTCAGAAAGCAGGGCTACAAGCAAGAATCCCCTACACAGCAAAAATCAAGCATAATACTTCAAAGGGAAAAATGGTAATTCAATGAAATAGAAAACTTTCAAGCTTTCATAAGAAGACCAGAACTGAACAACAGAAAAAAAAAATTGTTCTCCCACGTTGACTCAAGAGAAGCCTAAAAATATTTTTTAAAGATTTTTAAAATTTTTTCTCCCCCCCTCCCTGGGAAGAAAACATAAGAGATTTAATGGAGTTTAACTGTTTATATCCCTACATAGCAAGATGATACTGGTAATTCTTAAATATTGTACCATTTTTCCTCCTTGAAGTATTATGCTTAATTTTTCTGTGTTAGTGATTTTTGGTTGTAGTCTTACTTTCTGAAATACCATGTCTATATTGCTTTCTACTTCAATCACCTTAGCCAATCTGATAGGTATAAAATTATATCTCAATGTTGTTTTAATTTGTTTTTCTCTAATCAATAATAATTTAGATTGTTTTAATTTCTTCATCAGAAAACAGTTCATATCCTTTGACAACTTATCAATTGGGGAATGACTTGTATTATTATAGATTTTACAAAGTTCTTTATATATTTGAGATATAAGACCTTTATCTAAGAAACTATATGTTTTCCCTAATTTTCTGCTTTCCTTCTGATCTTGGTTACATTTGTTTTATTTGTACAAAACTTAGTGTAATTTAAATTACCCATTTTATACCTCACTCTGCTCTCTATCTCGTTTCTTCATAATTTTTTTTACTATCTATTAGTCTAATAAGTAATACAAAGTTAATAATATCAATAAGTTCTTCCATTTTCTTGTAATATTTCCCTTTCTATCTAGGTCATGTATTCATTTTGACATTGTCTTGGTAAACCATGTAAGATACTTGTCTATAAAAAATGTCTGCCATAGTGCTTTTTGGTTTTCTCAAAAATACTTACCAAATAATGAATTCTTATCCTAAAATCTTAAGTCTTTACACTTCTCAAATATGAGGTTACTATATTTATTTGTTGCTATAAATCACACATCTACTCTGTTCCATAGATCTACCTTTCTATTTCTTATCCAGTATAGTTTTGATAATTGGTGCCTTATAATATAGTTCAAGAGCTTGTAATGCCAAACCTCCTTCTTTTACATTTTTTTCATTATTTCCTTTGGTATTCTTTACTTTTACATTACTTAAAATGTGGCTTTATTAAAACAAATTTATTAGACCTAGAGTCCTTAGAACTGGGTTCCACTCCTGGCTCTGACATTTACAAGTTCTGTAACTACAAGAATGTCACTTAGTGTCTGATCTTCAACTTCGTTATCTGTAAAATATGTTGATTTTTAGATAAAATACCTCGTAAGGTCATTATGATGAGAGTTCACAATAAACCTCTTAAAAAATGAGTTGTTATTATGAAATAATGACCATGATGATGATGATGAACAATAGCCAGGTATTTTTAACTTGGCAAAATGGTTTATTTTCACTAACTGATTTAATTTTCACAAAAATCCTGTTAGATAGGTACAAACGGAGTTATTTCTATTTTGCAAATGAGCAAACTAAGCCTCAGAGATTTTCCATGACTTGTTCATGCCACTCAATGAAAACTAGAGGCAAGATCTGAATCTAGGTCTCTCCTGACAAGTCCTGACAAGTCTTTCTGTTGTAAATGTAATGCTGCCCATTTAAATACTAAACATAAGTAAACTTAGGTAAACATCTTTCTACATAGATGTAGAAAGAGTTGACTTAATGTCATCTTGCAGGGTAAGGCACTCATGGACAAAAGGACAGAGAAAGGTCTTCTGAAGAAAGTGGGATTTGAGCTGAATCTTGAAGTAAGTCAGGGAAATCATGAGACAAAAGTTAGGAAAGAAAATATTTCAGGTAAGGAAGATAGTCAATGCAAAGTTATGGATTATAGAGTATTTTGTGTGAGGAGCATTAAGAAGGCCAGGGAGGCTGCCTTCATAGACAAAGTTGTGAAGAGCTTAATGTGCCAAACAGAAGACTTTAAATTTAATCCTGGAAATAGTAAGGCGACACTAATGTTTATTGCATAGTGTAATGAGATGGGCAGCTTTGCATTTTGGAGATGGGCAGATCTGCATTTTGACAGCTGAATGTAGGATGAATCAGGAAAGACATGAAGCAGAGAAACCAAACCATTGCACTATTGGAATAGTCCTGGGAAGGGGTCATGAGGACATGAACAAGGGTGGTGGCTTTGTGAATAAAGAAAATAGAATACATGTGAGAGATGTCATGATAGTATAAATTAAAAGATCTAGCAAAAGGCTGGATATGTGGATATGGGAGAATTCAAGTAGAAACAAAAAAGAAATTATCTTTCAACTTTAGAACAATTCCATTTTATAAATATATTTCATTTACTTCTTAGGTACAATAAAAATTTTTTAAACTTCCCAAAATCTAAGCATCAAGAAGGATCTCAGAGGTTATCCTGCCCTTTAGGAGAACAAGAATTCAATTATGTTACATACCCAACAAAAACTGCTTATTAACTTGTCATGTCTCTCAAATGGCCAGGAACCTACTACCTACTGAGGCAGACCATTTGACTTCGAAGTGCTCTAATTATTCATAAGTTTATCTGCATACACTGATTCTGTATCTTCTTGCCTTCCAAAGCCAAATAAATAAGTCTATTCTTTCTTCCATGTGTGGGCCCCTCAAATATTTGAATAGTTATATCTCCCACAGAGCAAAAGGACTGGGAGTCAGGAGGACCTGTATTCAAATTCTACTTCAGATACTTTCCAGCTGTGTGACTCTGACAAATGAATTAACCTTGCTACATATTCCCAAGGGTAAAATCTAAGAACATTTCTATCGTGGTTGAGCTAACATATTTTTCTCCCAATGAAAGAAATTAACTCTCTATGATGTTTGGCATATATTAGCATCTGAAAGCATATACTTTCTCTTAGTTGCATTTGCTATTGAGTTGGATAAATTGATTTATTTGCTATTTGCTCCATGTATTTGCTGTACATCTGGCATTTGGTTAAAAGGGAGTCAAATCTTGGACATATAGCTTGGTACTAAGGAATAGCAATGAGGAACTCAATTTGAACCTAAAAAATTGTTTCCCCTAGGCTGACAATATTTAAAGGTCCAGATACATGTAATACTAGCCAGGTACTCCACCTTTCTGAAGGGAACAGTAAAATCAGGCCCTGGCCCCAATTTCCTGCTTCCCCTCTTGGCAAGAATCAAAGTTTCCAGGGGCAGCTAGGTGGAGCAATGAATAGAGCATTGGCCCTGGGGTCAGGGGGACCTGAGTTCAAATCCAACTTCAGGATGATTTAGCACAAATAGCTAAATCTTTTTAGCTTAGCACAGAAACTAGCCCGTGACCTTGGGCAAGTCACTTGATCCAAATACCTGAATTGTCCTACCTCCTCCCCTCAAAAAAAGCAGAAAAAAAAAAGAATCAAAGTTTCCTTTGGAAAAGGTTGGGGAAACAAGAAATTGAGAGGTTCTATGTTCATGCCTCCATGTAAGACACATCTAGATAGACTCAGGTGGACACATAATCTCTATGGGCAGAATAGCTCAAACCACAACTATTTTACATAGGCAAGGAAAATCCCATAGCAAGGAGTTTGTCAAGAAGAAGTTGTGTAAAGAAATTCCAATCAAACAATGATTAAATAAACAAAAAAAATATGGGTTTTTTGTTTGCTTTTTCTTTTTTTTCTGGAGAGCATTTGCATGAAGGCTAGTAGATAAAAACATGATATTGTCCTGGGAGTATACTACAGATCACCTAGGCAAAAGGTATTTAAAAAAGAAATCACCAACCTAACCTATATGTGTGTGTGTGTGTGTGTGTGTGTGTGTGTGTGTGTGTGTGTGTGTGTAGTAACAATGAAATACTTCAAATATCTGGAAACTTTCTCTCAAGGTATAGTCCTAGACATAGGAAGAAGAAACAGACTTATGATTTTGTTGGTATAGGGAATGCCCAGAGAGGAAATCCACTATATGAATGTAGTTTGGCAACTTTTCTGCAATTTATAGTCTTAGAGTAGCCGAGATGAAAAAGAGGTTAAGGGACTTGCGTAGGGTCACACAACCAGTATAGTTCAGAGAAAAGACTTGAACCCAGGTTTTCTTGGCTTTAAAGTTGGCACTCTATATACTATACCATGCTACTTCTCATGGGCATGTATCTCTATATGTCTATAGATATAGACAGCACCTAGATTTGGGGAGAATATATTTAGAGTGGTTCAGAGAAAATGAAAAGCAGGACTGCATGCCTAAAATTCTGCAGTGGAAATCATTCCAGATCAAATGAGCAATTCTAAATAATAAATATTCTAAAGACACAAACAAAAACAATTGTCATGAAGAAGAAAAGTGATGATTGTCCCAAAAGATTGGTATGGCTGCATCAACAAACTTTGATTTGTTGAAAGAAACATGGAGAAGATAGAAATAAAGCAGATATTGAAGGACAGAAACAAAAAACTTGGTTCAGTCTTATAATAAATACATATTGGATTATTAAAGCTTACATTAAGCCAAATCTGGAAAAGAATGCTAAGAACAAGAAACGGAGTTTTTATATAGTTGTAATACAGAGCAGTGGTTCTCAAACTGTGGGTTATATTTAGTTTGTAACAATGAAAATACATCCTGCATATCAGCTATTTACATTACGATTCATAACAGTAGCAAAATTACAGTTATGAAGTAGCAACAAAAATAATTTTATGGTTGGGGGTCACCACAACATGAAGAAATGTATTAAAGGGTCATGGCATTAGGAAGGTTGAGAATCACTGACACAGAGGAAAAGAGGATCAAGGAAGGGATAGGACTATGACCCAGGATGGATAGAATCATGATAACAATTGAGAAGACTCAACATGAATAATATATCTCTTACTTGCATACATTTTCTATTCCAAGTAGAATAATCCTTGTGCTTGGGGTGGGGTGGGGGGAACATATTGAAAAAGGTTAATACACTGTTCAAACCCAAAATTAAAAAAAATGCAAACCACTTGGGGAAAAAAAATAAACCTGATGGCCCTGCCCACAAACAGAATTTGGGGTAAAGATAGAAAAAAGCCTTAAGATAAGATTTTTTTTAAGTGGGAAGTTGGGGTTGAAATAAAAATAAAGGAGAGATGGGGAAAATTGTGTTCATTTAAAAGGAACTTGTGCATTTTTCTTCTGTGGTCTCTTGTACAGGATTGAAAGACCTAATGTTATAGAAAGAAGTCCCTTTCTTTTACTTACATTTGCTGTAGTTAAATATGGCAGTGAGGAAAAATATGTGGTTCAGATAAAGAAATCAGCAAATGATCAAAAGCCAAGAGAGTCCAGACCAAGTTATCCTTGGGAAGTCATATACTGTTGGCACACTGACTCTTTCACAATTTTTACTATGAGCAAGGAAACCCAAGACTTGCTGCCTTACCAAGTCCACATTGGAATGGCTGAGAGAAGCAATTGAGTTCCTATATTTTTTGTTTTTACTTTACTGACACAAGTGAAATTAGTGCTTGACCTGAGGAAGGCTGGAGAGATGCCTATGCTTAGTAGATTTATTGGTCTCAGGGAGGAGGGAGCATAAAGGAGGGAAGGATAGAATGTAAAAATTTTTTTAAAAAAAGTTTCAAAATTGTTTTAACATGTAATTGGGGGAAAATAAAATATTATGTTAAAATATTGACTTCACATTATGATGAAATAACTATGTATCATTTCCAGGACAGTTATTCCAGGAATAGGAAAAAAATGTTGAATCATGAACTGATTGGATGAGTTCCGGACAAACCCTTTTAAATTATCAAGATGAACATTGTTGTTGTTCAGCCATTTTTGGTTGTGTCCAACTTACTGACCCCATTTGGAGTTTTCTTGACAGAGATAGTGGAGATGTTTGGCATTTCTTTCTCTAGCTCATTTTATAGATGATGAAACTGAGGCAAACAGGGTTAAGTGACTTACCAAGGTCACGCAATTAGTGTCTGATACCAGATTTGAACTCAAAAAGATAAGTCTTCCTGACTCCAGTCCTGGCACTCTATCCACTGCACCACCTAACTGCCTAAATTGAGTATTGTCATGAACAAAAAAGGTGAAATTAAGTAGCTATTTAAAAAATTTTTTTTATTATTGACTTGTTTGTTTACTTTTAGTTTACAAGATTCAATTCCAGAATCACTTGAGTTTCAGATTTTCTCCCCTTTCTTCCCCTCACCCCCGCTATGGTGGCATACAATCATGTATAGGATCTGCAAACTCTTTCACATTGTACAATAGTCTGGGTATATAGAAGCGTTGTAATCAACGGAGTGAACAATGAGAAAAAGAAACAAAACCAAACAGAAAAGAACGATAGCATGTATTGCTTCAGTCTCCATTTAAACTCTGGTCTTTCTAGATCTTTCTCTGAATGTAGACATCTCTTTCCATTCTGAAACTTGTAGTGTTGTCTTTTAACTGTGCGATGCTGAGAAGAGTCCAGTTTATCAAGGTTGGTTGTCACACATACGTTGTATCTGTGACTGTGTACAAATTTTTCCTGGTTCTGCTCTTCTCACTTAGCATCAATTTGTATAAGCCTCTCCAGGGA
>CM053595.1:165880255-165917786 GCA_028646575.1 Pseudocheirus occidentalis | reverse complement strand
AAAAAAAAAAGAATAGGTCACACTCTCTTCATTTCTTTTTTCTCATTGCTTCTGGGTGGGCAATTTAGGGTATTCCTTAGACATTTATGTCAGATGTTTGATAAAGTTTCTTAGCCTTTATGGACAAGGTAGATTTGTTAGATGATAGTATTATTGAGTCAACTCAACTAATCAAAGACTAGACCCAAAGAGTATCAATATAGAGTGAAAGTTATAATGGAGTACCCAAGAAATTTTTCAACTGGCCTGTGCTATTTAAGAATCTTAATCAATGGCTTATATGAAAGGATAGGTGGCATGTTTATCAAATTTGCAAATTATGCAAAACTTGGGAAGGATAGCAAACATGGTAAATGTAGAGTCTAGAAAAATATGAGCAAATTAGAATCAATATAATAAAACTATATATATCTACACATGTATACACATGTGTATAAAAATGCATGTGTATATATACATTTATATACATATATACATGTATGTGTATAGTTCTATGTTTGGATTTAGGTTAAAAAAAACTTTGTAAGTTCAAGAATAGTGAAGTATAAACTAGATAGAAGAGTGTCTTTTAAAAAAAATTGGCAGATTTTTTTGAATTTCAAGTTTAGAATGAATCAACAGGATGACATAGCTACCAAAACATTTCTGAAACTTTGATCTCACTGAGAGGCATAGTAGTCTTTTCTAATCAGACCTTATAAGAAACATTATATTCAGTTTGGGGTGCCATATTCCAGAAAGATTATATAGTCAAGCAAGAACATATCTAGAAGAGGGCAATTAGCTAGAGCTTCAAGACCATGTGATTGAAAGATGTTTAGCCTAAACAAGAGAAGACTTACGGGGGATGTCACAGGTAATTTTGAGTATTTAGAAAAATGTCATGCAAAAGAGAGAATTAAGCTTGTTTCTCCTTGGTCTCAGAGGACAAAATTAGAAACCAAGTAGAAGAGCAGACAAAGTAAATAAAAGTAACAGAGAAGCAAATTTTGGTCTCACGTTAAGAAAAATTTCCTAATAATTACACTTATCTATGAGTAAGATGAGTTTTTTAGGTTAGTGGTAGGCTTCCTCTCATCAAGAGGTTTCATAGGAAAAAAGGAAACAATCATTTCTTAAATTCCTATTATATGTCAGCCACTATTCTTTTAAGTGATTTACAAATATTATCTCATTTGATCCTTACAACAACCAAAGAAATAGGTGCAATTATTATTCCCATTACATGGATAAGAAAATTTAGGTTGAGGAATGTCAAATGACTTGCCCAGGGTCACAAAACTAGTAAGTGTCTAAGATAGTACCTCTAACAATTCTACTAACCTGCCTCTCAAAACATAAATTATCATTTGTGCACGTGCAACACCTAGTAGATGCTTAATAAACGCGTATTGATTGATATGGTATGATGAGGTCATAATTCCAGCGGGGCTCCATTAGAATACTTATATCTGAGTGCAAGCTATGTTACTTATTTGATGTCTGAATGTGGGCAAGAAAATTTATCTTACAATTTCATTTTCCCCAAAAGTAAAATAGGGTCAATTATACCTAACCTTTTGATGGCTAAAGGAAGGTGCTTTATAAAGTGCAAAATGTTATAGAAATGTGAGTAATAATTATTAATAATCAAAATTTCCAGTTGACCAGAACACTTTTAAATGGCTAATACTTTCCAAATGGATGAGCATGTATTTGTTAATCATGCTTACAGCCCTGGGCTTTGTACACAATTTAAATGGGCAGTGGCTTTGGTCTACCTCTGTCTGAAGAACTCTTCACAGAAAGATTTGTTTTTTAGCCAGATCTATTAACTACACAGTCAGTGGCCCAGATGTTGACTCTCTATGTACCGTATTGCTTGAGGACAGAAAGGAACTATGCCTTTGGCCTATATGCCTCTATATGCACTACTTGGAAGTAAGCCTCCCTGGAGATAAGGGGAAAAAATACATTGGGGATCTAGCAAAATATTAAAAAGTGCAGGCAGAAGAAGAAAGCTCATTTGGGGGTCACAGAGTCAGGAACACAGATGACATATGTGCTGGCTTTCATTTCGTTTAATTGCCTCATTTGGATCTCCGGGGTCTAGACTGCTTTTATTGCACAGCAAGTGGGTGTTGGTCCTTGTTCAGAACCATACGGAAAGTTGTAGGGAATGCATCCTACCAGGGGGAAGGAAGATTGCTGGACTCCTGACCTAGACAGGAGGTTGCACAGTAGTGTGTTAATTATAGCCCCAGTGGCAGAATCTGGCTTGTATCAAATTGGATTCCAAATCAGCTTATCCTATCAAAGCTTTTCAACTTTGCTCAAAATGTGGGCGGGAAAGGGGGAGGCAGCAATCTGTAATACAACTAGTCTTTTATGGTGGAAGGACTACTGATCCCTATTCTGTTGGTCAATTTGTCTCCTTGATTCTTAATTTACTCATCTTTCTAATGAGAACATTGCATTAACTGATTTCCCCCGTCCCTTCTACTTCTAAAGCCTGACATACTATGTTATAAATAACTAAACCCCTTTACCTGACCCTAGGGTGGTAAATATTTGTGCCAATGCCTCAAATGGACCAGCCCAAGACACAAGTAGAGATTGTCTTCTCCACCATTCCAATTATTTCATAAAATCAAAAATTTTAGGATTTAGAACTAGAAAGCACCTTAAAGATTGCTTAGTCCTAGATCACCATCTGACATGGATAGAACAGCATGCCTGGAGTTAGGAAGATCTGAGTTCAAATTGACCCTCAGACACTTATTAGCTTTGTTACACTGGCAAGTTACTTTACCTCTGTCTGTAAAATGGTGATAAAAATAGCACTTACCTAGCAGACTATCGTTAGGATCAAATGAGTTAATAAATGTAAAGTACTTAGCACAGTGTCTCACAGATAGTAAACAGTGTATATTAGCTATCATTATTATTTATTATCATTGTTTTGATGGTGGTATGGATTTGTTTGTTTATTTTTGGAAGGGGAAAGGCAAGGCAATTGGGGTTAAGTGACTTGCCCAAAGTCACACAGCTAGTAAGTGTGTCAAATGTCTGAGGTCAGATTTGAATTCAGGTCCTCCTGACTCCAGGGTGGGTGCTCTGTTCACTGAGCCACCCCTACTTATTTTTTGTTGTTGTTGCTGTTACTAAGTGATTACCTTTAATTATTTATGCATTTACTACTTTATGTCACTTTACTCTCTCTCTGTAATATAATGGGATGGAGGAGGAAAGATGGAAAGGAGGCAGGGGAGACAGTGATTTTCAAGCTCTAACATTCTGTGTCCTGTGTTCCAAGGTCTCTTCTAGCTTTGACATTCTGTGCTTTGAGCTCCAAAACCCCTTCTAGCTCTGATATTTGATATTCTATGTTCTAATGGTTTTTCCAGCTGCCTTCCTATTTTAGAATTGCATGCCTTGTGTTCTAAGATCCTATATAGCTCTGATATGATACTGGATATATTTTTCTTTTTTAACATTTGCATAACATTTTAAACTTTGCAAAAGGTTTAATATGTATTATTTCATTTGATACTCACAACCTTGTGATGTAGATGCAATTATTTTACAAATGAGGAACTGAGGATCAGAGAGATTAAGTAAATCACCCAAGGTCATACACCCAGTAAGTATCTGAGGAGGATTTTGCATCCAAGTCTTCCTGGTTCTACGCTTACATATAATGTACAACATCATTCTATCTTCAACAGTATTTTTCCCAAGGTTTCTTCCAGCTCTGACATCCCATGAACTAAGATCCTATATGTTTCTGACAGTCTATGGTCCAAATTGTAAAGTTCTTTCTAACTCTCACATTCCATATCCTATGTTCTAAGATCCCATCTGGTCCTTATACTCTGTGTTTATGGTCGCTGACAATTCTGACATTTGATGATCTAATTTTTAAGATCCTTCCAATTCTAACACAGTCTCCGATGACCTAAGATAATTTCTTTTTTTAATCATTCCTCTTCTGAGGTCCATTCCATCTCTCATATTATATATAGGGCCTAAGGTCCCTGCCTTTTTTTTCTGTACAAGAATTTAACAGAAACAAAGACAGAATTAAAGCTGTCATCCATCTCCAGTCATGATGATGTCTTCTTTATTTTCACTTTTTCATCTAAAATTGCAAAATATTTCCTTTTTCCTAAAAGTTCCTTGGCTTTCCAAAGATCACTTTGTTGGAAAGCTTTGTTCAAATCTTCCATCAGTCAATCCTGTTTGCTTAGCTCTAACAAAGGCTTTTATACTCTTTGGTTGCAGTCTCACTGTGAACTTCAGCAAACTTCTCATTGACCTCCATGATTTCTTCAAGAAACTCCATGTCCATGTTCCAGTCTACCTAAGGTCTCTTATAACCTTGTATCCTGTGTTCTAAGGACTCTTTAAGTTCTGATATTTTACATCAGTTTTATATCAGTATATAAGGTTTCCAGTTTTCTTCGAAGTTCCCAGTTTTATGATTTGGGAATTTTCTGACCAAAATAGAGACTAGTATTTCCCCAGATTTTTGCTCATTTGAAAGGGGCATGTGACCACTCTGAAAGGGTTCCATCTAAAATAACTGTTTACTTGCACAACACAAAACCCTGGAATATCTTGATTGAGGTCCAAATATGGCCTTCCTATTGCCTACAAATTCCTTTGAAGTTGAACAAAGAGGGCGGAGAATCTTCAGCTCTGAAATTGGACATTAGTCACAGCCTGGAGAGAAAATGACAGTTCCATGATATTCTTAACCCAGGTTTCAATGAGCATGGTGAGGTTGGGTGTGTTTGAACCTCCTTTGAAGATGCTGGGAGGCACTCCACATTGCCCCTGGGGCCAGTACCCTTTTGTGAAATTTTCACTGGGTTACGCTTGTTTCCATATGAATTGATAGCTGATGAATATTTCCAGAGCCCTTGGCCAAAATATTGAAAATAGACTAGCATGAGCACATTGTGGGAGGAATATGTTATTCCTGGAGCTGGGTACTGGACAGAAAGAACACACCATTATCTCCTCTTGGGTAACTGACAGAGACAAAAGACTTGATCAGAGAACCAGAGAGGTCATTAGCAGGGGGTGGCACTTCAAACATTACAACTAGTACTATCAGAAGAACTGTGAACAAAAAGCGTCTTTGTCTAATGTCAATGTGGTAGAAAAAAAGTTTCTTTAAAAAAAATCATTTGACCCTAAAACAATAGTATCAATGGAAGTTATGTTCCCACAACATATTTTTTTCCTAAATATAAATGTACTCCTATCTCTCCTCATCTTTGCTATTACAATTTGGAATATGCTAAAGAATTATGATAGAAGAAAAAAAGGATTTTGATAGAATTTATTGGATTTTGAGAGAAAAACAAAACACACAAAAATATGCTACATTTCTTGTCTTATAATAGCATATAAGAGACGTACATGAATATACAGTAGTATATACAGCAGTAAATAAGAGACGAACAGGAAAGTCAAGGTTAATTCAATGAATGCCTAGTTGTTTTAAAGATTGTTCCTGGGATGGAAGTAGCATTCACATTTCTTTAAAGTTTACAGAACATATTTCTAAAAAATAGTCCCTTGAAGTAGATAGTAAGGTGATTGTTGCCCCCCCCCCACTTCTACAGTTGAAGAAACTGAGGCATAGAGAGGTTTAATGCCTGAATGGTGGTACAGCTAATAATTACCAATGACTCAAAGCCTGGTCATTTAATTCAAGGTCCACTGTGTTTTCTACTATGCCAAGCTATGCTTTATAATCTCCAAAGTCCTTTCTAGTTATAATAATTATTCTTCATAATAATAATTTATTATTATAAATAATATAGCATTTATATATTACGTTCAGGTTTACAAAGCATTTTATAAACATTATCTTGAAGTGGCCAGGAGCCACTTTTGTCCTTTTGTCATTTGATCCACAACAACCCTGGGAAGTAGGGGTTCTTATTATCTATATTTTTTATAGAGGAGAAAACTGATTTAGACTGAAATTAAGTGACTTGTTCAGAATCACATAGTCAGTCACTGTGTAAAACTAGTGTGAGTACTGGTTTTCTTGACTCCACATCCATCATTCTTAGCCATCTAATTTCATAACATCCTAGCACTCAGAACCAGGATAATTGTAGAGTCCAAGCATACTCTACAACTTCTACCTCAGAAATGGGATCTCAGAATATCAGGCCTGGGATTTCTTTCCAGTTCTGTCTCTGAAGAACTGTGTGAGCTCAAGAAAATCACTTCTCTCTGGACTTCAGCTCCCTTCTGTATAAAATACTAGAAGGAATAAGATTCAGGATGAACAAATTCAGATACCACACTGTGAATCTGGTGCTGTCAGGAGTGTTAATTATTTTCCTCATTTGCCGATATGTGTGTGCACATGTGTGCACACATATTCCTAGTGGCCTGCCCTCCCTGAACTAAAAACATAAATGGTTTATCTACATGGATCTGTGTGCTACTATTTAGCTTTATTTATTTATACATTCATTAGACAAGTATTTGTTAAACACTTGCTCTGTGGGTGTGAAGTTTAGATTTCATGGAGGTCCTATGCTCAAAGGTCTTACAGTCCATTAGGGAACATTATACAAACACAGAAAATAACAATGCAAAACATTACATCATTAGTGTATACAGATTACACCATTGGTGAAATTGGCTCATGATAATGATTAAGCCTAATTTACCCTTAACCTACATGATGGATTGCACTGGCCGAGATTTAGCCCTAGAGTAATGTATTAATTATTTGGGACAAGCAATGATTCTATATTGGTTTCCCTTTATGATCATAGGATCACCTTTGTAAGCTTCTACTGATATTAGGCTCACTCAGAATCTCTTCCTCTGTCACACTATGAACTCCTTGATAGGAAGGACCTTCTTTTGCTTTGTTTTGTATCCCCAGGGCTAAACAAACTTTCTGGTACAAAGTCCTTGCTGTTGTTCAGTCATTTCGGTTACAGTCCTACTTTTCATGACCCCATTTGGGATTTTCTTTGGTAAAGATAATATCATGATTTGCTGTTTCCTTGTCTAGCTCATTTTACTGATGAAGAAATCATTTGCACTGCACATTGGTGTCCCAGATGAATTACAGCCACTATTTTGGAAGACAAAAGAAAGAAAAATGTATCTGACAAAAATAATCCAAGGAATTTAGGAGAAAGAGTAGATATAATATTTTTACTCTACTCAGTCAGTAAATATTTATTGAGCACTGGTCATGTGGTTTAGTGGAAGGATTTTGGGATTGGAGTGAGAAAATCTTATTTGAAATCTCGACTCTGTCACTTACAAACTAGAAAAGATGGCAACAGGTTGGATATGGTAGTGAGAGTTAGTGAGGAGTCCTGAATGACTCTGAGGTTGTAATCCAGGAGGACTGGGAGAATGGTGTTGTCCTCTACAGTAATATGTAAGTTAGGCGGGGATTGGCCTTAGGGACAAAGATAATCATTCCTTTTTAGACATATTGAGTTTGAGATGTCTCCTGGGCATTCAATTCAATGTCTAATAGAGATAAAGATTGGAGGTCAACTGATAATTTGGAGCAAGAAAGATAAAGTTGAGAATCATTAGCATAAAGATGGTAATTTAATTCATAGGAGTTGATGAGATCACCCAAAGAATTAGCACAAAGGGAGAAGAAAAGAGGGATCAGCTCAGCACCCTGAGTGACACAGTCAGAAGCACGCCCTGGAATAGGACCCAGGAAAGGAGAATGAGAAGGAGTAATCAGATGGGTAGGGGGACAATCAGAGTACAGTGATGTCCTCCCAAAACCTAGAGCTAAGAGAGTATCAAGGAAGACAGCAATCAATAGTGTCACAGGCTGCAGAAAGGATGAATGAGGAGAAATCTCCTTTGTTGGATCATTATCCATGTCTATTTTCTATCTGTGAATGAACCTCAAGACTTTGTTCTGGGCACTCATCCCTTTCTTTTGTAACCTCTCCCTTATCAGTTTATCAGAGGTTTAATTAACATATCTATGCAGATGACTCCCAAATTTATATTCAGTCCCAATTTATTTTCTTAACTACAGTCCCACATTTCCAATTATACACTGGACATTTTAAATTGTATATACTACAGGCATCCCAAAGTCAACATGTCCAAAACTTCATTATGTTTTCCTAAAACCTACCCCTCTTCTGAACTTCCTAATTTCTGATCAATGTACCACCATCCTTCCAGTCACCCAGGTTGACAATTTCTGCCAGTCATTGAAAACACTTTTATTGTCATTCTCTGCTCATTCTCATTCACTCCATTAGGCCAATCAGTTGGGAATCTTTGTCATTTCTACATCCGTACCATTTCTCCAATCTGGGCTCTTCTCTAGTCATACAGGTACTACTGTAGTTGTGACCCTCATTGAGTCTCAGACTATTTTAATGGCTGCCTAAATGTATTTATCAGCCTAATTTTCCTCATTCAAATCCATATAATGTAACTGACAAAGAGATTTCTCAAAAATAGCTTTCATCATGTTATATCACGACTTAATAAAGACCAATGTCTCCCCTTCACTTCTAGCATCAAATACAAAGTCCTCATTAAATTTAATGATCTTCACAACTTAACCTCAATCTACCTTTCCAGACTTATCATACATTATTCCTCTTTATGTAACCCTCAGTCCAGTCAAACTGGCCTATAGAGTACTCTATTTTCCATCTCTGCACATTTTTTATTCACTGTCACCCTTGCCTAGAATGCACACCCTCCTCACCTCTACAACTTAAAATCTTTAGTGTTCTTCAAGAATGAGGTCAAATGCCACATTCTATATGGGGCTTTCCTAATCTCCAAAACTACTAGTATCTCCCACACACAAAATTACCATATATGTCTTTTATATATCTTTACGTACGTATATGATGACTGTCCCATTAGAATATAAGCTCTGTGAGAGCAGAAAGAACTTCATGTCTGTCTTGGTATCACCAGTTGTAGCCAGCCCAATGCCTGGAACAGAGTACTTCGTGAAGAAAAGAGCTTCATAAAGTCGTGTCAATTAACAAAATGAAATCAGGTCCTTATGAGGCTCCCAACAATCAGCCTCCTTTGTTGGTCATGAAGACAGGTCTGCCTCAGAATAAATTCCATGAGGTCTCATCCTCAGTGAATTATTTAAAACTTCCCTGG
The DNA here is from genome assembly GCA_028646575.1 of Pseudocheirus occidentalis. Classification (NCBI taxonomy): domain Eukaryota; kingdom Metazoa; phylum Chordata; class Mammalia; order Diprotodontia; family Pseudocheiridae; genus Pseudocheirus; species Pseudocheirus occidentalis. The sequence goes on along the minus strand of CM053595.1, from coordinate 165,908,636 downwards.
TTCATGTATAGATTTGATTCCTTGTTTTCCTGTGTTCTTTCCTTTATATCATTTTGGCTATTCAGAATAACTTGAACTTTTTTTTTAATTAGAGTTAGAGGAGGTTAAAACAGAACTATTCACATCATAAGATGTTTCTTAACATGTGATTGTCAATAGCAAAGCAAGTGGGAGGGTAGGTCAGTCACACACATGCTTGCAGCATAAGGAGCAAAGTACGGTCACAGAAAACAGCAACAAGTGACAAATATACTCTGGAAGTAGTGTTAATCATTTATCAGCATTACAAAGGATAGTGTAACATAGTAAAAAGAACCCTATTTTTGGCTTAAGAGAATCTAGGTTCAAATCCTGCCTCTGCCCGTGTGACTTTGGGCAAGTTATTTCAATTTCCTGGACCACATTTGTCCTGGATCTCATAGAATATGAGCCCTTTATTATGGAAAGTCTGTCAGTAACAGGTTACCCATGATTAGATTTGCCAACTCCAGCTTTGCCAAAACAAAACACAAATCATATAAGTTGAGTGAGGTGGGCAAGAAAGAGAAAAGGGGTGATTTAGGAATCAACAACATGTAGTGGTTTTGGAGATTCTTGAGTCCTAATTCTATTGTGTGCCAGGCTATGAATTTGACTGGTTTATTCAGACACCATTAGCGATGAGTCCTGCTTTCATGAAAACCTCCAAGAGTAGGCGAGGGAGTCCTCCAAGAGTAGGCAAGGGAGTTTGACAGGTCTTGTTTATTCAGAGTTGTGGCGACTGTCAGTGCTAGCGAGAAAGAGTTATACTCCACATTCAGCTGCTTACTGCGTGTCTCAAGTACATTGTCAGAGGCATTCTGTTGCCAAAGCTTTTAAGTCTTTGAGGCAAAAATGAAGGCCCTGGTTTTTCATTCCTTGCCAACATGATGCAGTTTAAAAAGCACTGCATTTGTTATTTTGGTATCAGATGACCTGGAGTTGAATTCCTGTTCTGTCACTTACTAGCTGTGATTGGAGACGAGTTTCTCCAGATTTTCGATTTCATTTCCCTGAGTCTCAGTTTCTTTATCTTTACAACAAAGCAGTCATGTTAAATGAACTTTAAGGTCCTTGCTTTTTCCAAATCCTATGGGGTAGGAATAGGGGGAGGGGTTATGGAAAGACTACTGCTGATCAACTCATTTGTTAGAGAAACCTATGTGCATATGCTGAGCATCTATTACTTTGGAATCTGGAAAAAGAAAAAGTATTGAGCATGATTAATATCAGCACACCACTTGGCAACATGAGGACTAAGCTGAAATTGAGATTCTTTCTGTTTAAATGGTTCAGGTTCAAGATGTTCTTGCCTCTTAACTAAAAGGTAAACAAAAGCCTTTAAAAAAGGGGGGGGAGGGGGTTAAAGAGGATTTCATTTCCAGACCAAACACCAGTTCACAGAAATATGTGAAAGAGTGACAGAATTATACAATAAATTATCTTTCTTTTTTTTCTTATGAACCCTGTGCCCCAGATGTAGCCTCTGTAAACATTCTGTCTGAGCGAGGAATATCTTGTTTCTTAGCTGCAATACAATTTCACAGGCTCGTTGAAATGAGAGACAGAAAAGATCTATTAAATCATTTTGTCCGCTCCCTGCCAGCATGGGATTGGTCCCTGAAGTACATTTTCCATTGCTTTGTCGATTTGGAAATGACTCAAGCAAGGAGGTTTCCATCACTTCCCATGGGAGACTTTTCAAGGCTTTAATCGTCCTCGCTGTTAAGATTGCTTTAATTTGCCTTTGCTCAATTTTCCTTTGCTCGGCTTCATTCTGTTATTCCCAGTCACTCTCTGCTGGATGTCTCCATCCTTATTCTATCTCCCCTTCAAAGACTTACAGGGAGTTATCATCTGTTAGTCATCCACCGAGGAATGGAGTTCTTTTAATCTCTCCTCCTAGATTCAACACCTCCATCTCCCTCCATTGTTCTTGCTGAGACCCTTTGGAGATAATTCAATTTTCTGTCAGTCGCCACCAGATCCAGTTAGGCAGAAGGTAACTGGATTATTGAGACTCAGTGTATTCCAACATTGCCCATCAAGCACTTTAGGATTATAATTGTGCTCTTCTGCTACGATCCATTAGAGCAAATTTCATTCTAGCATCATGCAAAATATGGTCCAAAGAATGTTAGACATTGGCTTTGACCACCTATTTATATTCAGGATTTACCAGACCATTAAGACAACAATGTATGAATATGCACATGTATGTGTGCATGTGTGTATGTGTATACATGTGTTTGTGTATGTGTGGGGGAGGAACAGCATAGCAAGACAGACAAGAGACTGGCTTGACCTCTGGGCTGCCACACTACATCACACATATGCTTCCAAGTTACTCTGGGATATATCCAAAATTAGGAGGCAAGTCAAAAATATAAAAATTCTATAATCTACCATTTTCCACCTATGGCTGGTGGAAAGTACCTAGAGATTTGTTTTAAGTGGGGGCACATGCTGGCAATGGTGATGATTTTGAAGATGATTCATTTCAATGATGGAAAAAATGTTTATCCTTTGATAGGGTGTTTCAATAATAAAATAGCAATAACTCTCATCCATGCAGTACCTTATAGTTAGAAAGTAACTTACAGGCATTATCTTTCTTCATCTTCATAAAAGCTGCATGAGGCATGAAGTATGTTATTATATTGATTTTATAAAGGAAGAAACAAGTTGAGAAAGATGAAATGATTTCTCCCTAGGGCACACAGCTAGCAAGTGTAGAACCAGGACTTGAATTTGTGTGTTCTAAACTTACACCCATCATTATTTCTGCCACAATGCCTCTAACTCTCTAATAATTCACCAAGGTGGAGCCCTTATACCTAAAGACTCTTTCCTGGTGACTTGCACAGTATCCAGAGGCACTATTATGATTCTTATCACATTTTTTTTAGACAAAGTTGTAAAATGAGGTAAAAATTATATAGAACTGTGAGCTGCTTTTAGTAAACACAATATGTGAAAATTCGTATCAAGAAAAATGCAAAAATCCTTTTAGCTGGAAACTAAAATAATGCCCATTTATTGGGGAATGGCTAAGCAAATTATGTAATTGAATGTTATTATGTCATAAGAAATGATAAAAGGGATGTTTTCAGAGAAACCTGGAAAGACTTACAGGAAATGACATTGAGTAGAAAGCAGAACTAGCATAGCGATTTATATAGTAACACTGTACAGAATAACAACTTTGAAAGACCTTAGTTTGATATCGCACCAATCATGATTCCAGAGAAAGCATGCTAGTCCAACACTGGCAGAACAATAGTAAATTCAAAGTATAGAATAAAATATAAATGTTTATATATACATATACATATATACATGTAAATTTGAGAAATTTGAACTAAGTTTCATCGAGGAGAAAATGAATGTTCAGACTGGGGAAGTAACTTGTGCAGACTTTATTAAATCTTGATCACATTCTCTTCCAGAGTTAAAGAGAAATCTTATATTAAGAAATAATAGCTAAAAAACCAAATACTGTACCTACCAGTGCCTAATCAAGGAGTGATTGTTCAACAAATCAACCTCATAAATTTAGTGATTGGGTTCTAGAAAAAGCCAGAGTGCTAGTCAAGTAGCTATCTTTCTCTGTTTACTACTGGGAAGTTTCCATTGGTTCATACCCTTACAAGATTTGAGGAATCAGGACCTGACCCCAGGGTTGGATTTTGGAGCTAGAAAGAACTTTAGGGATAATATAGCCTAATCCTCTTGATGTATAGAGGAAAAAACTGAGGTTCAGGATGTGGAAGCAATTTGCCTAAACTCACATAGTTGTTTAATAGCATGAGACAACCATAAGATGTTTTCTGACATCCAGTTCAGTGTTCAATCCATTCCAGGACACTGTCTCTAGCTCTAGCAGAAAACACTAATGGCAGTTGAGAAATCTTCTAGTTTTCAGGACCTAGAATTTCTTATAACATAGTTTACTTGCTCTAGAGAAAATCTTTCTTCCCATTTAATACACTATTCCTTCATAGCTCCTTTTCAGGAATCCTTCTGTGATCTGGCTTTGTAATTTTTTTTTTCTGTAAAACCTCTGGCCTCTTTTCCACATCATCAAATGACCTTTTTGTGTGGAACCACCCAGATGTTGTGCACTGAACTAGTAGAAGCATGAACACCTGGTATAACCTGGGCTCTGGTTCAGGATGGCAACTCTTGCTGAATCATCTGTTTCCTTGATCCTCAAGATAAGCTTATCGAAAGCAAAATGCGAATCAATAACTTCATCATAATAAATATTGACTTTTATATAGCAGCTTAAGATTTATTAAGCACTTAAGTATATTAGCAAACCTTTAAAGTAAGTCCTATTTTATAATGAAACTAATGACACTCCTGGTCAAGTTGAAGAAGCATCTTTGCAGAGGTCTAGCTATATCCATATCTCTTCATTGAGTGTGATATGGATATGTCTTTTGCCTTGTCTTTCCTTGTATTCCTCTTCCTAGCTCTCAAGGGAGGCAGCCTATGCCTTATACTTTGATGAATTAAAACATGCCAAATAATGGCCTCTTGCTCTTAATCTCCTTGAGCAGTCTAAATGTAGCTTCAATAAACTAAAATAGCACACCAAAGTATTTTGAATGGAAGGCTTCTGTTCCTTTGACTCTTTCCATCCAGAAAGGAACAGAGATCTTCCACAGACACTCCATGTCTCTCAACTTTATTGGTGAGGTTGGGGGTATAGAATCTTCCTGGCCCTTAAACTACATCTCACCTACATCCATTTTAAAAGTAACTGCAACTGCCAACACCTTCTGTGACGCTGACACAACAGTACTTAAGCTGCTTATACTAATGAATGTATGATTGCAGAGTAAGAAAATTATACAATTTTCATTTCTGCCTCTCTTGGTGCCACCATTTCTACAAGTAACTAAACAACACATAACTCAACAACGGCTCCAGGAGGACATTTCCAAGTTCTCCCCTCTAAAATTGTCTTCTTTCTCCTTCCCTGTAAATATACTCACAGAATCCCAGAGTTAGAAGGGGCCTCAAAGGTCATCTGGTCCAATCTCCTGCCCAATGCTGGAATTTCCTCTATAATATCTCTAATGTGTAGTTTCCTGGCCCATACTACAATACCTGAAGTGATAAGGAATTCACAAACTAAAATGTTGGACTATTCCATTTGGATACAATTCTAATTATTAGAAAGTTGATATTTATATTAATTCAAGCTCTGCCTCCCTCAAATTTCTCCCTACAGGAAGCAGTTTTGTACAGCATGAAAAGCCCTGGTTCCAAAGCCTGAGAAATTGAATTAAAATCTCTTCTCTAATGCTTACTACATTTATGAACTTGGGCAAGTCACTTAACATGTCTATACTTCAGTTAACTCATTGGTAAAATGAGGGGAACTGACATACATGTTTTCTGACGTCCTTAATTTTAGATCTGTGGTCCTATGAGAGCAGAATGGGAATCAATAACTTTATCATAATAATTATTGACTTTTATATAGCAGCTTAAGAGTTATTAAGCACTTAACTATCTCAGCAAACCTTTAAAGTCCTATTTTATAATGAAACTAATGTACATACTTGCCCATGATGCAACTATACCACTATATTTCACTCTCACATGCTGTCTCTCTGTCCCTCTAAAACTATCCTTTCATCCACATGAAAGCCTTTCAAAATATTTGTAGAGACCAATAGTGTCAACATAAAATCTTCTCTTCTCCAGGCTAAATATTCCCAGTTTTCTAAAATTATTCTCATGTCTTATAACTTCTCACTGTCATTTTGGTCTTCCTCTGAAGACTGTCAGCTTGTCAATGCCCCCCCACCTAAAATGTGGCATGCAGAACAGAACTCAGTCATCATGTTCCCTTGTCCTAAATTCTTTCATTTTATCATAAAAGCATAAGAATGATTATATTGGTGAATATGACAGCCACATCACGTTATTAATTCCTTTACCTACCCCACAAATTTTCTTCTCTGCTTTCTTAAAACACAATGTCTCTAAATAGACAGATGATAGATAGATAGATAGATAGATAGATAGATAGATAGATAGATAGATAGATAGATGATAGATAGATAGATAGATGGATGGATGGATATTTGTATGGATGGATGGATGGTTGGATGGATGGATGGATGGATGATAGACAGATAGATGGATAGAGAGATTACAGATAGAACATTCATTACTGTTTCCTAGGCAATATACTAAGCACTGAGCATTGTAATGCAAACAAACAAGATAATCCTCATTCTTAGAATACTGATATTCTAGTGGGACAGATGATATATTTAAAAAGCTGATAAAGGAGAGGATTTACTCTTTCAGTAGCATGGTCTGAAAATATTGACCAAGAAGTGATATGGAGGCCTGTTTCTGGCCAAGATAAGGCAAAACTCAGCTATCCAAGGCTATGTTGGCTAAGATGAGGAACATGGCCACCATTTCTGACACATGGTTTGGACAAAGTAAAGGGGATGCATGGAGTCTAAAAATTGCATTACAAGATTAATTTTTTTAAATATTTGTTAAGTTCCTTCTATGTGCACAGAACTACGGAGGAAGCAATAAAAAATAAACTCCCCCTCTAGAAATTTTGAATTGTTCTCTAACGTTGCCATGTACTTAAAACTTATCTCCCTAATTAGATTATAAACTTCTGAAGTTCCACAACCACATTATTTATTATTTTGAATACCTTGTGATGAGGCACAAATTGAGAGGCACAGTGGGTAGAATGCTGCCCCAGGAACCAAAAAGACCTCTTCTCCAATCTCACTTTTGACACATAATGGTTGGGAGGCCCTGGACAAATCACCAGCTCTCAGTGCTCTAGACTCTTAGACTATAAGGTTTTTTATTTGTTGGGTCAGTTGGTTGGTTTTACCTGGTTTTTTGCTTCTGTTGTTGTTTTTGAGACTGAATTCCCCTACCTCTCTTAGGCTGGGAGAGAAGTTGGTCAGGGCCCCAATCCCGCTGTAAATTATCATGAAAGCTTTAACCTGCTCCATTTCCCAGGTGGGCCAGTTTGTTTTTCCTTAGCCAGCCAGGTACCCTCTTACCCCTTTTCCCAATAGTTCACCATATTGCTGCTGCATGTAGTGCAGATATCTGACTGACATACCTCAGAACTTCCTATCTGAAAGGATTCATCAGTCTCAGTCTCCCCCAGCAGTAGGGTGCACACCTACACTTATAGATATTTATTAATTCCCCTGACATTTATGAAGTTGCAAAGAAGTTGCCAATACATATTGATAGAATTTCTTCATCCAAGAGTTCCCTATTCTGAGACCGAGAAGAAGCCCCAGCCAGCCAGAAGACTCATCACCACAGGATGGAGGATCATCAAACTGGGTAGGAAAAAACTTGGGGCCCACAGCAGCAGCAGCAGCTTTTGCTGGGGCAACCTGGATGTTTAAAATCATATACCCATACTTCCAGAAGCCAAGATCTAGGAATAAAGTTTAGTTGCTCTGATCCCCCCTCCCTGACCCAGAAAAGTCTGGAGTTAAATGCCTCACCCAGAGTAAAATCTTGAATTAGTAGAAACAACCTCAGGCTTGGGTGTGGCTGAGGAAAGGGGAAAGAAGACAGTACAGAGTCTAAGCCCAGGAGGGTGGAGCCAGCAAGCCCTAACAAGAAAAGCCCATGTGTGCTTTAGTACCACCAGGCCAATCAGCAAACAGCAGCCCTGCCTCTGGCCTTCAGCTGTAACCTGCTCTGAGCCTGCCTGAGCTGTAGCTCAGAGACATTGACTCAGAAACCTGAAGGAGCCAGACCACCCCACTCCCACAGGTTACTCTGTAAGCTTCAGGGTAACTCAGGGGAATCCTTGACAGTCTTGGTCTTGGCCTCAGGCTACACACTTGGAGCCTACAGCTACCAAACCCCTACCTCCTAGCCTGAGAAGCTCAATACTCCGGTACCCCAGAAGCAGATATCCACTCTAAAAATCCAGGACATAGGCACTCACAATGGGGAAGAAGAAAACTGTAAAGGCTAGGATCATCAAATCTTTTTATAGTAGGCAAGAACAAACAAATTCAGAAGGCAACACGAACTCTATATTCACACTGGAGACCACAGAAGGAAATGTGAATTGGTCTTAAGAGTTCCCTATTCCAGTGAAATTATAGACCCGATATCTATGTTAATATTAGTGTTAGTAATAACTCCCATTCTTCTATCACTTTATATGTTTTCATCACAGTGGTAAAGGAAGGGTAGTAGAGTAGATAGATTACAGGGCTTGTCATTGGAAAGACTTGTATTCAAATGCTTAACTGTGTGATCCTGTGCATATCTCTTTGCTTCTCAAGCAACATCCAAGGATATTCATTCTCAGATAGAGAGATTATGATCCATTTGTCAGCAGTAGTGCAAGGGATAGACCATGTCAAGCATTCCAAACCCTAATCCATCACACATGGTATGTTATATAACTAATTCCCAGTCTACAGATAAGAAAATTGATGTTCACATGGGTTAAGCAACTTGGTTTAAGACTAGTTAGTGGAAGACCAAAAAGAATTGAATCTTCTGACCTTTTCCAGTGCTCTCTTTACAAACACTATATTAGGACAGAGTAGGCCCCTTAACAAGTATGTTTATATGAAGGATTCAAAGTGAGGACACAGTGGCAAGCTTCTATAAGAAATATGAGGCAAAACTCTGTTATTTCATATGGCTTCAGCTTAGGCTCAGTCATTGAACTGACTCATATTTAAAGTTAGATGGCCCTTGAGTAGCATACAATTTACTTAAATACTCTAAAGATATGTAATTTTGTCAATGTGGGGATTCCTTCCAGTCAGGAGAGGACAGTAAAACTGTCTTATAAAAGAATGTCTCATTTGTAAATTGATCTCCCTTGGAGGTTGAGCATTCAAAGCATGAAACCATGCCAATAGCCTTTATTTTAAGCCTCCTGGTTTCTAGGAGTTGGAACTAGATGATTTTTCCTTGATTTGAATTAAGATTTTTCAAGAATTGCAACCTTCCATCAGTGCTCTGAACAAGTGCACCCTAAAGTGCTAAGTCTTGAGGCATAGACAACAAAATTTTCCAAAAAGCACAACAGAGGGGTGTGTGTGTGTGTGTGTGTGTGTGTGTGTGTGTGTGTGTGTGTGTGTGTGTGTGCTTCTGCACAAATGCAGGTGTGCACATCTTTTCAAGGCAGAGATGTTGGAAGAGAGTGTGTAGAGAAAGTTCAACCAGGAGCATAGACTGAAGGAGAAAGGCATCTTGCTCAAACCACCTGTTGGTCTCAGCCCTGAATTGTCAGCTGAGTTAATGGAACCTCAAGGAAGAGTGACTCCTAGAGGGGCAGCTTTATTCCTAGTGAATTCCCAGAACAGATTCAACTCTAGCTACTTAACCCAGGCCTATGGCACAGGTCACAAGCTGGCAAAGGGCTTAGCCAAGGCAGCCTTGAATGTGTTTATTCACTTGAGGAATATTGGTTGAACAGCAGACTAGGACCCTGGCCTGGGCTTATAAATCATGCAGAAGAACCGTCTGCCTTAATCCCCACTAGAGGTTTCTTGCAATGCCATCTGGGCTGTTTTTGCTTATCCAGCTGTATTTGTTAAATCTTTAATTAGCAACAGGTTTTGTGTGCAGACAGAATTCTACTTCCTGTGCCAGTGGACCCAGTATGTTGCTGGAAAGCAGGGGTTCATAGCATACTAATTCAGATGTCCTCCCTCCATTTGGAGACTTTTTGAAAGAAAGAAATGGCCAACTTGATGCAAAACATACACTCATGAAAATCACACTTTAAAGATACAGTACTCTAGTATTAACTTCTCCCTTAAAAACTAAAAGGGGCCTTAGTGATTGCTAGCTCAGTTCTCACCATTTTATGTATGAAGAAACTGAGGCCCAGAGAGGGGAAGGAACTAAACTAACCCATGGTCATGAAGCTAGTTAATGACAGATCTGAGACAATTTCAATTGCTTGATTTATAATCTCATTTCCTGTCCAACATGCCTCATTAGAAAAAGGACAGAACTTGGTGTCCAAAGAACTGATATCAAGTCATAGACTCATCATTCAATATGTATATGACTCTTGACAAATAATTTTATTTGTGGTCTGTATTTTACTCATCTATAAAACAGGTATTACCATGACTACTATTACCATCATCACAATAGTTCATATTTACAGAGGGCTTCAAGATTTGTAAAGTAATTTGCATACATTATTTTATTTGAGCCTAATGACAACCCCGTGGCATTGGTTCTATAATTTTCTTTATTTTAAAGAAAAGGAACCTGAGTCTCAGAAAATTCAAGTTACTCTACCAGGGACATGAAACTAGAAGATACTTAAGGCAAATTTCAAACCTAAATTTCTCTTACCCTAAATTCATTACTCCATATGGCTTCTTATGATATATATGTACCATGTACTTTGCAGTATTGCTATGTAAGGCACTCTGTAAATGGTGATGAACATTAGAAATGTGAGCTTATCATTATTACAAATATCTCAAAAAAGGGGGCATAAATTGGGGGAAAAAATATCTTGGAAACTTACAATAAATAGCCACTAAGAATGGAATGAGGAAACATATTTATGCTATGATTGAAAAGATTTTTGTAACTCAAAAAGTTACAAAATATACTTCTGTGGAGATCATTAAAAAGTAAAATCTGTTCTCTTTTCTAAGTCCTAAAGGCAAATTATTCCAAAGATAATAATTTAAACTTATCTGCCTAGAGTCAAGAAGCACTTTGTAACTACAAAGCACTAGAAAAATAGAATTTCAGAACTGGAAGCTCATTTAGTTCAACACTGAACTCAATATGAAAATTCTCCCCAATAATCCCAAGAAATAGCTTTTTAGTCTTCATTTTAAGATGGAGAACTCCTTGGGCAAGTCACTTAACCCCAATTGCCCTGCCCTCTCCCCTACAAAAAGAAAAAAAATTAAGATGGAGAACTCAATAATTCTTTTATAAATTAAATTTAATGTTTATTTTTAGTTTACATCATTCATTTATACAAGATTTTGAGTCACAAATTTTCTCCCCATCTTTCTCCTACCCACCACCCCAAAAACAGCAATCCCACTGTATACCCCCTCCCCCAATCTGTTCTTTCCTATATCTTTCCCCATTCCCCCACCAACTTTCTGGTAGGGCAAGATGGATCTCCATACCCCAGTCAGAGCCTGTGTGTCTTATTTCCCAGTTGTATGTAAATAATGATGATGATGGTGATGATGATGATGATGATAATATTTCTTTAAATATTTGATTTCACAATCTTGAATTCCAGATTCCTTCCCTTCCTCTCTTGTCACCCACTCTCACTGGGAAGATAAGCAATTCAATATAGGACATGTGTAGTTACACAAAACATTTCCATAGTGGATATATTTTGAAAGACTGACTCTATTTCTCTCCATCCTATCCCGCCCCCCCACTTGTTCTATTTTCTACTTTGACCCTTTCCCTTTACAAAAGTGTATGCTTCTAACTACCCACCCCTCCATAATCCTCCATCTCATCCCCTTCCCTCCTACTCTCCTGTATGGCAAGATACCCAATTTAGTGTGTGTGCCATTCCCTCCCTAAGCCAAATACAATGAGAGTAAGGTTGACTCATTCGCTTTTGCCTTCCTATTCTTCTCTTCCAGTGTAACAGTTATTCCTTGCTTCTTCTGTATGAAGTAATTTACCCCATTCTGTCTCTCCCTGTCTCCTCTCATTATTTTCCTCTCACACCTCTCAATTTCACCTTTTAAATATTACCCCTTCCTTCAATTGATCCTGTGCCCTCTATGTATACCTGTACACATATATACACACACTCACATATGTATTCATATGCATATATACCCTTTATATAGACATATATGTGTGTATACATACATACACACACACATTTATATTCCCTTCAAATATCCTCATACTAAGAAAAGTTTCATAAGTTACAATTATCATTCTTCCATGTAGGCATGTAAATAGTGCAACTTTGATAAGTTCCTTATGATTTCTTTTTCCTGTTTACCTTCTCATGCTTCTTGTATTTGAATGTCAAATTTTCTATTCAATCCTGGTTTTTTCATCAAGAATGCCTGAAAGTCCTCTATTTCATTGAATGATCATATTTTCCCCTGAAATATTAAACTCAGTTTTGCTGGGTAGGTGATTCTTGGTTTTAATCCTAACTCCTTTAACCTCCAGAATATCATATTCCAAGCCCTTTGATGTAGAAACTACTAGATCCTGTGTTATCCTGATTGTGTTTCCACAATATTTGAATTGTTTCTTCTTGACTGCTTGTAATATTTTCTCCTTGATATGGGAACTTCAAAACCTGGCTATACTAATCCTAGGAGTTTTCTTTTTGGGATCTTATTCAAGGTGATTGGTAAATTTTTTCAATTTCTATTTTGCCCTCTTGTTTTAAAATACCAAGGCAATTTTCCTTGAGAATTTCTTGAATGATGATTTCTAGGTCCTTTTTTTGATCATTGCTTTCAGGTTGACCAATAATTTTTAAATTGTCTCTCCTAGATCTATTTTCCAGGTCAGTGGTTTTTCCAATGAGATATTTCACACTGACTTCTATTTTTTCATTTGTTTGGATCTGTTTTATAGCATCTTGATTTCTCATAAAGTCATTAGCTTTCATTTGATAATGAAATATAATCTAATTATTCTCATCAGTGAGCTTTTGAAATTCTTTTTCCATCTGGCAAATTCGACATTTTAAGGCATTCTTCTCATTGGCTTTTTTGGACCTCTTTTGCAATTTGAGTTAGTCTATTTTTTTAAGGTGTTATTTTCTTCAGTCAGGTTGTTGAATCTCTTTACATGATTTTCTTGAATCATTTCCATTTCCCTTCCCAATTTTTCCTCCACATCTCTTACTTGATTTTCAAAATCCTTCTTGAGCTCCTCCATGGCCTGTAACCAATTCATATTTTCCTTGGAAGCTTTTGGTGCAGTTCTGACTACATTATCTTGCTCACATTTCATGCTTTGATCCTTTTTGTCGCCCCAAAAGGAATCTAAAGTTGGATTGCTATGCTTGCTTTGCTTCCTTTGCTTGTTCATGTTGCCACTCCATTACTTGACTTTTGATCTCTTTGCCACAGTAGAAGTCTGTTTCCAGAGGGGAGAGCTTTGATCCAAATAGCTGGGGTTTTCACAGCTACCAGAGCTATTAGGAGGGTGCCATCTCTATAGCCTGCACCAGCTCTGGTTCACTGATCACACACCTCGAGACCACCGCCCAAGACTGCAATCCAGATGCAGGCAGGTTAAAGTAATTACCCTTCTGAATGGTCACTTGGCCCCCCTATCATCTGCACATCAGGAGCTCTAAAGAAGTCACATGGAGGTGGCTGCACAGCCATGGGCCACGGTGCCTCCTCTGCTTCTTGCTCCAGGGGCAGAAGCCAGACTGTGCCTCTGCCTCCCTAGTTCCAACAGAGCTCCACTGACCTTTTACTTTGTCTTTGGTATTTGTGGCTTGATATTTCTGGTAACTGCCACTGCTGCTGGTGATCCACTCTCCCTAAGTCTCCTGCAGCTGTTGCTGATCAGGAGCTGCCCTGGGGCTAAAACCACAGGCTCACCCGTGGCTGGGCTTGACTACCAGTGCATTCTGATGGCCCCTTCCTGTCTTCCTGCCAGGCTTCCTTCAGCAGGAGATTTGTTTCTCTTTGTCACTTTGTGGGTTCTGTAGCTCTCAAATTTGTTTAGAGTCATATTTTATAGGTATTCGAGGTGGTTATGGGGGGAACTCATGGAGTGTTCCTGCTTCTATGCTACCATCTTTGCTCCACCCCCCATGAAGAGTTTTAAAAGTGAGATGATTTTTTATTTAATCCTGGAGATGATAGTACCACTGATGTTTAGTAACTAAGAGGTGGCGTGGTTAGACTTGTGCTTTAATATGATCAGTTTGACAGTTGAATGGAGAAATGGACTGATACGGGGGAAAAAAACTTGAGGTCAAGTGGGTTCTAAAATTTGTTTAGAGTTATATTTTATAGGTATTTAAGGTGGTTATGGGGGAAGCTCACAGAGTTTTCCTGTTTCTATGCTGCCATCTTGGCTCTGCCCCCTAGAACTCACTAATTCTTAAGGAAGGTCTTGGAAAGAGTTCTAACTGTGAGGGACATTTTTCTTCCTGCAGAACTCTCTGGGACTGGTTAGAACAAGCCTAAGCCCTCTTGGCTTTTCAAGTACTTGATTATAGCTGTTATTTCCTCCTAAATTATTTCTTCCCCATTCTAGAGGTTCCCAATTCTATCGCCTAATTCAGAAGCGGCACTATCATTGAATCACAAAATCTGAGAGTTGTAAGAGACCTCAGCAGCCTTCTAGTCTAACTCATACATAGAAGGAATCCCCACTCTGTATTTAAGGCTAATTGATACTGGAGACACCTTCTTCTATACAAGCTTATCTCTTTCACTTCTAGTGTGGGAGAGCCTTCACTATAGGTCTTAAAGTATAGGTTGGATGACAATTTGGGAGGGATACGATAGAGGGAATTTGTTATCGGATACAGGTTGGATCGGCTGCCGTCTGAGGTAGAGGTAAGATGGTATAGGGAAGAGAATACTGAATTTGGGGTCAGAAGACCATGGTTTGAATTTCACATGCTACGTGTGTCACATCAAACAAGTCAGAATCTCTCTGCTCCTGTGAGATGTTCACCTGTAAAATTAAGTAGTTGTACTAAATGACCTCTGAGGTCTTTTCCAATTCTAAGTCTATAATTCTATGATCCCATATAACTTTGGGACTTATCGATTCTATAGCTGAGAAACTGGAGGTTGTAGTGATATAAAACAATGCACTTTGGAAGAAAGAAGTAATAGGGGGACACAGGACGTTACAAATCAAAATCTCTTAGAGCTAGAAGAGTCTTGACAGGTGCATATCCTAAGTTGTGACTATCTTGTGATAAAAGAGACTAAAAGAAGTATGACATTTTGCTAATGGAAAATAACAATCAGTGAAATACTTCTTGAATAGTGAGTATAGATAAGGCACTGGAGTTAATCTGTCAAGAATTATAAAGAAAAATGCTGTACCACTTAAGGCAGCATGGTACAGGCAGAAAGGCTAAAAAGAAGGTATTCCAGATATGACAACAGCATCTTCATTAACTGTGTTTTGCCTATTTTGCTGTTTATAAATATCGGTGCCAGTGGAGGTGAGTGAAATTTCATTCCTTCTCCCTGAAAACTCTAGGGACTACAGATTGGTCACATTATATATCCTGTTTATTATTATATATTCATGCATCACCTTGCCATTTAAAATACTAACTCCCTGAGAGTAGGAATTATTTCACTTTTGCCTTTGTGGCCCCACTGCTTAGCTCAGTGCCTGGCTTCCTTCAAGTCTCAGGAAAAATGCTACCTTCTGCAAAAAAAAACTTTCCCGATCTCTCTTAATTCTGTTGCTTTCCCTCTACTGATTACCTCTCATGTGTCTTGCATACATTTCTTTCAACATTAATTTTTATAAGATTTTGAGTTTCAAATTTTTTCCCCTTCTCTCCCATCCCCCCTCCACAAGAGGGCAATCTGATATGTTATAGATTTGCAATTATATGACCGTATATACTCATTAGTCATGTTTTGAAAGAAGAAACAGAACAAAAGGGAAAAGGCACATATTTTTAAGTGAAAATAATATGCTTTGATTTGCATTCAGATTCCATAGTTCTTTTTCTGGAAATGGATTGCATTTTTCCCTCATGAGTCTTTTGGAATTGTTTTAGATTATCATATAGCTGAGCAGAGTTAAGTCAATCATAGCTGATCATCTCATAATGTTGCTGCTACTGGTCCTGCTCAGTATCAGTTCATGTAAATCTTTCCAGGTTTTTCTGAAATCTACCAGCTCATCATTTCTTACGGCACAATACTATTACATTACCTTCATATACCCATTTGTTCAGCCATTCCCATTCTTTGTTTCCAATTCTTTGCCATTACAAAAAAAGCTACTGTAAATATTTTTCATGATCTCTTTGGGATACAGATCTAGTAGTGGTATTACTGAATCAAAGGACATGAACAGTTTTATTGCCCTTTAAGCATAGTTACAAATTGCTCTTCAGAATTGGTGGGTCAGTTCACACCTCCACCAACAAGGCAACTAATCTATTCCACTGATCTACCACTCTATTTCTTAATCAGTACCAAACAGTTTGATGATTCCTGCTTTATAAGATAATTTTAGATCTGGTAAAACAAGGCCACCTTCCTTTGCATTTTTTTCTTTAATTCCCTTGATATTCTTGAACTTTTATTCTTCAAGATGAATTTCATTATTATTTTTTCTAGCTCTATAAAATAATTTTTCACAGTTTGGTCTGGCACTGAATAAGTAAAGTAATTTAGGTAGAATTTTCATTTTATTACATTAGCTCAGCCTACCAATGTTTTCCAGTTCTCTAGATCTGACTTTGTATGTTGTTTACAGAAAATTCTTTGTATATTCTCTCCCCTATTAAACCGCAAGCTCCTTGAGAATAAGGACTGTCTTTTACTATTCTTTGTATCTCCAGAACTTAGTACAGTGCCTGGCACATAATAAACTCTTAATAAATGCTTACTGACTGACTGACTGACTGAGTAGAAGCATAATAAATATTTGTTGAGTCATTCTCCAATAAATAAATAGTCAAATGATAGGGAACTGATCAAGCCATTCTGCAAAACAATTTGGATCTATATTCTAAGGGTCACTAAATGGTAATCCATTGGCCTAATAACATGACAACTAGGCTTGTACCCCCAAAGAAATTTTTAAACAGCCTATGTGAACAAAAATATCTCTTTTGTTGTAGTAAAGGACTGCAGTCTAAGGGGATGGTAATCAATTAGGGAATGACTGTATAAGCTGTGGCAAAAAAATTTAATGGAATAAGGTGCCATGAGGAATGATGAAAGATATGGTTTGAGAGAAACCTGGGAAAACTTGTATGGACTGATACAGAGTGAAGTGAACAGAACCAGGAAAATACTTTATGTAGAAACAATATTATGGTAAAGAAAAACAACTTTGAAAGACCTAAAAATTCTGATCAATGCAAAGACCAATAAATGTTCCAGAGGATAAATGATTGAGCATGAAGTTAGTATATTCTTTAAAGGAAAAACAAACTTTACCTGAAAATTATTTGTAGTTTCATGTATAGTTTCCCCTGCCCCCCGTGTTTTTGTACTTTTTTTTTCTATCAAACCAATATGTACATTTAGTCATGGCTAGTAGATAAGCATCTCCTTTATTTCCGTATGCAGGGCAATGGCTGCTACCGCCCCAAAACAGAAGACTGCCAACCCTAACCTCCTAATACTATGCTTATATATCCTGCCTCCCATACTACCTCAGGAACATTCCTGGCTCTTGGAAGACCCCTGCTTCTTGAGGCAGAGTCTGGGCAGCAGCACTGGCCCTGAGGAGCAAGAGCAGACGGTGGCCCTTTAGGGAAGGAAGAATATGGAAAGCATTCACTCACAGCAGCTAAAGCCATAGCTGGAGCCTCTGAGAACAATCTGGATTTCTCAACACATCCAAAGATGAGGGTTGAAACTAAACTACTTTGTACACACTGAATCACATTTCTGTACTAATGATATAAGGCAAGTAAAGCACCTCACAAAGTATTTAGCACAATATAAATGTTAGTCTTAATATTATAATTTGCTGTAACCTTATTATACTATGCAACCATAGACTGCTCTTTATTTTCTTTCAAAGATTCATTAGAACCATTTCCAGCTACTAAAGTCCCTTCCTTCTAGGACCAACTTAGGTGCCACCTTCTACATATCTCCTCCAAATGAAAACAAGATCTTCTTCCAATTTCCTATATTACTTGGCCTCCCAATTCATCTTCCTGCCTCAAATCTTATTCCAACTCCAATACATCCTTGACAACTACCAAAAGAGTTTCTTAAAACATAGGTGTGACATGTCACACACTACCTTTCTCAATCAACTTCAGTGGCTCCCTATTACCACCAGGATAAGATGTAAAGGCTTCTTTTTGGCATTTAAAGTTCTTCATGGTAGCCTTTTTGCTTATGCTCATCCTGATCACTGAAAGGCAGGTTAACCAAGTGACCAATGGAATGTTTCTATCATTGTTAGAGACATGAGGGAACCTGCTCTTTGATTTCATTTCATTGTCTCTGCAAGGAAAATCTGTGAACCATCCTTCCATTTAAATGTACATTAATAAGTTTTCTACTTTCATTTAGAGTATCCATATCCCTATTGACATGGGTTCAGTAGCCTTAGTATAAGTCATTGGACAAGGATTTATTACTTAACAATACCACAAGCTAAATTAATATTGACAATTTAAAAGCTATATGATTCATTTATCTTCTACTTGCCTCATCTTCTATCACTCTAATAGTGTCATCACAGGGTCTCATAAAACCAAGGGTCATTTTTCCCCCTCTTTATTGGTTTTCTTACTCAGTCTTAGTTTATTCCTTCATAAAAATAGGATAAGGCAAAGAGTCATTGTAAAGATAAAATGAAATAAATGATGTAAGGTACTATAAGTGAGAGGCAGTGCCTCATTAAGACTTCAAATCCTAAGGTCTGGAGAGGCTAAAACTCAGGCATGGAAATATAAAGGGAAAGTTCTTAGTGGCAAGGTAAACATTTTTTTTTTTGCTTTTTGGAGGGCAGTTGGGGTTAAGTGACTTGCCCAAGGTCACACGGTTAGTTTTTTGTGTTAAGTGTCTGAGGCCGGATTTGAACTCAGGTACTCCTGACTCCAGGGCCGGTGCTCTATTCACTGTGCCACCTAGCTGCCCCAAGGTAAACATTTCTACCTTAGAAAGATGGAAATACACACACATCTAACTAATGTATAATATGCACTACACATATGTATATATGTATATATACACACATACACACCCCATATAGACATATACGTGCATGTAGTCACACACATGCATGCGTACATACATACGTACGTACATGCATACATACATGCATACATACATACATACATACATATCCTTTCTCAGAGATTCAAGGGAAGCAATGTGAAATCACTTGCTTGGTAATCAGATGACATGAGTTCAAATTCCAGTTCTGATATTACATGGTTTAGGTGCATGATCATAGGCTGAGATAGACAGATATAGATAGATTGTCAGACATACATCTGCACAACATATACATAGTATATAAATATGTCTATATTACAAATACAAAGTTAATCAATACATGTATATATACTGTATATACATACACACAAAATCGTTAAATGTAGGGTATTTGGGGAGTGAAGCACTTGGATTTGGGAGAGTCAGGAAAGACTTCATGCAGAGAATGGAGCCTGAGCTGCATCTTAAATGAGGAGAGGAAAGAACAGAAGTAAGGAGGTAGTGAATCCAGATATGGGGTATGCTGAGTGCAAAATCATGGAGATTGGAAATGAGAGTGTTGTAAGTGAGGAAAAGAGACAATTTGTCTAGCTTGCAAATTGCAGGAGGTGGAGTAAATGTTCAATGGAGTTGGAAAGGTGCGGTGGGGTCAGGATGCATGGGGCTTTAGAAGCTAAACAGAAAGTTTATATTTATTCTAGAAGTAGTAGGAAGCCACTGGAGTTTGTTGGTGTAATAGTAATGGGGATTTGAAGATCTTCCCTGCCCCCATAACAAGCCTAGGGGAGTTTTAAGACCTTCCCTGCTTTGAAAATATACTCTGCCCCCTAACAGGCTGAATATAATTACATGGAGTCTGCGGTGGGAGGAATTTGCTGAAGGATGGAGCAGAGCTGCAGGAAACTGGGAGTCAGAGTCAGAGAGAAGGTGATAGAGAGAGGATGTTCAGGCCAGTAGTTAGTCAGGTTTATGAGTAGATCTTATCTTGGTTTGTGAAAAGGCTAAAGGATGCTGTGGTTTCCTGCTACATTGTGGTGCATTAATTTCTTTGTTATTATGATGGAATCAACTTACTCATTTTCAGATTTGGATTTCTGGAGTCTGAATAAATGCTTTGTTTCTGTCTTTTATATGGAGAGTCTGCTTTATTTTGTGATTGAGTACCATGCGGAAATATTTATAGTCACAATCGATATATTTATCATGATTGTGAGTGCTATAAATACTGCATTAGCACTAGTTTGAATGGACTTCTTTGGTAAAAGATTCAAGGCTGGGAAACCATTTAGGAGGGTATTACAATCATCTATGCAAGAGGTGATGAGAGGCTGAATTGAGGGGCTTAGTGAGTTGAGAGAAGGTATCAAATGGGAGAGATTTGTGAAGGTAGCTTGTTGTAAAGGACAAAATCTGGCAGCTTATTCGCTGTGTGAGGTGAAGGAGAATAAGGAATTTATGATAGTGCTGAGATTATAAACCTGAGATATATTTGAAAGATGATGGTACCTTTTACATAAATGGAGAAGTTTGAGAGATGAGAGGATTTAGGGAGGAAAAAAGTTAACTTTTAGACATATTGAGTTCATGTTGTCTCTGGGACATCTAGTCAGAAAGATCCAATAGTCAATTGGTGATGCATAAGTGAAGCTCAAGAGAGAAAGAATGAGATTAAATATGTAATTTTGGAGTTATATTCATAAAAATGCTAGTTAAATCCTTGTGAGATGATGAGTTACGAAACAGAGAATATAAAAGAAGGCAGCATAGAAGATAGTGCTGGGGAATATCCATAATCAGGAGATAGGATATGGATGGTGAGTCAGCAAAGGAGACTGAAATGAAATAGTTATACATACAGGTAGAACACAAACTAGGAGACAGAAATGTCCCAAAAATTTAGGGAGGAAAGAGTGGTCAATACTGTCAAAGGCAGTAGACACAGTGATAAACATTGAGTTGAGAGAAGACCATCAGATTTGGCAATTAAAGAGAGCATTGGGAGGAGCACAGCCAAGATGGCAGAATGAAAGCACAAACTTGGCATAGACTCCAGCTTCAACCATCTCCAATACCTGTAAAAAAGGCTCTAAGCAAATTTTAAAGCTATAGAACCCACAAAGTGACAGAGAGAAACAAATCTGCCACTGAAGGCAGCCTGGCAGGTTGCCAGGAAAGATTTATCACAGAGTGCTGGGAGCTGAGTGTAGTCCCCAGTGAGCCTTTCTGTCCGCAGAGCAGCCCCAACCAGCACCCAGATCAGCCAAAGCAGACTTCAAGAAAGTGAATCACCAGCAGCTGTGGTGGTTTCCAGATTTTTCCCCCTCTCCCCCTTCAACCCATAAACACCATATAGAAACTAAAAGGTCAATCAGAGAACTCTGTTGTAAGGGCAAAGGAACAGGGCAGTCCAGGCCCTGCCCCCATGTAACAGTAATGAGATTTGAAGTTCCTTTTGTATTGCTAAACTAAGAGGTACTTAGCACCTAGTTCAGATTAAGCCTCTGTTAAAGACACAGAAGGTATCAACTCCTGTCTCCTGCTGCTGCTGAAACAGAAAGGGGCTGAACAGAGGAACAATAGTGTATATAAGGAAAAACCCAGAGAGGGAAAGTCAGATCTTCTTGGACCAAACTCCATGGAGGCAGAAGCTGCTGCCACCAGGGAGGCTGAAGAGGAGCCAAGGAGGCTGAAGAGAAAAGCCCTCCCCAGGCTGAAGAGTTTGGGGTAAGGGGTATTCAGTATGATCACTATTTTGGGGTTGGGGGTAGGGGAGAGACAGAGAGAAAAATCTGTAACTCAAAATCTTGTGGAAATGAATGTGACAACTAAAAATAAATAAATAAATTGGAAAAAAAGAGAATTGGTAACTATGTAGAGAACAGTTTCAGTTGAATGATCACGTCAAAAGCCAGATTTCTAGAGGTTGATAAATAAGTGAGACAGAAAAGGAAAATATTGAGTAAAGACAACTTTTTAAAGAACTTTGAGAAAAAGAAGAAAGATACAAGATTATAACTTTAGAGGGTTATAGGGTCTAGTGAAGTTTATTGTTGCTGTTATCATTATTGATTTTGGATAGAGGAGAATGGGGCATATTTGTAGGGAAGGAACTAGTCAATAGAAGAAGCTAAAGATTTGGGGGGAGTGAGTAGTTGATGATGCAAGATAATAGAGAAGATGTGAGGGAATGGGATAAAGTACCCATGAAAGAGGATTGACATTGGCTATCTATATCTATATCTATATCTATATCTATATCTATATCTATATCTATATCTATATCTATATCTATATCTATATCTATATCTATATCTATATCCATATCCATATCCATATCCACATCCACATCCACATCCATATCTATATCTATCTACAGACACATATACATACGTATATACATACATACACACATATATACGTATATGTTTATATATAGGTGCATATGTATATATCTATATATGTGTGTATATGATTGTGTTCAACACATAGGCATGTGTTCAAAGTCACTAGGCATTTTAGTCATTTTATTTGTGTAATTCCAATCACTTTCCAGAATGGTTAGACCTATTCACAACTCTACCCACCTTGTAACAATGTGTCTATCTTCCCACAGCGTAGGTATTGTTGAGGTTAAAGTTTAGGGATGCAAGAAAAGGCCAGGTCCTGCTGAATGAGTTCAACTCAAGTCTTCTCTCAGCCAAAGAAAAGCAAAGTTTATTAAAGACTTGCCTTAATGGGTAGACTCTTAAGGAGCCTAAGTATCTGTGACCCTTGTATTGGACAAACAGGCCAGAATAATCTGACACAGAATGATTCTCGATGACCTCATGCAGACAAGATGGAGCTTATATACAGAAAGATTGTGGGAGGATTTAGGGGTGGTCTGGAGGAGGAGTTTAGGGAGGGTCTTCAGGAGGAGTCAGATGAGGTCAGACTCCAGTAATGAGAGATGAAGGGTGGGAAATAGCTGGAGGATACCCAGAGATGACAGACAATAGAGGGCTAGGCTAGTTTAAGGGTAGCAGATTTGGGTATAGACATTTTGGGAGGATCAAGAGTGGGACAGAGCTGGACAGTGGAGGGCTAGGCTAGTAACAAAGATTTGGGTCTAGTGATGATGAAGGACTTATGGCCTCAGGCACATTCCTCATCAAGTGGGAAGATTCAAGGAGAGTTCAAGGGGTTCTCAGAGCCCAAACCCAATCAAGTATGATGTTAATAAATAGTGAAAAACTGATAGAGGCAAGGAATCTTAAAGTTAGGGTGGCAATTAGTATTCTAGTTTGACTGAATCAGGGAGTTTGATATTATTTTTTTAAATGCTTAAAATACAAACTGGGACCAGATTTTGGAAAGTGTTGAATGTCAGGCTGTCATTTTGGGATTTTCTCTGGTAGGCTGTGGGAAGCCAACAATGGGGGGAAAAAAATCAAACTTAACTCCTTTGGAATACCTGAATATGCATATTGTAAGGAAAATTATTCCAGCCTGAGGTCTGCGAGTACTTCATAAATTATTTTTGTCTAAGAAACCATGTAATAAGCAAGGGCTACGAACCATTGCAGGAAACATGCAAACTATCATAGTGACTGGGGTAATGATATCTGAAAAAGTATTAAGCAAATGACTCATTTCACACATGCTTTCGCTTTGGACAAGAAACTAGATGTCATGACTTTGTTTTAATACAAGCTGTTTTGACAAGGAATAACTTTTGATAATCATTTGAAATGCTTTAATTTCCCAAAGTCTCCTCAGAGCCTTCTGGTAAAAGTAACCACATCCACACTTCTGTTAACCAGCAACCTCCTTGACATGAATCACAGCACTTGGGGAATATATAAGTAAAGAAAAGCAAATATGAGGAATACCTTTTTTTTAATTTCATAAGGAAATGTTGTTGTTGTTGTTGTTTAAATAAAAAGAAGAAGAAGAATACTGACTTCCTGTTCTAGAAAAATAAGAATACTGCATGTTATTTTTTGGAGGAAAATTGTCAATTTCCAGGAGTAACTTCTTCATATTATACTCTTTTTGGATATACCTCCAAAAAATTTAAAGTCATAATAGATTTTAATTAATTTTTTTTCAATCAATGAAAATCCACCTTCTCTTTATCCCATCTCCCAATTTGCCCCCGTATTGAAAAAGCAAGAAAATATAAAACCTTCTTACAAACATGCATAATCAAGCAAAACAAATTCCTTCATCAGCTATAGTTTTAAAAATGTCAATCTGTACTCTGAGTACATCAGCTCTCTATCTGTAGGTGGGCAGCATATTTCATCAAGAATCCTCCTGAATCAGAGATCAGTGTTCAGAAATAATGGTCTTTCCACTGGGATACTGCTGACCAACCCAAGTCAGAAAATGAGCTCTATTTTCCTGAACTACCCACTAATTTGCTATGCTTTCTTAGCTTTGGCATCCATAAAATGAAAATATTAGACAAATTATCTTGAGGTTTCCTTCCAGCTCCATTCTATGATTCTTTGATTCTATTTTTATAGATACTAGTTCCAACATAGTGACCCATTTGGCAGAAATTCCTCCCCAAAAGAACCACTTAATGAGACAAGATTTTGTTTGTTATTATAAAACTGAAAAAATGCAGAGGCTCCCAGTTGGCCTTGACCATTTATTAAACATCCTCATTTCTCCTCCCTCAAAAACACTGGTTTATATACAAAAGCTATAATTTATATTCTTTATTCCTTTAAAATTCTGACACTAGGGATGTTTACTTAGCTTAAGCTTTATGAGAAAGTTATAAATTAATCTACAGTCTGGTAATATGCAGAAGACTAATTTGAATTGTAACCTTGGAATGGGCAATCTCTAGAGAGTCTCTAAATACAGGTTTTTATCTTTCCCCAGATTGGGATTGAACTATGGCATGATCAAATACATTTTCATAAGACCCATCTTAGAATGTCACTGGGAATGATGACCCATTCTATTGCTATTTTTCTTTTTGAAAAGCAGTTTATTAAATTATCTCTTACAACTAATTACTCTGACTGTAATTAGAGGGGAAAAGGAACTTTAAACCTTTAACTTAAAAAAAATTCCATCAGTATATGAATACTCAAACCAACAATAATTGAAGAGGTATATTCAAAGAGTTTTTCAAACCAAGTTACTAAACCACCATTTTTATTTCATTTTAATCTATTTTTTAAAAACCATTATGTCAATTGACTTATGGAGTACTTTTCCATGATTAAAATAAAGACTTTTCTTTGTTGTTTTCTTTAGTATTATGAGAAAATAGGTATGGATTATGTGGAATTTGCTGTTTCCTATTTATTTAGAGAGTAGATCAAAGTCATTGTTTTCTGTTGGTCGACTAATATAACCAAGTGGGTTATTTTGCAATGAGATCTGAAAACACAGTTGTGTAGTGTGAGTTTCCTCAGTAAGATGGGCTGGAGAGGGGCACAGCTTGAATAAACACTTGGATTTCCATGAATAATGGATGAGGATGGATAGAGCAGGAAGCAGAGGGAATTGTCTGAAAGGATAGGGCCCAGCCTCTCAGCACCCCATTGAGAATTTGAAGGCAGAAATTGTTCACACCTGAGCCCAAAGTGCCAACCATTTTATGAATTGTTAAATAGTCTTTTTTCAGTGTAATAATGAGCCAAAAGATTTATATTTATGTAATTGGAGAGAGGTATGACCTAAGAAGTACAGGGTTTCCTAGAGACTAACATCTTCTGTAATCAAAATATTTGGTTAAGACTCACTCTCTACTTAGCAATTTGCAGGATGGGCTTTCTCTACTATCTTCCTTTTTCAAAGCCTTATCATGGTTTCAAAGTGGTCCTGCAACCTAGAACATTATGGCAGATGAATTTAAGCTCTGGCAAGTGCTGAAGAGATTCAGAGCCTTCAAGTCTAGTAACGAACTGATGAATTTCATACCACCTCTGCCAACCCTTGTCGCTTTTATCTCCACAAGATCTCTCACATTAGTCCCCTTCTCTTCACTCATACAGTCACACTAATTCAGGCCTTCATCATTTGTAATCTGAAATATTACATTTGTAATATTACCTGATTTGTATCAGAAATCATTCTAGTTGGTCTCTCATCCCCCAGTCTCAATCCTTTCCTTGATGCAGAGTCAGGAGGCCAACTGCCTCAGAAGATTTCCTAAAGAGTAAAGGAAAAGATGGACATAGGAGATAAGATGTGGAGTTCTCTCTTCTACATAATGTATGAGCAAAGCAAATTAGCATGCTTTCCAGTTTCCCCATATTAAAGAAATTCACACAGTTTATTGAGCAAACAGCCATTGATATAAACTTCCATATCCTGTAGAGAAGAGACATGGAAGGTCTTCAAAAGGCAATTGGTCACATTTTCTCCATTCTTGCAGAATATTATGCCAGAAGCATTTAGTCCATCTATTTCATCCAGAAAGACCAGAGAGTTCTATCTCTATGCTACTGGTAAGGTGAACCTCATGACCCCACTGGTAACACTTGGAATTATTTTTGTTTGTTTTACTGTAACTGACCTTACTGTGCTAACCAAGATCATAGATTCTCCACATAACTACTTAATTCACATCCCTAAATCATAGGTCTTACTAGTCACTCTTCTGCTCAGTGGCTTTCTATTGGATCTGGGATAAGATAAAAAAAAAAATCCTGTGTTTAGCTTTTAAAGTCCTTCACAGAAATGGAAGATTCAGAAGAGGTCAGCCACCATCTAGTCCATTCCATGCACCAAAAGAATCCATAGGCTAAGACTGAAGAGGGAGAACAGCTCTCTCAACATACTTCCTTTATAACAACTCTCAGGAAGCACCTCCCTACATCCCTCTATTCCTGAAGGTTCAAATGATCTCAGAATCCATAGAAACAAACATCTGTCACATTCCCCAAAGCCCTTCTCCACCCCACACCCCTTCACCATAACCCAAAATAATGGACTCTGACAACTCCATATGCCAAATATGGATCTTATTACAATGTGGCATCATGCTTGGAGATACAAAACTTGTATTTGAACCTAAGCTCTGACATTGACTAGCAATGTAGGCAAATCATTGATGTTTCTGAGCCATTTTGTTCATCTGTAAAATGAAAAGTATTACTGGATTTTCTATTTCACCAGGGTGTTTTGTTTTTTTTTAACGAAATGAAATTGTTGATGGAGCATATTTTGGAAACCTTAAAGTGGTACATATATTTTAGTTAATGTTGTTTTTGTTGTTACTTTACTGTTAGTAATATATCATTACACCACAACATATAAATTTTGAGAACAGAGGGAGAAAAAAATCTGTATAGATTACTAATGGATTTCAGATTCTGATTTTCAAAATCACTCTAGTTATCTATAAAGGAAAAAAAAACCTGATGGGGTTGAATCCTATATATTGTCCAGATTATGGTCAGCTCACTGAGTTAGTCAATATGTAGGAGATTATAGAGTGGGTTTTGATTTGGAGGCTGAAGGGACCTCAGAGGACATCAGATCCAACCCTCTCATTTTACAGAGGAAAAGACTGTGGCACAGATAGGTTATAGGGTTATGAATGTGTTAAGTATCTGAGGTAAAATCTGAATTTTTCTTCCAATTTCAAGTCCAGTATTATATCCATTATACTATACTGTATCTATACAATTTTCTATATAGATGATAAATAGATAGAAGAAATTAGAAAAATACATGTAATTAATCAAAAGTCAGATAGAACAGAGATGAATTGACTTAATATTTTTGTTTTATTTTATTTTCTTATTTATATATAAATGCATAAACATGTACATATATCTATATAATAAACAGTATTTTGTTACTTCTTACTGTTGACTTTAATGATATTTGTGTAATAATTGTGGAATTCTTTTGTATCTGTTTCCTTACCTTTGCATCACTTCATGCACATCTTCTCATATTTCATTGAATCTTTCAAATTTATGATTCTTTATGACAAAGGCACAGAAAAATTCAATTTATATACCATAACTTGCTTAGCCATTCCCCAAATTTGGATTGAGAAAGACCTGAGTTTATAATCTTGCTTCAGGGGAAAAGGACTCATGGGTACAAAAATATTTATAGCAGCTCTTTTGTCATGGGAAAGAATTGGAAATTGAGGGGATATCCATCAACTGGGGAATGGCTGAACAAGGTGTGGTACATGAATATAATAGAATACTAGTGTTTCATAAGAAGTGATGAGCAGGCAGATTTCAAAAAAACCTGGAAAGACTTAAGTGAACTGATGCTGAGTGAAGTAAGCAGAATCAGGAAAATGCTGTAGACAGTAATAGCAACATTGTGTAATGACCAACTCTGATAGACTTAGCTCTTAGCAATTCAATGATCTAAGACAATTCCAAAAGACTCATCATGGAAAATGCCATCCACATCCAGAGAAAGAACTATAGAGTTTGAATGTTAATTAAAGTTTACTATCTTTTCTTTTT
>CM053595.1:165854838-165870432 GCA_028646575.1 Pseudocheirus occidentalis | reverse complement strand
AGGCCTGGCCGCGGTCTCGGCTTCCGGCTGTTCCAGCCTCCGCTCCCGTGGCCCCGCTGAGCCCCTGCTGCCGAGCTGCCTTCAGCGAGAGCTGTGTTCTCTGGATTTGTGTGAGTCAGAGAGTCCTAGACTTTCCTAGACTTTGTCTGGGCTCGTATTTTCTGGGTGTTTAGGGTGGCGGTGTGGGAGCTGTGGGACCTTGCTGCTTCTATGCCGCCATCTTGGCTCCGCCCCCCTCACTCGAGAACTCTTTCTTGATGCATGTGAAAAGAGATCACATAGGGCTTTGAATACCTAACACTCATAACTAGTTATCTTTTGATCGTACCATAAATGAATGAATGAAAAAGTATTTACTAATTGGCTGTTGTGTGTCAAGCTGTGTGCTGTGTACTTGAGATACAAATTAAAAAGTAAGACAATGACTTCCCTCAAGGTGCTCATATTCTAATAGGGCAGTGGTTCTCAACCTGTGGGTTATGTTCAATTTGTAACAATGAAAATACATCCTGCATAGCTGATATTCACATTACAATTTTATATAGTAGCAAAATTACAGCTATGAAGTAGCAACAAAAATAATTTTATGGTTGGGGGTCACTACAACATGAGGAACTGTATTAAAGGGTTGTGGCATTAGAAAAGTTGAGGACCACTGCTCTAAGGGCTTATCGTCTTTTGACCCAATTAACCAACAAGTATTTATTAAGTACTTAGTATGTGCCAGGTTGTATACTATGTTCAAAGAGTATAAAGAAAGGCAAAAACAACTATACCTAACCTGAAAGAGTGTACATTGTAATATGGGAGGCAACATGGAAATAAATTGGTACATACAAGACACTTAAAGTAAATGGAAGGCATCCTTAGAAATAAAAGATCTAGCAAGGGGGGCAGCTAGGTGGCACAGTGAATAGAGCACCGGCCCTGGAGTCAGGAGGACCTGAGTTCAAAATCCGGCCTCAGACACTTAATACAAAAACTAGCTGTGTGACCTTGGGCAAGTCACTTAACCCCAACTGCCCTCCAAAAAGCAAAAAAAAAAAAAAAAAAAAGACCTAGCAGTTGGGAAGGGGTTGTGAAGGGAAGGGAACAGAGAAAAGAAGGGAAGTGTGAAAGACCTTCTTCCAAAGCTGAGATTTGAGATGTCTTAAATGAACCTAGGGAAAATAAGTGATAGAGGTAAGGAGGGAAAGCATTCCAGTTATGTGGGTCTAAGAACATCCATTGTAAAAGCATGAGGAGGCAATAATAAGCAAGTTAGGAAGACGGTTTAGGAAGAAAGATGAGTTCTATTTTTGTCATGTTGAAATATCTACAGGACATCCAGTTCAAAACACCTAGTAGGATGTTACTAATATGGGATCTTAGATGGGAGAATAGGGCTGGATAAACATTGACAAACTTGGCCATCATCTGGATGAAAATGACAAATTATCCAATTGGAGATGATGAGATTACTAAGTGAGATAGTGTAATGGTAAAATGGAAGGGAGCTTAAGATAGAGCCTTTGGGAAACCTACAGATGGGGAGTTTTCTCTTGTGATTTTTCATCTTCCAGGGTACTGGCTCTGTTAAAAAGCTCACCTACAGTATTCGGTAAAGACTAGCACATCAAGTCTTAGCACATCAAATCCAAAAGCATTTTCATTCTCTTTTAACAACTTTGTCCTCCCATTCCCAAAGTTGCCCTGGATTTCAGGTTAATAATTGCACAGTTTTCCAAGCAACAACCTATTGTTGATTGCCAAGGGTTCCCTTGTTAAGACCCTGAAAAGCAAGCAGTGGGAAATTAAATATTCTCATGCTGGGTGCCATCCTTCAAAGGAAATACTTTCTTGCCCAAGGCAATTCTTTTCCCCACAGACTGTAGTTAGTAATTTGCTTCCTGTTAATAATCCTATACCCATTGATTTTACAGTAGCTAGTGGTTGTGTGGAATTAAACCTTTTTGATATAGTTGAAATTTAGACCAAAGTTCTGTCAGATGTCAGCTTCCTGCTTAGGTTTGTCATTGGGAGATCAAAGCTTGGTGAAAGGTTGGTGGGTACTCATTGATTCTTTCTGCAGCAACAAGTCATTAAATTAGGGCTCTTAACCTGGGGTCTGTGAATCTCCTAAGGGTTCTTTTCATAGATTTCAAGGATTCTATGAACTTGAATAAGGAAAATATCAATCATTATTTCACTTTGTAAAAATCTGAATTTTATTTTACAGATGAAAAAAACCCATAGGTTTCACTAGATTGTCAAAAGGACCCATTATACAAAAAGGGTAAGAACCCCAGCTTTAATGTATATGTATATATAGCTATGTATGTAATTCAGACAGGCTTTCTAAATGCTTTGAGTCAAAATGTTTGAAACTGGAATCTGTATTGTCTAAACTGGTTCTGCCTCCCTGCTAGATTAAATTATTTTCTGATTTATTAAAGATTCTTAACATCATCAGCCTTTCTTTCTTATTTCCCTATTGTATGTGTGCATGCATGTGTACACATGCCCACACAGAATCACCTTCTTAGCTAAGTGGCATAATACATGGAGTACAGGAGTTGGAATCAGAAAATGTATGAATCCTGCCTCAGTGGGATACTAGCTGTATCCTCTAGGCAAATCACTTAGTCTTTTTCAGTATCCATTTCCTCATTTGTAAAATGGAGATAATAATTTTACCTCATAATGTTGTTGAAAGGGTCAAACAGATAACATGTAAAATGCTTTTCCACGTTAAGTTCTGCTCCAGCTGAACTCCTCAACAACACAGACAGATTTCCATTCATTGGGGTCAGGTAGATTCAGGCCTTTGTCTACATGAACTTCCTTATAAGCCTCCCCTCAATTACATTTGTCTTTAAAATTTTGATTTGAAGGAAAAATATTTTGTTTTGTTTTGTTTTCTGTGCGTGAGTCTGCATAAAATCATACATTTAGAGCACTAAAGAAGCACTACAAATCACCTTGTCCAACTCCCTCATTTTATAGATGAGAAAACTGAGACCCAGAGAGGTTAAGGGCATCATTCAAATTCACTCAAGTAGTAAGTAACAGAGTGGGAATTCAACTGCATGTCTTCCATATCCAAATCCTGGATGCATTCCATTTTACTACTATAACATTAAGGGAATTTGAAGATCTTCCAGGCTTCTTAAAAGGCCTATGTGATCTGATGGTGTGGAAACTATGATGAGAGGAGCTTGTCAAATGGGTGGAGCAGGAAGGGGTGGAGCAAGAAGTATGGGTGAGGCAAAGCTGAGAGAGACAGAGACAGAGACAGAGCTGGGAGAGAATAGGCTAGCTTGATTGAGTGAGGTAGTGATTTTGCCTAAGGCAACTTGTTTTGTGGGGAGGCCTAACAGAGGGAAATGCTTGGGATGTTGGCACTCCCTACATTGGTATAATGCCATGTGCAAGCAGATTCCCAAAAGAATGCTACTGTGAACAGCTTTTAAGGTTTGTATTGCACAGTATAGTGAACACTCCATTTATTCCATTACAAATCAAGGCAAATATTCACAACAAATCAAGGTACAGAATTCACAATGTTACAACTTATTACAGCAAAAGAAAATACAACATTCATAACAGCTTAACATTGGAATGGCCACACAGTTTTCACTAAAGTGGCCACAATATTTAGAACAAAGAATAAAAGAATATTCATCTGGTTTTCCTAAGGGGGAAACCCTCCTTACTTAATCATTCAATCAATTCACAATACAAATCAATCTTCCACTCTTGGGACAACCATTAATTTAATCAGTCACTAATTTAGATTTGCAATTGCTAAATATCATTAATTACTAAGTACAGTCATTAGAAAATTACACAAACCTTCCACCCCACGGTGTCTTCAATTTCATCATTCATCCAAGGGGAAGCCTTTTCTTCATCTTGACTTGGGTGGTCTCTCAGATTCCCTGTATCCCCTTCCATGGTCCCAGCTCCTACCTGAATCCACCAAACAATCACCTGGATTCAGAGGCAGACAGCTTCCAGGTCCCTGTCCAGTCCTCCAGGCAGTCCCTGGTACACTTTGAAGTTCACGGGGTCTAGCACATCTCAGACCCTTCACCACTTCTGTTGCCAGGAATTCAAGGATGCACCAAGCCACAAATCAATAAAGGCTTATCCTGGTCATGATTCTTCAGTCCTCCAGAAGTCAGCTGGCCCTAGGACCCAGGAGAAATTTCAGCCTTTCAGACAGCCCTTCCAGGCAGCCTTCACCAGATTCTCTAGCAGCCCAGCTCTCAGATGCTGGGACAATCCTGCTTCCTCCACCAAGAGCCACTAGGAGGAAGATTCCCAATTCTGTCTGTCTCTAGAACTCTTCTTATATACACACACTGACCTCCTGTCTCAGCCAATACCCTCTTGCCACATCAGGAAGAGGAGACAGAGCTCACACCTTCCATACTTATAAGTTACTAAGTGCTAAGTATGTGCTAAATTGATTGCTGTTACAATTGGCAATGTGTATAGTAGTCTTTGTCACTATGATGGTTTGGCTTTCTGGTGTTATAAAATGGTGAATAAAATGTCTTGGTTTCATCTTCAAGGAAGAGAGTCTGTTCTGTCTTATGATTCAAAACTAGGAATGTGCCTGCATATTCATAGCAACTGCTTTGTGGTATCTCATTGGCCATATAACTACACTAGGATAGGGTGTCATTTTCATTCAATTAGCCTTTACATTGGTCTTGCAGCAATAGATCCAGAGCATAATTTGAAGGTTTTGAATGCTTATACCAAGAGGAAATAAAGATTGTTTAGTGTGTCTAAAACTTCAAAGATTTGAACGATAGCACATTTTAAAAAGTGTCTACTCTTTTTCCAGGCTGATAAAGTTGTCAAGATTCTACTTACCCAGCAATTCTAAATAAATTGACCATATTGGATTTTATTTTCACTAAGACACATAATGCATGATAGTGAAGCATGAAAATGGATTCCCAAACAGTGGTATGGATTAATTCACCAGAAACATAAGGAACATCACATTGAGATTTGGGGCCTTTACCCTATGAGGCATAAATTGACCATATTGAGAAGTCTAAGTATGCAATTATAGCCAGAAGCAGAGTGATATAAAGCATAACCTTCAGCTATAGCACATGCATCGATTGACTAGAAAATGTTCAGCATGGTGAAATTAAACAACATTGGCAATGCATTTTATTCCAATTGCTATTGTAGAAAAGGATTAGCCAGTTGAAGTTACATTCTATAAGCCATGGGGCTCCAACATATCACAGTGAGTCCATATGCTAGAGCACAAGAGTGAGGGAAATTCACCCCAACACCAGTTCATCTCCCCTCTGTTCTTCTCTGCCTCTTCTATTGCTTGACAACAGTCAATCAATTTCCAGCATTCTGTTCCAACATCCACATGGCAGCTCCCTGCACAGTCAAGTGAGTAACCTTTCTTTAAAGCAAACAAACATTGCCATCACAGCCCATTCATTTCACTTTTCCCAGAATAACGTCTCTCTGACACACCACTAATTATCAAAGGATAGTGGTTGTCTGGGAAAAATAGTTTCAAGTATTGCCCAATTTAACCAAAGGTGGCTCTGGATAGTCTACATAATTCTCAGAAACTCAGTATCCTTATCTATAAAATTCAAATGTGTAGTAGTGAGAAAAGCATAAGATATAGAATCATAAGATTAAAATTCAAGTGCTTCCACTGCCTTCATGTGACCCAGTAAGTCATTTAAATTACCTGATCCTCAGTTTCCTCATCTGTAAAATTAGGGGTTAGAATTGAGCTCTTTGCAATAGAGTTTGAAAGCACAGTAAATCCACTGGAGAAAGGATCTCAGTATCTGTTACCTTTTTCTGCCAGATCCTTCAGAACCTTCCTTAGACAATTCAAATGGAAATAATTAAGCACCCTGGCATGGTTCTGGTATACTCTCCAGATTTCAAGGGCATAAATCAATGAGGTCAGCACAATGGCTCCATAGACCTTCAGTTTGTTAGGCAGCCTAATGACTCTTCTCTCCCACCTTTCCTTCAGAGTCTAAGCCCAAATATTGAAGTAGCTCTGGCAATGCATGTATCAACCTTATCATCTATGTGTATGTCCATGGAAAGTTTACTGTTGAGGTAATTGAACTTATGCATAGCATTCAAAAATTTTACTAGTTGCTATAATCAATGGTTCCATGTATGGATTGTGAGGTGTGGCTAGTAAAGAATCTCTTTTTTCTTGGTATTAATTATCCAGTCAAAACTAGCCTATTTGGCAGAGAATCAGTCCATATTCTGTTGTATCTCAGTCTCAGAGGCTGCACTGAGTGTACAGTCATCTTTGAACAAAAAGCAGCATACCAACTCTCCCTTCACCTTAGTCTTGGCTGGTAGCTGTTTGGGTTGAAAAATACCCTTCATCCTTAATTTAGTGAAAAAAAGTAAACACAGAGATGTCTTAGGATAAGAACAGGAGTTTATTCTCTTCCCCGGGAGAAGAGGGCAGTCTGCCCCATGAGACATCATGCAGAAGAGGCAAGTTACAAAGGGCAGAACCAGAATTTATAACTTAACTTAGTCAAGCTCCCTTTCCCGACTGTTTCCTCTCTCTTTGGTGGAGAGGCATACCTCACCAAATTCTACCCAACTGGGACAGCAAGAGAAGAATGGGGGGAGGGTCCCACCAAGGTGGGAAAACAGACAAAAGAAGGTAAAAGTAATTGACAGCAGCAATGGAGGAGGAGGGGAGGAAGGGAAGGTTAACAACCTCAAATTGAGAAGTTTTCACTCATTCCACACAGTGCCTTTTCAAGTTAAATGATTTACGATCAGTACAGTAGCTGACCTTGATGCCATTTTCATCCTTTTTGAAGACATCCAACAATATTGCTGAAAACATCATGCTAAAAAACATAGGAACATATAGCCCTTCTTCACTCCATTGATGACTGGGAAAGTACAAGAGCATCATCCATTATCCAGAATCCATGCAAGCATGCCATCATGAAACTGGCATACAATATGGATGAATTTTGCAATGATCTTTCACAAGCCTTTATGACTGACAGTAATAAAGGCCTTGGTTGGATCAACCAACATTGTGAACAGACCTCTCGTCTGCTCCTGGCAAGAAATAAAGGAGAGCTAGTAATGAATTCTCAGTGATAGCACCAAAGCCAAGTCAACTGATCCTATAAAATAATTCCAAGGTAGAAGATCAAGGGTGGATGGGACAGGCATAACCTATACTAAACATATATAGAGGTGAATTTCTTTTTTTTTTTTTTGCTTTTATTGGAGGGGGAGGGCAGGGCAATTGGGGTTAAGGGACTTGCCCAAGGTCAGACAGCTA
Source organism: Pseudocheirus occidentalis (assembly GCA_028646575.1). Lineage (NCBI taxonomy): Eukaryota > Metazoa > Chordata > Mammalia > Diprotodontia > Pseudocheiridae > Pseudocheirus > Pseudocheirus occidentalis. The sequence continues at coordinate 165,863,105 of CM053595.1, read as the reverse complement.
GTATGTGTTAAGTGTCTGAGACCACATTTGAACTCAGGTCCTCCTGATTCCAAGGCTGGTGCTCCATTCACTGTACCACCTAGACACCCCTAGAGGTGAATTTCTATAAAAAATTTGAAGAGCAATTAATATTTATACTATACCTACTTTTCTCAATAACTATTAAAGAAAGCACTCTATCAAACTCTTTTTATGAGACAAAATGGCCCTACTGTCTAAAGTAGAAAAAATAGAATCATAGATAAATTTTAATAATAAATATTTATACAAAAATTTAAATAAAACCCTTAAAGGAAGATTATAGAAGTATATCTGAATACTTTTTTCTATCATAACTAAATTAGATATGTACAAGAAATACAAGAATGGTTTGGTATTAGGAAATCAAAGTATTTATTTTTAACACAAAACCAAAAACTATATGAATAAATAAATAGGTGACCAAAAAAGACATAGAAAGGTAGATAGATAGATTGCTTATCTTTGTAGTCCCAGTGCTTATAGTCTTTAAAAGCTGTGCATGGATAATTTGTTTTACCTCAGGAATCCAGTTTCCTTCATTTGTAAAATGGAGATATTCATAATTTTACCACCTACCACACAGGGTTGTTGAGAAGAAAGTGATTGTTAAACCTTAAATAATTTATAATTGCGAATTATTATTATGGTACAAATAAGAGGCCTCGTGAACAATTAAGAAGAGCAGAGATCTATGTTAGCAGACGTTATCAGAAGCCACTTGGAGTGAGATTTTGGGTATCCTAAGGATTATTAGCAAGCTTTGAAGATAGAAAAAACAGGAGCAGATTTGGCACACTGCAGCTGATAGTGAGGCTGATGTAATTGGAACAGTGCTCGAACAGGTGTACATGATGGGAGGGGAAGGGGGAGACCAAGGTATGTGTTTACCTCATTATCTGCTTGTGAAAGAAAACATCCAGTAGGATGAATCTGTGGGTTTTATTTTTGAGTGGCATGATGTTGTATTGGGTTATTTAATCTTTTTTTGTCAACAAACATGAAAATAAACAAGAACAGAAGGTAAATAAAGGAAGTAGAAACTGCAGAGACCTGTGGAAAGTAAATCTTCATGGTGTCACTGAATGAAAGACTGCCCAATGATATAGGAGAAAGGAAAATGAGAAAGTTTATTAAGTGCATTCTCACTAGTCAGATAATTGGATCCCTCAGATTCTTGCAGGAAGAAAGGATCCTAAATCTCCTTAGGAAACTTGGTTCTTGACTGAGGACAGAGAAAACAACTCTAGGAATTAAAGTTGAAAGATACCTTAGAGACCATGTGATCCAATTTCTTTTTTATAGAAAGGAAAATTGAGATACAAGAACAAGAAGGGATTTGCCTAAAGTAACAAAGAATAATGTGTTGATCACAGAATCATAGATTGTAGGTGCCTACAGACTGGCTGGCCTAATCCCCTCAAATTATATGTAGCAACCCTCTGGGGGTGACACAACAAGTTTTACTCACACTTGCATTCACAGACTGGAGTCCCCCAAAAGGGGTTGTATATCTATTAGTCACTTATCAGTGATTAGGTACAGGCTCAGGTACCCCCTTGAGCTCTCCTTGAATCTTTGAGGTACAGGCTCTGGGAATCCTTTGAACTCACTGAATAATCCCACTTGATGAGTCATTTGCATGAGGCCATATGCTTTTCATTGTGGCTCTGCCCAAACCTTTGTTACTAGCTTGACCCTCCATTGTCCATCTACTTCCCATTCTTGAGCCTATCAAAATATCCATACCCAAATGAACTGTTGCACCCTTGAACTGACCTAGCCCACCATTGTCTGTGTCTCCAGGTAGCCTCCAGCAACTTCACACATTTACTGGAATCTGACCTCATTAACTCCTCCTGAAGATCCCCAAATTTATTACTGAAGTCTGACCTAATCTGACTCTTCCTGAAGACCCTCCCCAAACTCCTCCCCTAGACCACCCCTAGATTCCTCCCACAGTCTTTCTATATATAAGACCCCATCTTGAGTCCCTGTGTGTGAGAGTGCCATAGAATTTTCTAGCACAGAATTCCTCTGTGTTCAATACAAGCGAACTTTTAATAAACTTTTCTTTGGCTGAGAGAAGACTTGAGTCAAATTCATTATCAGGACCCAGCATGTTGATATTTTGGGGTCTCAAGCACCCCCAAACCCTATACCTCATCATTTTATAATGACCCTCTTCAATCAGCACCTACCATGGTGCTCTCCACAACCAGGCAGCTAGCCTTAATGAATTCTTTTAGTTGCATCTACTAGGAAGTTGTTGTGGTCTCTGCTAAGAAACTATAGTAAATTGGTATAAAATATTTTACCCCAAACCCATAAATACACACAATGTCTAAGAAAAGAGTGAGAAAAAACAAAGTACAATTATAATGGGGCACACATGTAGAGGACAATATTGCCAAAGGGTTCATTCTCAGTTACTGCACTGACAGATTTTTTTCTCTCTTCCTATATATAGCTTCATGACATTTCTAAGTGTAGCTCACCAGTGAGAGGACTGCTCTCCCAGGTTACCAAGATCCATGCTTTTCTAATGTATATAATTGGTGCTTCTTGCTATCTCAAGATACCATGCTCCCTAAATGTACCACATCCAGGGGTGATTGTCTTTCCACATCCACTGCAATTATTTCCACCCCTGCTTCTATAGACTTAGATATTGTAATCATTCAGCTTTAATTTCCCATTGGCCCTCTTAATATCCCAAACTCTCCTAAACTCTCACCAAAACACTTCCTTCCCAAAGGCCATTAGCTTAATATTAGGAAAGAGCAAAAAGAGTGGTTAGAAGCATCCATGTTCTCAGAACCACTGTAGCTGAGTGAGAGACAGGCAGAAGTCCTTTCACTATCTCAAAGTCACATTTTCTTTTCTCTACTCAAAGGCAAAAAGAAGCAATAGAGGGGCAAGCTATCCCTTTTGTATATCTACTCAGTTCTGGCCTGGCAGCCCTGAGACATCAATACTCCCAACTCCACAGTCAATTAGATGACTTTTAATAATCAGTGCGTGCCTCACCCTCACCCCAGTTACACAAAGACAGGATCCCCCCAAAAAACATTCCCACATGGTCACTTTAACCAGAATCAAGCAGGGAATGTTTGTTCATGCTCCAAAGATTAGCCATCATAGACTAGTTCACCTATGCTAAATAAAGTTAAGGAAAATGATTCTCAGAGAAGGGAAATGATTTTCCCAAAGTCCCATTGATTGGGAAAAATAGTACTTGGTCTTCTTCTGTTACTAGAGGAAAGAAGGCAACTTACCACTCTTTATTGGGAGGAGTTCGAAACCTGAAAACATATGCTAATTTTTGGTGAATATTTGTAGCACAAAATCATCCCTGCCCACCAACCCTCATTAAGCTCTCAGTTCAGTTTCTTTTATTTTGTTGCTTAATTCCAATAATCAGTCCCACTGAAAGATACTGTTTCTTAAGTACTTAGGATACTTTTTACATTTCTTACAGTTGCATATTACTTTATGCTTACAAAGAATTTTCAAATCCATTATTTCACTTGGGCCCCCAAGAAATCCATAGGAATATTGTGAATAGTATTATCTGAATTTGTGAATTATTGGTAAATTAGTAATAAATAAATAAATGAAACAGTGTTATCCTGAATTTACAGAACAAAAAAAAATGAGTTTCTCTCAGAGAGCAGAATTGGATTACTAATACTCAACCGACTAACAACTAGAAGATCAAGAAGTCAAATATAGAATGTCTGATTCCAAGGAGAATTTGCTTTCTAGTCTTATTATACTGCCTGAGACCTCTTATAAGATTTTGCCATGGTTAGGAAGAGATGTTGTTATAGTAATCAATGAACATAAAAGAGGGAACTCTTCAGCTGAAGCAAATTCAGAAGAACAAAAGGACAGGGCAGGTTTATAGCTATAGATATAGATATAGATATAGATATATAGTGATATAGCAAATGTGCCCATTTTCACTTATACATGCCCACCTAATGATGGGCTCAGTAAATAAAGAAAATGCTTCACCAAGCTCCAAACCTGATTGTATTTAAACATTACAGAGAGACTCTAGGCTTTGCCCTTCGCTAGCTCACTTAAAACTTCATTGATACTGGTTTGAACCCTGTTTCAGTTTTAGACACTTGTTTTCCTCCTATGGACTTTGAAATTTATTTCTGATAACCCAATTAGGGGATTTTTATTTTTCACAAGATAATTCTAGGCCCCTTTCTCAAGAAGTTATTCTGAACTATGGTCTCTTCCTGACTCCCCCAAACCTGGAAAACTTCAACCTGGACCATAGACCTGTCTTTGCCATGGTTCATGATGTCATACCACTGTACCCACTCCGGCATCAAACACTACTATTAAGCAGTGTCTACAGACTAGAAATTGCTTTGAAAACATATTGAGCTTCTTGCATTCTAAAGGGCCATTTTATGCCAATCTATAGAGTCAGCTTTGTAGTTTTACATCTACTATCTCCAGGCTGCTTACCATTGATGGAAGAAGTCATGAAGTAAAGCTGATTTCACTCAGTAAAATTAATGGTACATAACCTCACTTAATCATTCTACTTGACCCACAGCAATTGCTATCTCATTACCTAATGCTTTTTCCAATTTTTCTTCTCTTCTACCACAATAACCATACTTCAAACCCTCCCCCCCCAGGAAAAACACAACAAATGCTATAGACCCCAATTTCACTGAGGAGTTTGAAACCAAATGTAGTACATTTCCTCAACTCTTCCTTATAGCCTTGCTTCCATTCCCTGCCATTCCCTCCAGAATCGTGGGCCAGGAGTTCTCCTTCATGCATCTCCCATCTCTCTTCATCATCACTAACTCCTCCACATCTGCCTACAAACCTCCTGTCTCCCCAAATTTAAATATAAATATGTATGTATATATGCATATATATACACACATACATATACATATTGTGTATAATATATTCCTTTGAATCTGCCAAGCTTTTTAGCAACGTGCTACCTCCCTTTGACTCATTTTTTAAAGCTTGTATATATTCCATGTCTCCAATTCCTCAATATCAGTCCTCTTCTTAACCTTCTGCAATTAGACTTGTCACCACTCTATCCAAATTGTTCTGAGTTCACCAAGGAATGATCTTCCAATAAAAAAATCCAACATTCTTTGCTCATCCCTCTCTCCTTAATCTCTTTTGTGTTTGGTACTGCTGACCACCCCCCTCCTACTTACTATTGGCTCCTCACATTCAGCCACTATACTCCCATGGTTCTTTTGCTGTCTCTAATTGCTCTTTTTCTATTTCTTTCATATAGTCTTTGTCATCTTTCTGTGCCCTTATTCAGGCATACCCCATGATTTACCCTTGGCCCTCTTCACTCTCATACTCTCTTCCTTAGAAATCTAATTCAATTCCATGGCTCCAGCCTGTTAGTAAATGATTCTGAAAAATCTATGTTTCCAATATAGCCATTTCTTCTGCCTCTTAGACCTATTTATCCTCCACACTTCTGAACCTGGACTTCCCACAAGCTCTTCAAACTCAATATGGACAAAACCAAGCTTATAATCTCTGACTTTAAATATATATATATATATATATATATATATATATATATATATATATATATATATATATTCTCTCTTTTCAGTGCAATGGAATTAGAACTGGACTTTCAGTAAGAAGACTTAGACTCAAGGCTCAACTCTGCCATTAACTCATGTGACCTTAGCGAAGTATGGCACACCCTCTCGGCCACTCACCCAACTTTTAGTTGCCTACATTAGAAGGCTGGGTCCCCAGATGTCAGCTGATTATTGCTCTTAAGGGTTCCCCTGAGAGACTGAAGTCTCCAGTCAGTGTACTCTCCCTAGCAGCAATTGCCTAATTGTTAAGCTTGTCTTTTTCAAAGTGATAGTTACTGAGAAAGAAAAAAAGTACAAAAAACATTTTTTCTAAGGAGGAAGGGCATTCTCACTTATATATCTGGTGTTGCTGATTATTAAGTTATTCCCTTGTTCAGCTGGAAGAGTTCCTTTTGTAATATGTTGTTTCATCTGGTAGGACAACTTATTGCTGGGCTGAGTCAAAGGTTCACTGCCTGGTATGGCTCTTCACTAGATACAGCTACTGCTGCTCCTGGCTCTAGTGGTCTCTACCACTAACTCCAGTTGCTGAGAAAATCTCAGGTGGTTCTTCAATCCTTCTGAAACTAACACTGTCAATACCTGATCACTCCTATCTCCAGACAGTCATCAAGAATAAACACAAAAAGAGATAAAAACAAAAAACAAAAACAAAAACAAACCCAAAAAACACTGGTGCCATGTGCTTAAGGATAAAAGGATAAATGACTTCCAGGACAGAGAAAAAGAGGTCTGTCCTTTTCCCTAACCAAAAGTGCAAAGAAATCTGTTTCAATTGAAAGACATCAGAAAAGAGAGGTAGAATGTCTACCTGAACCTCTTTATGGACTCTTATTTCTGGCACTTAGCCAATTAGAAGACTGTTACTGCAGTACCAGCCCCTCAGTTATATATGGTCAAATGTAGGCTTGCTGAGGTTTAAGGGTTTAGGGGTGCTTGAGACCCAAAAATGCTGACATGCCAGGTCCTACAAATGAAATCAACTCAAGCCTTCTCTCAGCCAAAATAAAGCAAAGCTTATTAAAGTTTCGCCATAGTGAGCAGACTCTTAAGGAGCCTAAGCATTTATGATGCTTGTATTGATAAGTGGGCCAGAATAATCTGAGCTAGATTGAATCTGAGTGCCTTCATGGAGGCATGATGGATGTTATTTACAGAAAGACTGTGGGAGGGATCTAGGGGGCAGTCTAGTAGCTGAGGAGAAGAGGGTCTATGGACAGTCTTGAGGAGGAGTCTTGATGGGTCAGGGGTCAGACTCCAGGAATCAAGAGAATGGGATTTTGATGGGATCAAGGGTGGGAAACAGCCAGAGGCAATTTGGAGATAATAGACAATGAAAGGCTAGGCTAGGTTAAGGGCAACAGAGGTTCATTCATATTGATAATGGACAGCTTTTGGACCCTGGGGAACTCCAGATCAAGTGGGACAATTCAAGGGGTTACCTAGAGCCTATATCCCATAAGACTCAGAAGTTCTCCATGAAACTAGGCTGTTAATATTAAGCATGCTCTGTATTACCCACCAGGAAAAGCAAATCTATATACATTATGAGGAATCTGCCCTCATTGTCCATGTCCCCCTTTATGCAAGGCATTTTACTTCTCAATGTTCCTGTCTTATCATCTGTAAAATGAGGGGTTTAGACTGGATTACTTCTAAAGTCCTTTCCAATTCTGAATCTATGAGCTTAGGATTCTACATATTATCTCCCTGTAAATTTTTTATGAGGCTCAAATGAGATATTTGTAAAGGTCTTAACATAGTATCTGGCAAATATTAGACATTTAATAAATGCTTGTTTCCTTCCCTTTCCATCCCTCTTTCATTTTCATCCACCCAGTTTCCCAATACCTTGGTATTATATACCTCTTTTATGTTTGTCATATCTTACAATCAGTTTCCAAATCCTATCAATTCCATCTCCTGAATATTCCTTGTTCTCCTAAATGCTATTCCTGATGAGGTACAGGCTCTGGTAAACCCCTTGAACTCTGACTGAATCTTCCCACATGATGAGGAATTTTCATGAGGCCATAAGCTTTTCATTGTGACTCTGCCCAGACCTTTGTTACTAGCCTAGCCCTCCATTGTCCATCTACTTCCCCCCCTTGAGCCTATCAAAATGTCAATCCACTCTTGCATTGACTCCTCATTAACTCCTCCTGAAGACCCTCCTGAAACTCCTCCCCTAGACCACCCTTAGATTCCTCCCACAACTTTTCTGTATGTAAGACCCCATCTTCCCCCTCTGTGTGTGAGAGTGCCATAGACTTTTCTAGCACAGACTTGCTCTGTGTCTAATACAGGTGAATTTTTAATAAACTTTGCTTTACTTTGTCTGAGAGAAGATTTGAGTCAAATTCATTTGGCAGGACCCAGTGTGTTAGTATTTTGGGGTATTGAGCACCCCTAACCCTAGGGGTTAGGGACCAGGGAAGAGGATCCAGAGAATCAGAGAGACTACCCAGAGTCAAAATGAAGAAAAGGCCTCCCCTTGGACTAAACTGAGGTTTGTTGGAAATCAAGGGGGTGGAACGATTGTGTGGTTTTCTAAGAACTTTACTTGGAAACTAAAGTTAATGGTTGCCCCATGAGTGGAAGATCAGTATATTGTGAATT
>CM053595.1:165838969-165854338 GCA_028646575.1 Pseudocheirus occidentalis | reverse complement strand
AAATTTGTAATTCAAAAATCTCATGAAAATGAATGATGTAGACAAGAAAACAAATAAAATTTATTAGAATGAAAAAAAAAAAGAAAATCTATGATCGTGAATAGAACTCTAGTCTTAGTTAGAACGTCCGGGGTTTGAATCCTGCCTCATCTACTTTCCAGCTGTGTGAGCTCGAGCAAATAGTTTAATGACCATTCTCTTGGCTTCAATTTCCTCACGTGTAATTGAAGGAGGTGGATTTCACGCCCAAAGCTGCCTCAGTTCCTAAATCTATGTTCCTGTGATCTATCCACTCTTTCCTTGAAAGGTCCTGTATAGGTTTAAATTTTACTTTATCCACCTGAGAGACTAGTTTCTTAATCTGAAACATTTATTTCAAAAGATGAGAATAAACTTGTAGAACCCTAGTCCATCGCTGGGTCCTTTATTCACAGAATCATCCATTTAACATATAATCAAATTAAGTGTAATACGGCAGTGCAGTTCATATGATTTCTGAAAACAAACAAGCTTACTTTTAGCAATGAAAGGCTCTAGTCTACTGACTGATTCTCACAAAACACAGATGAAGAACCTTACATTTTATTTTTTCTTGAGGTTTTCCTGAAGCATATTGCCAAGAAAAATCAAGGTAGCTGGGTTAACTTAGTTAAAATACTTGACAAAATTTATATCTGGATATCTTTATAAGTATAAAGCAGTAGAAAGAGCCCTGGGCTTGGCATTGGGAGGCAAGAACTAAAGTCCCAGCTCTGTCACCATGTGACTTTGAGTAAGTTATTTCATTTTATCCAATTCTCAGTTATTCTATCTATAAAGTAAGGATAGTGATATTTGCACTACTAGCTTCACAGGGTCATTGTAAGGAAAATACTTTGTAAGGCTACCTGTCATAGCACATGAGTGTTTGTGATGACTTACAGGCTCTGGGAACCCCCTGGAACTCTCCTTGAATGTTCCCATTTGATATTTGCCTGAGTTTGTAAGCCCCTCATTGCGGTTAGGCCCAAATCTCTGTTACAAAGCCCTCCTTTGTCCAGCTACTTCCCACCCTGGATCCTTCCAAAATATCTATACACCCTTAAACTAGCCTGGACCTCCATTGTCTCATCTCCAGGTAGCCTCCAGCTACTTCTCATCCTTCATCTCTCATCACTGGAGTTTGACCTCCTCTGACTCCTCCTTAAGACCCTTTCCAAACTCCTCCTCTAGACCACCCCTAGATTTCTCCCACAGCCTTTCTATATATAAGACCCCGCCTTGTCTCTATGAGAGGGAGAACACTGGATGGAGAATGATCTAGCACAAACTGACTCTGTGTCAGATGATTCTGGCCTGCTAGTCCAATGTGAGCATCACAGATACCAAGGGTCCTTAAGAGGCTGTATCCCAGACAGATCATAGAAGCGGGAGGAAGACCCATACGTACAAAAATATTTATTGCAGCTCTCTTTTGTGGTGGCAAAAAACTGGAAATTAAGGGGATGCACATCAATTGGGGAATGGCTAAACAAGTCATGGTATATGAATGTAATGGAATACTATTGTGCTATAAGAAATGGGAAGGAGATGGACTTCATAATTACCTGGAAAGGCTAATGTTAAGTGAGAAGAGCAGAACCAGGAAAAACTTGTACACAATCACAGACACATTGTATGTATGACGACCAACCTTGATCAACTGGACTCTTCTCAGCAACAGGTAGCTATAAGACAACTCTACAAGTCTCAGGATAGAAGGAGATACCTACATTCAGAGGAAGATCTAGAAAGAACAGAGTTTAAATGGAGACTGAAGCAATCTAAATGCTATCATTCTTTTCCATGTTTGGTTTTGTTTCCTTTTTCCCATTGTCTTCTCCATTGGTTATAATCCTTCTATACAACCAGACTAATGTCCAATGCGAAAGTATTTGCAGATTCTATACTTGACTGCATGCTGCCAAGGTGGAGAAGGGGAGGTGGAGAAAGGGAAGGGAGAAAATTTGAAACTCAAAGGACCCTGGAACTGAATCTTGTAAACTAAAAGTAAATAAACAAATCAATTTTAAAAAAATAAATTTTTTTTTTTAAAAAGAGTCTACCCATTATGGCAAATCTTTAATAATCTTTCCTTTTCTTTGGCTGAGAGAAGACCTGAGTCGAATTCACTCAGCAGGACCTGGTATGTTGGTATTTTTGGGTCTCAAGCACCTATACTTCAACCTTATATCTCAACATTTTATGGTTCCCTGACCTCAACAGTTGCTGTCTATGAATTTCCATGTCTCCATAGAAGATAAATCTCCATCATTTTACATAGGAAAAAAATCATTTCCTGGTAAGAAGTCCAACAATAATGACATCTAGAAGGTGGCTACAACTTGAATGGAAATAATCTAAACCTTCAAAACAATTATCACAGGTACTTTTGTAAATTTGCAATATGTTTTTGTCCTGTTTTGGAAGAAGACTATGGCATCAGGGAAATGATGACATGACTTGCAGTTGACTTTGATTTGAGTAAGGGAGGGCTGTGCAAGATCACCAGCCTCATTTTCTCCCCCAGAGTCATCTGGATCCAGTGCCTAGATATCATCAGGTTGACTGGAGATGGCCCAGGCCCAGGGAGACCCTGACCCTTTTAGGCTGAGGCCTTTCCATGTGCTCATCTAGAGTGAAGTAACACCCATTCAGTGAATAGGTCTCTTTAAGAAGTGAATCAAGGAATAACCTATTTAATTAGAAAAAAATATCAAGTTGAGAGGGAAAGACCCAGAGGATTGCTGTTCCAAAGAGAAACAGTTACCATTGACATTCACTCTAAGCCTAGAGGGCCCAATATACAGCCATTAAATGGAGCTTGGGCAGGGACCTATTCTGGTCCAATCTATGAGTCTGAGCAGTATACATTTCTCCACATTGATTATTAATAAATCAGTTCATTCTCTCTGTCTCTGTCTGTACCCCCCCTTACACACACACACACACACACACACACACACACACACGCATACCCTCTAGGGTCCCTCTAATGAGAAATTAGCAAAGTGATTCTGTCTTGTAACTCTGACATTCAGCATCCTGACCTGTTCTCCTTAGCCTGCTAATTAATATTTGTTCTTTCTACAAAAGATAATTAGAGGAGATGTTTTTCCCCTTAAATTTTCCCAGCCTCAGAGATTGTTCTCAAATGAAACATTTTTATAGATTCAGAGCACACAAATGGGACTCACTTTCCTCACCTATAAAATGAAAGGATTAGACTTGATAATTTCTAAGCATCTTTCACCCTGAGTTCTGATTCAAAACCAGTTTATTGGGTAACACTGGGTGAGCAACTTCAACTCTCTGACCTTCATATTCTCACAACTCAAATGAGGGACAAAATAATGCCACCACCTAGAAGAGAGTCTTGCACATAGTAGTTACTCAATAAATGTTTATTGAAATAAATTATAGGTCTAAAAAATCTATGTTAATAAACAATCTACTTGAACAATCTACTTAGAACTTGCTGCAGGCAAGTTCTAAGCCTATTTTAGCCTTCATAAAATGAAGAATAAGTATTATCTCCATGTCTGAAAATAATCTAATTAAAAATCTAATAATGCAATTTTATTTGCTGAATGACTTGCTGCCTCACAATAAATCAGTAAATAGCTATATCCATAAGTTTCTTTCTTGTCTCTGTCTCTGTCTCTCTCTGTCTCTGTCTCTCTCTATCTGTCTCTGTCTCTGTCTGTCTCTCTCTATCTCTCTCTCTCTCTCACACACACACACACACACACACACACACATAGTTCAAGGTGAATTCAAATTTCTGAGTTCTTTTTGCCCTAATTGAAAGAGTGTGTTTCCTAAAGGAAATAATGTTGAATTTTATACGTATTTGAAGAGATGCCTATGAAAATTTTTTTGAGATAGGACTTCTATCACCAATTGCATTCTGATCAGTACCTATAGAATGACAAAAATATTTCCAGGAAAAAAATGGAAAATCTGGGTTTGATGTCACTCACTAATTGAATGATCATAGGTGGACAAATTAGTTAGGTGTTCTGGGCCTCCATTTCCTGATCTGCAAATAAGAAGGTTCTATTAAAAGGCCTCTAAGGACCCTTTTAATTCTGAATCCTATGATCCTATAAGTCATACCTCTTCTGTCTCAGGAAATTCTCTCTCCCTCTGTCACCCAAACTTTTATCTACCAGCCATGGGTATAATATCAGTACATCAAAGATGCTGCTACATTTTTAAAACAAGAGAATCGTGGTGACTGAAACTTCAAAGTCTTGGTTGACCACTAACTACTTATGCTGATTTATTAACATACAATGAGGATTAAGTTAGTCAATGTTCCAGTTTCACAGAATCCAACTTGCAGTTGGGCCTCTGCAGTGCCAAAGCAATATTTACAGCACCCATGATCACCATAAAGACTGTGACTATAAGTATTCCTGTGTTGCACTCAATCACAAAATATAAAAAACTCTTCATACAGAAGACAGATGCAAAGCATTTATTTAGACACTAGAAAACCACATCCCAAAACCAGCAAGCTGATTCTGTTATAATAGTAAAGATATTAAGAAACTGTAACAACACAGAGATTCACACCATCCTTAAGCCTTCCCTCAAACCAATATAAAATTAATATTTACTTGCAAATTTCTCTCTTTCCTTGCCTAAGAGTCTTCTCTCTCCCATTATGTCTGACTCTGATTCCCACCTTCCTGTGGCTCTGCTCTACCCTTTAGCAAACTCTTCCAACCACAGGCTCCATGTGACTACATTCAGCCTATTAGGGGGCAGATGTTACTTTCAAAGCAGCGAAGGTCTTCATATTCTGCCCTAGGCCTATTAAGGGGCAGGGAAGATCTTCAAATTTCCCATTACAGCTTCTCAGATGGGCCTTCCATTTGGGCTTCTCAGATGAGTCTCTCAGGCCATGTGGTAAAGGCACTGCCTGGTTTTTATGTGCTTCCTGAAGAAATGATAATGTTGAATACCCTCTATGATATAGCCTTGCATGGTGTTGAAGAATGTAAATGTTTTCACAGAGCCAACAAAGAATGAATTGAGTGAATTATCAGATGGACTTCTAAAACTCTTATTTCTTTAGGACCAGTTCTGTGGCCTACCCCGCTAGCCTGGGAGGATGAGAATATGCCTTATGATCCTTTCTGGTGCTCAACTCTTGCTTCACCCATTTTTTCCTTATTGCTTTTTAAGACAAGGAGACAGTGATAATGTGAAATAAAGACCACTAGATTTAGTTCAAAATTCATTTACTTTGGTCTAAGTTCATTTATTAATTTTTAAACTGCTCTGCTACTTATTAGATTTCAAGTTACCTGGGCAAGCTAAGACTCAGTTTATTCATCTTTAAAACAGAAATGAAAGTCCTTCCACTACTGAACTCCAAGCATGGTTGAAATAATTTTTTTTAAGTGATAGGATGTTATAAATACACGAGCTATTCTTATGGTTTCTGGTTTTCTGTATTTATGAGGCAAATGTAATGTACTATGCATTTATTCTGCAGGAAAGTGCTAAACTGCATGTCAGCATTTTGGAAAGCACATAATAAGCAATTTGCATGTGCCCAAAGGTATGTAAACTTTGACTTATAAAAACAGTTCTTAGATGTATCTCATTATGTTGGAATTTTAAATGAAGTACTATGTTGGGAAGGGATGATGTCAACACTCAGAGAAACACATTTTAAACTAACAACCTCATTTTTACATGTCAAACTATACCCTTTCCAAAGGATACCATATGATGAAGTAACACAGTACCCATCCCCATAAAGACCATGTCCAAAGTATATCTTTCACAATAAGTAACTTGTTCAGAATACTTATGGTGCCCTAAGACTGCTACAAATATAGAATAGAGATGCATACTTCTGAGTCTTGTCAGTCAAAAAAACCCATATGATGAAGTAACACTCAGTCCCCATTCCCATAAAGACTATGTCCAAAGTATATCTTCCATGATGAGTAACTTGTTTAGAATAGTTATGGTGCCCTAAGACTGCTATGGATATAAAACAGAAATGCATACTTCTGAGACTTGTCAGTCAAAAAAGCTAAGATACACTCATAAATACACAGATTTTTAAGCCCCCTGTAGCTTTAGCAGTCTTTAAATATATACGAAATGAGTTGCCCTTAGAGATTCATTAAAGGCCCATCAAATCCCTTCCCTACTTTCAAGCAAATGGATCCATTCTTAATACCTCTGAAATGATGACTAATATTAATTCATGGGATGGGAAGGAGAGAAAAGGTAGTCCAGAAGATACTATGTCTGGTTATCTCTGAAATACTTTTCAAGTTGAGTAAAATACCTATGTGGAGGCCTCAAGATCAAACATAACTACTAAAGCCAACATGGCCCTAGAATAGACCCTTTTCCAGGAGTCATAATAGATAGAGCACTGGGCTTGGAGACAGGAAGACCTGAGATCAAATCTGTTCTGTTATTTAATATCTGTGTGACCTTCAAATCACTGAAACTCTGTTTATCATAGAGTCCTCAACCATAAAATGGAGATAATAGTAGTAGCACCTGACTCACAGGGGGGAAGCTAGATGGCACAGTGAGTAGAGAGCTGGCCCTGGACTCAGGAAGACCTGAGTTCAAATGTTGCTTCAGATGCTTAGTAGTTGTTTGATTCCGGGCAAGTTGCTTAACCCTGTTTGCCTTGGTTCCTCATCTGTAAAATAAGCTGGAGAAGGAAATGGCAAATCCTTCCAGTATCTTTGCCATGAAAACTCCAAATGGAGTTATGGAGAGTCAGATATGACTGAAACTACTCAAAAACAACAATAAATCTCACAGGATCATTATGAGGATCAAATCATAAAATATTTGTGAAGGGCTTAGCATAGTTCCTGGTACATAGAAGGCATTTAATAAATTCTTATGCTTTCTTTCAATTCCCAGTGAGGCCATCACCTGGAAGAGAGTCACCCAATCTTTTAACTCTGTGGTAGGATGTAGGGTGATAATTTGGAGGACCATTTCTAAAAGGTTTGCTAGAAGTAGGTAAGATCATAATTTTTCAAAACTTAAAGGTGCTTAAGAGATTATCTAGTGTACGAGTATCAAATTAAAATAGAAAGGAAGCCACTAAACGGTACATAAGTGCAGATGACACACTGACTTAGAAAACATTTTTCATGATCTATGTTCCATTGTACTTTTATATATTTTTGTTAAATATTTCCCAATTACATCTTTTTTTTTTTTTTTGCTTTTTTGGAGGGCAGTTGGGGTTAAGTGACTTGCCCAGGTCACACGGCTAGTTTTTGTGCTAAGTGTCTGAGGCCGGATTTGAACTCAGGTACTCCTGATTCCAGGGCCAGTGCTCTATTCAATGCGCCACCTAGCCGCCCCCCCAATTACATCTTAATGTGGTTCAGGCCACATGTGAGAGTGTTGGGGCCACATGTTTCACACCTCTATCTAGTCCTACCTCCTGTTCTTACAGATGAGAAAATGGAGACCCAAAGAAGAAAAGTAACTTTTCCAAGTTTCTATAAATAACAAATGTCAAAGTCGGGAATCAGACTCAGGTCCTCTGCCTCAAATTCCAGCTGTTTTCACTACACCAAACTGCTTCCGTGTGTGCATACATATGTCAAATACCTCTTTCTGCATCAATAGCTTGGCATGGTATAATGGATAATGTGTTGGACTTGGAGTCAGGAAGGCTTGCGTTTAATTCTCATCTTTGACATTTAGGAGCTGTGTGACCACGGACAACATCCTTTCTTAGACTTGGTTTCCTTATCCAAAAAAATGGGAACAACAATACATTGTGTCATTATAAGGCTCAAATGAGATACTGTACGTAAAATACTTTGAAAATTGGAGCTAGAGTAGTCACAGAATTTCAGAATTTGAAATTTGAAAGAGATCTCAGTGGCCATCTAGTCCAACATGAAAGGAATCCCCATTATAACATACCTCGCAAGTGGTTTGCAGCCTCTGCTAAAGGATCTCCAAGAAAAGGGAATGTACAGCTGTCACATATTATGATAGCAGAGACTGTACTGTTTACCATTTGAGAATGTGCAACCCCTAGATTTGAGTTTTGTACATATTGTGTGCTTAATAAATGTTTAATTAAATTGAATTTGTTTATAATGTGTGTGTGTTTGTGTGTGTATGTGTAGTCACAATTTCAAGTCAAGTAGTTCCTCCTAGTTGATGTGTCAGGTACACAAAAGAGTCAATTTTGACACTATCCTCTCAGCTTTCATTTCTACAAATCTGTATTATCAGCATTCCTCAACTTCAAACTCATTTATATGCAAATTAATAAGTGTTTTTTATCTATCTACAAACTGTGCATGTACTCTCATTGTGAGTTCCAGTGACTACAAATTTATCCTGGGGGAAGAATATAAGAGGGATCAACTTGGCCTCAGCTACAAGAATACAGGCAAAAGTTATGGCCTAACCTGGTGGTGGGTTGTTGAAGTTCCAAGACGATGTGCTGGGCTCCGATATTAGTAGCCAGAAGGACAATGTGGGGTTAAAGCAAATTTAAAGGCCCCAACCTAAGGATCACGTGAGCTTGAGGGAATTTACAATGGCATGGTGACTATGGTATATGGAAAAGGGAGAAGGAGAGGGAGGGGAAGAAGAACTCTTGAACTGAGAGAACCTTTTATGTGCCAGATACAACAGTGAGCCTAACAAAAGAGCTAAAGGTGTAGTGATCAGCTCTAAGGGTCTTTACCCTGAGTAGGTAGAGAGAAAAGGGAGAGACAGAGACAAAGATAGAAAGAGGAAATATTCCCCTGGCTGGAGAAGAATATCCAATTGCTAAATATAGATAGCTTGAGGAGATGCTAACTTTTCACAGAGATGGAATCCATCAATAAATGATAGCAGTAGCTCTATAAAGAAGCAACAAGTGGGAATGGTAGGTTTGAAGATAGAAGGGTCTAGTAACAGCAGACATAAAATGGAGTAGTAAAGGAACATGGATGCCTGCTGGGAGATAGAGCCAGCAGAGTTGCACCCCCAGGAATGTAAGCTGTCTAGAGAGTGCTCCTTCTCATAGTAGTTAGATGGATCTCAAAGGGAAAATATAGCAGTTTATATTCAGTGTTTTCTCTTGATATTTACTTTGCTTTTCTGACTTGATTATATGCTTTGCTATTAGATTTATGGCTCGTTTGTCAGGAGAGAATGTACTACATGGAGGTTCATCATATTTGTATAATTAACTTTACCCCAAATACCTCACACTAAAACCCTGGGATAGTGAGGGATTCTGGAGCTCTCGGAGATCCATGCTACATATCATTTAACCTTTTTGTTTATCAGTTCAGACAAGAATGAACAAAGGCATGAACTAGGGTGGTGGGGATGTGAGTAGAGATAAAGGGATATATACAAGAGATGTTGTATAGACAGAAACAAAATCCCATTGCAAAGAGGAGAGACATGGCAGCCAAAAGCAACATATCTTCAGATATTGCCTGTCACATATTGCCCTATAATTACCATTCATATAAATATCCTTATATACTTCAGGATATAAACTCTTAGAAAACCCTGCAAACAATAATAATGGAAGATAAAGAAAAGCACCATTTAATAAAATAGGAAGAAATAACAGAGGAGAATGAACCAATAGGAAGCTTGGTTTTTAAACCAATTAAAGTAGATAGTCTCAAGAATATTTATAGATTAATAGGACAATAGAAAGTAGACAAATTAAAAATGGAACAGATTTCCCAACCTTTCCATCAGAAAGACAACATGTATATAAAGATATGTAAGCTAAATACAAAAAAAAAAATTGGAGGGAAGAGTTACTAGCAGCCAGTGAGAAGAGGAAAGATTTTATACTGAAGGTGATGCAGAAGAGAGTTTTTTGGGGGAAAAAAAGACCTAAGGCATTTTAAGAGGTACAAAAGAGAGAGAGAGTTCATTCTAGACATAAGGGACAGTCAGTACAAAGGCCTAGAGAGAGGTGATGGTTCTTCTAGACTCACATATTTAGATTTAACTAAACGTAACCAAAAGTCAGTACTCCTATGTATTTTGCCAGGAAACTGCACAAGTCATTAAAGTTTACAAAACCAAGTAGTTATATATATGAATATCTCTCTGTCTCTCTATCTCTGTCTCTCTCTCTCTCTCTTTCTCTCTCTGTGTCTCTCTCTGTCTCTGCCTCCCCTCCCCCCCCCCAATCTCTCTCCCCTTCATTCTCTTTAGTATGTCAGTTATCTATGTAAAACCCACCCTTGGTTTTTCCAACATGGGCTTTAGTGGGTGTTGTCAAAGTATCTCAGAATGAATCCTGGCCTCCCATGTGCATATTTCAGTGACTGTTGAGGGCATTTCAGTCTTGACAGTGCTCAGTCTGACCACCCAGCCACAGAGCTACACCCTTAGCAATTTTCCAAAGTGTTCTCTGGCAATTCAGCCACTAACATGGCCAGGTGGTAACCCAGCTCCCTTCAGTCTGCCTAGCCCAGGGCAGCAGCCTCGGCCTGCGGTGAATTCCTTGCTCTTTTTAATATTTGAAAAGAAGTTATTTATGTTACAGGATTATGGAGAGATTGTTAGCAATTACCAAATGCGATCAGTTAAGCTGTGCTTTTTCCAGGGGGAAGGGTGCTAGAATCTGTCAGCCCAGCTTTTAAAGTCATGCAGATAATTTACGGTGTTTTATTGAATTTCGCATTCATTTCGAAGTGGCTTTTGCCAAGTTTGTGTCTAATGTTGCTTCTTTTCTTCTTTCAGGAAAAATCTGCCTCGCTGGCCTAATCCCCTGGAATCGGCAGGATTTTCTATTACTGCAGTGACACCTGCTGTTGAAAACAAAGTTAGTCATTTCTCAGAGAAAGTCTCTGTGGGGCAAAGATTGCTTACAGACAGCCAGCATCTGGGTGTTAAAGTTGATTTGTTTTGTGAGTGATAAGTACAGGACTGAAGCAGAGAAATTAAATGAGAGGCAAGAGAAAGAAGGGAGAAAGGAGGAAGAAAAGAAGAAAGATAAAGAGAGAAGTGAAGTGGAAAAAGCAGAGAAAGAAAAAAGACAAAGAAAATGAAGGTGGGAGAAGAAAGAAGAAAGGAAGGGAGGAAGGAAAGAAGGAAGGGAGGAAAGAAAGAAGGAAGGAAGGAAGGAAGGAAGGAAGGAAGGAAGGAAGGAAGGAAGGAAGGAAGGAAGGAAGGAAGGAAGGAAGGAAGGAAAGAAGGAAGGAAGGAAGGAAGGAAGGAAGGAAAGAAGGAAGGAAGGAAGGAAAAGGAAAGAAGGAAAGAAGAGAAGAAAGGAAGGGAGGGAGGAAGGGAGGGAGGGAGGGAAGGAGGCAGAAAAGAAGGGAGGGAGGGAGGAAGGAAAGAATTTGTTGGATTCAATAAAAAGGAAGAAAAGAAAATGACATTACTGGCAAGATATAAAAATGCTTGGTTACTATCTAGGTCTGCCATAGAAGGATTAATAACAAAGAGGCTTTTTTAGGCTGAGATTTGGTTTCATTGGTTAAGGCTGCCAGGAAGGACTGATCTTGAACCAAAATGCAGATAGCCTCTGTCTTAAAAAAAACTCAGTCAATCAACAAATATTCATTAACTAACTACAGTGGGCAAGAGTTTATGCTTTGAGGGGCACTAAGGGGAGATAAAGATGAATAAGACAGAATTCCTGCCCTCAAGAGGCTTATAATAAAGTGAATGGCATCAAATATGGAAAAAGATTGAAAATATTTAAAATCATGTATAATAGCACTGAGCCTGTTATCAGGACACATGAGTCCAAATCCTGCCTCATATTTATCTGCATGATCTTGGACAAGTCATTTAACCTTTTGCTTCTGTAAAATGGGGACAATGATAGCACCTTCCTCCCAAGGCTGTTGTGAGGAAGAAATGAGATAAAATTTGTAAGTGCTTAGCATGGTACCTGGCACACAGTAGGTATTATATAAGTACTAGCTAACTAGGCATCATGGGAGAAGGAAGAGAAGGAGGAAGAGGCAATGGAAGAGGAGGAGAAGCATGTGGCTTAGCGAAGTACAATGAGAATCCAAGATAAAATAAAAGTTCTTAGGAGGGGGAAATTATCTCTGATGAGGAGGATAAGGGAAGGTTACACAGAGGAAATGGCATTAGATTTGGATCTTGAAGTATTTCAAATGACTAAAATTGGGGGAGAGGGAGATATTATAGGCATAGGAAATCGTGTGAGTGAATACACATGAGTAGGAAAACACTAAATGTGTTTGGAAGATTGAAAATATCCAATTTGACAAAGGTATTAAGCAGGTGAAGGAGTAGTATGAAAAAAGATAGCTTGACCCTACCAAGTTAGAAAGGTAGGTTGTAACCTAAGTGTGGAAGACTTTGAAAGTCAGGCTAAGAAGTATGGTTTACAAGTCTAGAAGCAGGAAGCAACAAAGGCAGTTGCTATGTTCTGGTTGTTTCTCCCTAACTAAAGGACTCTTTATGTCCCTCTTCAATGCCTAATCATAGCATAGAGGTGATTCTTCTTCCTCAAAGAGCATTTTTGTTGATGAAGCACAAGCTTCAACATAGCTTCAAGCATAAGCTAGCAGAAACTTCCAAGCTTAGAAGTCTTTAAGTGTAGACCCATTGACTGGCTGGGTGTCCATTTTTCAAAGACCAGTCTAAAAAAAAGTATGGAGAGGCTTGTTACCATATATCTAGAAACCCCATATGTTTAGCCACAAAACCTCTGAAGGCATCTTCTAAGGAATGGAGAGATTGAGGTATGATGATTACAGTACGGACAAGAACAAAATCACAGATCTTTGGAAGTATCAACAATACAAGGAGATAACTGTCAGGTCCTTAACTTGTTCTCCATTCCAGATAGGATTATGAAATCAAAGGAGCAAGCAAGCAATTCACTCCCAGTTCTTTGTGCCTTCTCTCACAAGTGTTTATTTTTTTAAATATGTATTTTGATATTTTTTACTTTAATTGGTATTCTTTGTGATCCTATATCTTTTGTGAATTAAAAACATTCATTTTCTTATATATTTTTATTTATTTCATCAAAAAATTCTCAATTACATGTAAAAAATTAAACTTTTTAAAAAAATTTGTAAAGATCATCATTCTAAAGAAAAGGCTTATAGGTTTCATCAGACTGGCAGGGACATCTATGACACAAAAAAAGTTAAGAACCCTGCGCTAGGGACTATTTCAATGACTACAAATTAGGCACTGGAAAAAGTTCATGAATATAAAGGTAATGACAGTCTCAAATGAATGCAGCTTCTCAAAAACATTTATTCTCCTTATCATGTCAAGAGGACAGAACACACACATTGAACATACGGTGGATACAGTCAAAATACATTTTTTTTTCACTTTTTAAAATATTTTTTGCTCAGTTGCAACCAACTTTAGCCAAGCTAATTACCATTTATGTCATCCCCTTAACTAATTATCATGTTAAGTAGTTTTCAGTTAGGACAATACAAGGTTTTCTATACAATTTTGTGTTTAGCATACAGTTTATATTTTGATTTATCTGTCACTTCATCAACTTGAGTATTCCCACCCACACCCCACTCAAGACTATTAACCCTAACCCATCCATACATCCTTATCATGTCTTATATCAAAATTTTGGATCTTTATGAAATTACATGCATATTTAATTAATTAAAAATATACCACTTAAAAAATTAAACTGAGATTCAACAAAGATTCCTGACCCTAAATCCAAATTTTAATTTTAATATGAGAAAAACTATATAGTGTCATAGAAAAAGTACTTGAGAGTTAAGGGACTTGAGTTTGAGGTTTTGACAGGATCTAGGAGTATAACATTGGGCAAACTATTTAAATCCTGTGTCTTAATGTGATCATAAGATACTAGATTTAGAGTTTTAAGGGACCTTAAAGGTGATTCAGCCTGCTTCCCTTCATGTCACACACAATAAAAGTAGTCTAGAAAGGTTAAATGATTGTCAAGGACATGTAGGTAATATTATATGTGGCGAAGTCAGAATTTAAATACAGAAACTCCAGGTCCAAGATCACACTACCTGAAAGTACTTGAAGAGTAAAAATTCTCGACTTGGGCAAACTATGGATACTCTTTTTCCTCATTGCTCTGAAAACCAGAAATGGGAAAATGGGCAAATCACTGCCCTTCCTCTCCTATAAGATGAAGGCTAAATCATCCTTTAAGGGTTCCTTCCAACTCTAACCTTCTTTGTTCTGTGTTCTGAGGTTCCTTCTAGTTCTGACATTCTAAGGTTCTATGAAATACTGTTTGATCCTTTCCACTTGTTGTGGAATGCTTTGCACATGGACACGAAGCAATCAATCAGTGGATTCCAATATTTTGTGCATTACACCAACATTCCTCTCTCTGACTAGCATACATAAAATATGAGCATCGCTAATAAACAGCAGCTGTAGCCATAGAACAATCTGAATCTTTGAGTGGGGGGGGGGTGAGAGGGGAGAATATCTTTAAGGTGTTTTTGGCACAGCTTCCAGGGCTGCTTTGACCCACACTTTCCCAGATGTGCGGGATTAGGGTCCATCACTGCTGGCCTCTCTTAGGAAAATGCCTGCCATTCACCACCACACCTGGGTTGGGAATTGTTCCCAGCAAGGGCTTCCATTTTCCTATACGCCATCTCCTCCAGCCTTCATTGTCATGCCTATGTTCTTCCTTTTATCACTTAATACAGTTTCCTCATTATTGGCATCTGGGCTGGGGGCTGTAACATAAACACTGAAAGTCCAAATCAAGATTAAAAAAGAGCAAAAATATTCCCATTTCAGATGGAGTAGCAGATGGAGCTCTTGGCACTTCAGAGGATTTAAATTGACCCTCTGCACCAAGCGAGGGGAAGACAGACTGTCACTACTGACTGGGAAACACTAAAGAGACCTGTTTTCCCACAGAATATACAGTAACATTTTGGAGTTCATCCACTCTGTGCTGTGCATGAAGAGGCCCCTGATTTTATCGAATCGGACAATCTTAAAATCCCAGAATAAATTATCTTATTCTTTCAAACCCACTTGACAATTCAGAATTCTTTCAAACACTTTTCCTTTTCATGCTTCTACTGGTACAACCTACTAGAAAAACATTTCCACTCTCTTGCTCTCAGCTTCGTCATCTGTAAAATGAGGAAGTTAAACTAAGTGATTTCTAAGGTCCCTCCTAGCTTGGAGTTTTTTAAAGTGTCTGATTCTGGGACACGGGAAAGGAAAAGGATGGGAGGAGGGGCAGGGGCAGCGAAGGGCATGTGGACCGCAAAGCATAGTGACAAGTGACAACAGTAGTTTTAGAGTCAGGAACTCAGTCCAAATTCTGGCTCTACTACTTACTATAAACACGGATGAGTCATTTTACTG
>CM053595.1:165821652-165838469 GCA_028646575.1 Pseudocheirus occidentalis | reverse complement strand
TCAACAAAGGACAGAGTTCATACCTTCTATACTTAGCCCTAAGTTACTAAGTGCTAAGTATCTGATAAACTGATTACTACTACAATCATATAGTGACAATAACCTGAGAGCCTGTGGGAAAGAAAAGAGGAGTCATTGCTGCTAGGGATGAGAAGATAGAAATACCCATACTCAATGGAGGTAGCGCCAATGGGATTGTAAGTGAGATGAGAGATAGACAGACAGACAGACAGATTGCAGTCTCTGAAAGGAGACAACAACTGAGTGGTTGGTTTTTCCTGACTTAGTTGTCAGTCTTCTTTGACAGATCTTCCTCATTATGGAGAATAAGGGACCAGTCAAGCAATAAAAGTTTTCTGGTCATGCATAGGCTTTAGCAAAATATAGGTATACATATGTCCTAGAAGTGTCATCCAACCAAGCTCACCCATCATGGGAATCAAGGGACCAATAAGGAATTTCTGCATCCTCCAAGAGCATATCTCCTTCAGCACTGAGGCAAATAACTTGTCTCTCTCCCAAGCAAATAAAAACATACCTTCTCAATTCCATGGGAAGTACCCCCATTCCATTAGATCCTAATTAAACTCAGACTTTCCCACCCACCACCACTTAACTATTGTTATTTCTTGTCTCAAGGAAATCAAGTATGGTGTATTTGGTGTTTTTGTACATATTATCAATTCTGAATAGTTTTTTGGGGACCTGTCAAGGCCCAAGATTTGTCCTTGTAGGTACTTTCCCCTACATCCTTGCACTAAAGAGTCTTAAAAAGTCCATGTGGTAAAGTCCTCAATGGCACCCTAAGTGCCATATAAAAGAGTTCCAGCAGTTCATTCAGAGAAAGAAAGAAAGAAAGAAAGAAAGAAAGAAAGAAAGAAAGAAAGAAAGAAAGAAAGAAGGAAGGAAGGAAGGAAGGAAGGAAGGAAGGAAGGAAGGAAGGAAGGAAGGAAGGAAGAAGGAAGAAAGAAAGAAAGGAAGGAAAGAAGGAAGGAAGAAAGGAAGGAAGGAAGGAAGGAAGGAATATTGATAACTCATAACTTATATTATGGGGGAAGGGGAGGGGGAAAAGGACAGGCCTATGACAACTGGTGGATACTGAGATGACAATTACCTTGCAAATATCAAATTATAAAAAGTCAACAAACAATATTTTACCAAATTCTCATAGGTTGCCATATGCCTATTGAATATGAAAGTTTGTCCTGACCCAAAACAATTAAGAAAGAATAAGAATAAAATGAATAACAAGAGTGTCAAATACAGAAAAAAAGGATTTAAAAAATTCCCTCCATAAATAATTATAGCCCCAAATCAATTCCCAGGAAGTGGGGAAGCTCTCCTGAAGAGGATTTGCGATGCAGAGTGATCTCATGCATATATGTATGCATAAATGGACGGATGGGTATATTACTACAGATGACATTTGTGTAGTGCTTTAAGGTTTGAAAAGTTCTTAACTCAAATTGTTTCCTTTTATCCTTATAAATACTCTGTGGAATATATAGCTCAGAAATTATCATTCTTATTTTACACATAAGAATTTAATAACTAGACCAAAGTCCCTTAGTTACCAAGTGCCAGGTCAGGAGTCCATGACAGCCACCTTCCACGCCACCAAAAAGAAATGCATGAAAAAAGAATTCAATTTAATCTGACTTACTTAAGAAAAGAGAATAAGTGTCAATGGGTGAATTAATGGAATGAGACAGATGTTGGTTTGAAATGAGAAACAAAAAAACAAAAATTCTTAAACATAGTTTCCTGAAACTATGTATAGGAAGCATGTATGTACCTAGTTTGCACATTGTCTCTCTAATTGGAATGCTTACTCCTTGAGCAAGTATCACTACCCTGAGTAGCAGAAATTTTGCTTTGCTTTGTTTTTTTTCATCTCTAGTTCATAGCAAAGTTCCTGGAGCAAATAAATGCTTGCTGACTGACTGAGGTCTTTAGAGGTCTTCAAACTTAGATAATATATAAAAATTGCTGGTTTGAAGGAGGGCTAGACAAGGGGTGAAGAACCTGCAGCCTCAAGGCCACATGTGGCCCTCAAGGACCTCAGGTTTAGCGCTTTGACTGAATCTAAATTTCATTGAACAAATGCCCTGCCCTGGAGTCTGCAGGGTTCCCACCCCTGGGCTAGACTGTATCCCTTCTATGTCTATGAATCTGTGATTAATGGCTTTAAGTGATGTGGGTTAGAAAAAGAAATAATTTTTTTAAATCCTTGAGGTGACACTTTATAGGTGAATTTTAAAATGTGTGTGTGTGTGTATATATGTGTATGTGTGTATAAATATTTGTGTATGTGTTAATATAGGCATATATCTATACACACAAACATATATATCTATACATACATGTGTATATAACATACATGTATGTATGTACATAATACGCATGTGTGTATAAATTGATCTCCATAATCAAAACATCTTAAATGACCTCAGATGAGGGAGAGATCAGTTCTCAATTGGGGGGGATTGGAGAAATCAGGGAAAGTTGTATAAAAGGAGTCTTCTTCAAGTTGCATTTTAGAGTATGTGTCTACTTTCGGTAGGATAAAAGAGGACGTAGAAGGCATTCCAGGTTTAGGCAATGTTGTGAACAAAAGCACGAGTGAGAAAGCATGGAAGGTGTTGGGGAATTTAGTTTCTTTTAATTGTGTCTTAGAGCACTTGCTGGAAGGGGAATAGCTTGGGATAGGCCTGGAATTATAAACTGGAACCAGATTGTAGAGGCACTGCAAAACTTTTTTTGGTGAAAACAGGGAGCCACTGAAGATTTTTGAGTACTAAAAGGATATGCTTAACTCTATGCATGTAAATTGAGGTACTACTGTATTACAGAGACAGAGGAAGAGGAGAGTAATTAGAGTCCTAGACTTGGGGAGGGGGATTCCTGAGGCAATGTCTTGAAAAGAACTTTGAAGGAAAGGGAGAGGGAATACAACTTTTTGTGAAGAGGGTGAGGAATATATTATAGCAGCAATATGGTCGTGTGATAATTCAGAAGAGGCTGTGATTTGAAAAGGAGAGTAAGATCTGTCAGATTCAGTAATGCAGACAGCATAAACTGGTGTCAGTGGGAATTGAAGTAGTTAGAATTCATAGAAAGAACATTGGACTGAGTGTCAAGAGAGGCCTAGTTATGTTCCTAACTCACTAGGTAATTTTAAAGAAATTATTTAATCTTTTTCCTCTTTATTTTGCCAACTTGTCACATGAAGATAATATTGGTTCCTACCTACATCATAATATTATTAAGAGGGTAAAATGAAAAAATTGATGAGAATCTCATTAAAGAAGATAGAAAGTATTCCACAAATATAAGTTTAAAAATAGAAGGATTACTATGCAACCATGACAACAAACTTACCCTCTCTGAATCTCAGTTTCTCTATCTGTAAAATGGGAATATGAAAATACATGTCACCAGGTTATTGTGAAGATCAAATGTAATAATTTCTGTAAAATACTTTGTAAAGCTTAAGGAACAATTGGAAATGGTTAGGTGCTGCTAGATGCCACTTTCTAGTCATCAACAAAAATTTGAAATCACTCTATAGACCCAGAGAAGGGGAAAAAAAGCATTGCATGAAAGATACTTGAAAAAAATTATTGTTGCTGAAATAGATAGAATAAATTGGTAGGTAGAGAGATTGGGGAAGACTATAAAGAAAGACAAATTCTGGTTATTCTAAAAGCTAGTACCGGTCTTAGCAATAAAAAAATTAAACAGGCTATTATAATAAATGGAAGGTGATTTAAGTATGGTCTGTACAGAATAGTTTGTGCTGACTGTATTGAGTTCTCATTGTCACATTTTAGGAGTGGAGGGTTGGGGCGACTTCCAGTGTGAGGGAAACAGCATGCTAAGGACGTATTCAAGAAACCTGCAATATTTAATCTGGAAAAGTACTTGACAGGGGCATGACTGGTGTCCCCAAGTATTTGAAGCATTGTTAGATGTATTTACACATTCTCTGTTTAATCTCAGAGGATAATGTTAAGAATAATGAATGGAAGTCAGAGAAAACCTAGGTTTTGAAACAAATAGATCTTACCTAGAGTGAAATGGATGTCCAAATGAGGCAATGGCATTCTTTCCACTAGAAGGTTGCATGTGGAGACTTAGGGGCCCATTATTGGTCAGGCAAGACAAAGACTTATTAATTAGTTGTGGGTTTGGTGAAGGGGTTTTGGGGGTTCCACATGACTCAGATTCTGTGTGTAAAAGTCTTCCATATATCCTACATTCCAACCCTCCTATCCCAAACAAATTAGGCTAGAATTTGTTCTTAAAAATCTTCCTCCCACCTTGATAAGTTCAGTCTAATAGTTGACCACATATAGCAGCTGAGGAGGATTGTGACATAAGGGGAAAAGCTGACATCAGATGCATGAAGGCATGGATACAAGGCTTATCTCTGACAGATTCTAAATATGTGATTCACTAAGTAATCTAACCTCCATGCTCTAGGCCTCTAAGACTGCTAGTTGCAAAACAGGTACAAATTCCCATTGGTAGAGGGAGTCCCCTGACTCAAACTGCCTTATACTAACTAAATCACATTTTCAGTCTCTATCCCAATCCCTATGAATAATATCCTAATCCATACCCCTAATGAATAAATCCCTATGAATACCTGATAATTACACAACTTTTAGTAATACATAAAATGAGGTTTCTCTCACCTCTGTACTGAGTGAGAGGAAATAACATGGGAGTCATCACAGAGTACTAGAAAGAATCCTGGATTAGGTCAACAGCCCTGAACTTTAATTTTAGCTCTGCCATTTACCAGCCATGTGGCCACAAGTAAATTAATTCAACTCCCCAACTCTGCCTATTGACTTCCCTGGCTTCTTTCACTTCTTAACTAAATTCTTACCTTTTAAAGGAAGATTTTCCCAACCTAGTGTTTTCCCTCTGTTGATAATTTTCTATTTATCTTGTATATAGCTGACTTTGTATGTATTTGCTTGCATGCTGTCTCCCCTATTAGATTGTAAGCTGCTTGAGGGCAAGGGTTGTCTCTTGCTTCTTTTTGTATCACCAGTTGTTAGCAGAGTCTTTGGCATAGGGTAGGTACTTAATAAATGCTTATTGATTAATTGATTGTTTGGTTGATTGCCCTCTTTAAGTTCCAGAAATTTCACCTGTAAAAGAAGCATAACAAAATCCATCTAATGGAGCTGTTTGACTGTTTGAGGGAAATTGCTATACAAACCGAAGAGCCCTTGATCAGTAGGAGTCATTACTAATAATGAGAGGTACCCACATGATAGTAAATCCAGGCCAGATCAAGTCCCACTTTATCTATGAACCTTTGTTTGACAACCCCAGTGATCTTCTCTACCTTTGTGTACTGATCGCTTGTGATTCCAATTTGATTTTTTAAAAATAGCTGGTATTGATATAGAACTTTGTGGTTTATAAAATTTATTCTTCATAAGTCCATATATGCAAAATGACTCAGGAATATATATCTCATCTCTATAAATAGATAGGCTTCTAGTAAGTAAAGACAGTGTCTTGTTCTTCTTCGCAATATTCATCAAAAGAGTGTATCATCTTTCTATAGCACATTGAGTTTTAGAAAATTCCTTCCACACAATGAGGTGGATAGTTTAAATGACTTGGACAAATGTTACAATCTCCATTTTATGGGTGAAGAATCTGAGACTCAAGGATTTAAAGTGACTTTCCCACAGCACATAATTATTAAGTGTTGGGGCCAAAATCTGAACCTTGGTCTTCTGGGCTCTTTGCATTAACTTATTCTACCTCTGTTTGTAATTTTCACTCAATAGTAGAACCACTCTGTTTACTACAGTGCTTAAAAAAATGCTTGTGGAATGTAAACATGCATGAATAAATCAATGAGTGAGTGAATTACTGAATGACATCAATTAGCTTGGGATAAGTGTCCAGAAAGGCAAAAAAGAAATAAAGGAAACTATATTTTCACATCCTCAGCCTGCAGGCTATTTTTCTGTGTTGAGGTCAAGACAATCATGAACATTTTGCTTTTTACTTTTCCCCAAGTTAAAAAAAAGTACTTTGGAATACTAGAACACTAATTCTTTTTAAAAACTTATTTTCTTTCCTCCAGTATCTTCCTGAGACAGCCAGTGAGAAGAGACACATCCCCCTACACAAAGCCCACACAAGAATATCAAAATCTGTTTGATAATGAATTCAGATTTTTAAAATCCATACGCTAAAATCATTTTTTTAAATTAAAATGCTTTCTCTCCATCTTTTTTCAGCATCATGGACATAATGTTGCTTATTGCAACTCAGAAACAAATCAAAATAGATGACAGGATTTTGTGGATAAATATAAATATCAAGACATGTACAGGATAAAAATATTCTTTGTGTCTCTTTTAAAGGTTTGCATTCTGTGTCCTTGTTGTGACCTGTAGGCCCTTATTTTGTATTCTAATGATGTGTCTACACACATCTCCACCTATTTTAAAATGAAATCATTTTCCTTTATGGAAAAAAAAATCTAAGTAGAGAGTTTTTGTCTGCAAGCTGGGCTAATTGTATGTATTCAAAAATTAGGAAGAAAGACAAGCAGAATAGAACTAAGAAAGTGAAAAAATATGGATGAAATTAAGTCAATCGCAATATAATTCCTGCAGGGTTATATTACACCAGGAGTGGGGACCCAACGAGTTCATCAAGATTAATGTTATTGAAATGAGTGCCAAAGGAAATAATAATGATTAGCCCCCTTTTACTGAATATACCCCCATAATTGCATAGCTGGATTAGGTGGTTCACCTTCTGCATTTACATTTGTAATTAAAAGATATCAATTTTGTGTGTCCTTCATATCTTTGCACCCCCCCCAGTTGCCTTTGTGAGCTTCAAGTCTTATTCTTTATGCTTTCAGTGCACTAACTAATGTTTTCAAATGAGACATCAGGTGATCCCTTCTACTGAATAAACCCATGGGAAATTTTGTTTCGCTTTTATTTTGTATACTGGCTAGGTTGAAGAATGCTCAGTAATTTTGGTTTGAGGGCTGGAGACACAATGGTGTATTATTTCTGCATGGTTAAATTAGTGACTTTTATGGGTCAAAATCAGTTTTTTAACAACTCAGGCTCTCCAGAGTTTGTTACATGAGTGGGAAAGTGGTCAATTTCTCATTGTCCAAATCAAAGTAATGAATGAGTTACCTTTGTACAAGTCCTGTTCTAATAACTTGTTGAGTTGGCACCAGCAGTGTATTTTCCAAGGCCATTCAAAGTTACTAAGGTCTGGCAAGAATTACTGCCCTAAAATAGTTTTAATCATGGCCTCCTGATATACTTCATCTATTTCCCAAGGTACAGGCTTGCCATGTTCCCAGGGGGTAATTACCAAAAAGTTGGCCACCAGCTAATAATTTTTAGTTATAATAATTCATAAAGACTATCAATTAAGGTATGACTCAGTAGAAAGGTCACCTAACCTCTTCAAGTCCCAGGTCATAGGAATAGTAAATTTATACTTACAAGGATTTTGGAGTTGGTCTAGGTTAAACCCATCATTTTATAAACGAAGCAACTGAGTCATTTTAGAAAGGAGAACTTAACTGAGGGCACACAAGTAGTAAGCAGAATAAAGATTTGAACCCAGATCCTTAAAACCTAAATCCAGCATTATTTCTATTTTACTTTAATGAATTGTTAAATTGATTCATAACAGTTATAGCTCAGAGTTTTTAAGCAAGGTGCATCAATGGAGCGACTGGAGACATGACAGAGAGATTACCCTATAGACTACCGCATCCTATTAGGACTTGAGGGAGAAAGCCCAGGCCCCAAGTCTAAGAGAAACAGGAATTATGATAGCCCTAAATCATTCTTTTTGCTTCTAACCCAAACACCACTGCCATTATCCAAGGGAAGATAGAGAAGTCCCCCACATAGAGAAGGTGACTGTCATTCCCACTGTCACTACCAAGATATTGCTGTTCCTGCCACCAATGTCCACAATACTAGCAAATGGTTCGATATTTGAAATCTATATGGTTTTACCAACAGAAATGATAGCAAAGTAAATGCATCACCATCAGATTTGTAGCATTTATCCTAAGAAACCCTAGACCTTTCCATCTGATTAATAGTTAAAACCTTCCATATACATTGTTTCTTCCAAATGGGATGAGAGCTCTTTGAGCAAAGGAACTATCGTGTTTTTCTATTTGGATCCTCAGCATTTTTCCAATTCTTCCCACTTAGTAGATGCTTAGGAATTTTTGAAATACATTCTTTTACATTCTTCACAATGCTACAATGTGCTAGTGTGTGTACTAATCAAATAATATTTTATTATTCCTTACATTTTTCAGATAAGGAAAATAAGGTGCAGAGATTTGATCATTATCATACAGCTAGTAAATTTCAGAGCCAAGATTTGAATCCATTTCTCCTAACTCCAGGTCTTGTGTTACCTATACAACAATGTCCCTTGAATGTATCAAGAGGCCAGAGGTCATCTGGAATACCTTCTGATACTCAGTCAGACTTGTACTTGATCCATCCAAACGAATAAGAATATTTTCACCCTGGAATAAAACTTAGGAATATAGAAAAGGCCACATAAGATTTTGTTGTAGAACACTAAACGATTCTGCTATGACTCCATACACAATAAATGATCTTAAGTGGTGGCCATCATAAGGATTAGAGTTGGAACTTGAAACTTAAATCACTTTTACTCATTTTTATAGATAAGAAAACTAAGGCCTGGAAGGAGAAAGTAATTAGTGCAAGTCTAAGCAAGTAGTAAGGAAGAGGACCAAGACTTAAGCCCAGGTTCTTTAACATCAAATTCAGTGCAATTCCATTCCACCATGCTGCTTTCTGAGAGCTCAAATGTAACCATTACATTCATGACCTTCTCCCAAATCCTAGATATGCAGCTTGAGACCAGAAAGCAACATGATTTTTCCATTAGAATGACTTCTAATGGAGAAAACATATAAATTTTCATTTAAAACATTGCATGAAATCAGAATCCCATACTGAATAAATAACTAGTTGGGATATGGTTACATATTGTAATCAGAACCAGAATTTTGGAACATTTCTTTGGAAAAATGTTTATAATAACTGATCAAGCCACCACATTAAAAAAGCATATATACACATGCATACAAACATGTAGACACATGCACACACACACTCATACAGCAAAATCAGATGGGGGGGGCATCATGATTTAGAGAAGAGTGTTGAGTTGTACTGGAACCAGCATGGCTGAAAGCGAGGGCAACGTAAGAGGCATAAGGTACTTTGTAGATCATGTAGTCCAACTTAATTTGACAAGGAGACAAGAAAGTTGCATGGCTAATCAGGAAAAAAAGAGAATACTTACACTGAGATCTTCCACATCAGATGCACTGTTCTTTCCCCTCCATCATAGTGCCTGAAATCTTAGCTCCCTAATATGATGAATGAAAAAAATCCTGACAGAGTTTCTTGGTAATTAATTATCAGTTTGTTAATTAAACTAGCCAGGAATCAATAAATTGATGATCAGTTGTTTCTTTCAATAATCAAGGACAAATCCACGGAGCCTCAAATGCATTTGTAAAAGGGAATGCCCCTAACAAGTGAAAACCAAACCTGAGAGGTGGACATTGAATGAAGACGTGGGCCAGGAGTCTTCAGCTTCTCCTGCTAAGAACATGGCTTGATTATGAGACTCAGCCACATCCAACAATCTGGACAAGGGAATCCAGTTCCATCTGGACTATTTTGGTTTGTTTTCTCCTTCATGAACTGGGTTGCCCTAAACCAAGGGTGGGGAACCCATGGCCTCCAGGCTACGTGTGGCATTTTAGTTCTTTGGGTGTGGCTTTTTGACTGAGCACATGTTTTATAGAACAAATTATTTTTTAAGGACATATATTCTGTGAAGTTTGGATTCCATCAAAGAGTCACATTTGAGGACCTAAAGGGCCACATGTGACCTTGAGGCTGCAGGTTCCTCACCCCTAAGGGTTAAATTCTAATGGAGGAGTACAAGGACAGTGGCTCATTTCCCTGGGGTAAGAACTTTACCAGACTAGATCCTGTTTATACTCTAAACAGAAGTTATATCTCCTAGTTGTGTGGGTTCCTGCCCAAGATTGAAGAGCCTGTTCCTTGAGGGCTAGAACAATCCCATTAGTCATGTCTATGTTATGGAAATTATTGTTTTATTCCATAAATTAAAAAATAAAGACAAATCAGTCATGACTGACTTTTTGGAGGTACTGGGCTATAAATGAGGAAATAAAGGAGAAAAGCCTAGATCCCAAATGTCTCTCACCACCTTACTTGATGTGTTATCTTGAGTCAATTACTTTACCTCTCCAAGACTCATTTCTCCCTTAAGAAGGAAGAAGTAGTACATCTTACAGGAAGCCCATACTGATTCCCTTGGTTTCTAGTTCTCTTTCTCTCCTCAAATTATCATGAATATACTCATTTGTTTACATGGTGAGATCAACCTGAAAATTTCACATACTACATGTCCAACTCTGGGAAAGCACTAACCTATCACTACCTTACCAAATGAGATAATATTTGTAAAGTAGTTAGTTCAGAGACAGCTAGGTGGCACAGAGAATAGAGCACTGGCCCTGGAGTCGGGAGGACCTGAATTGAAATCTGGCCTCAGATACATGACTCACTTACAAGTTGTGTGATGTTGGGCAAGTCACTTAACCCTAATTGCCTTGCCTTTCCCCCTCCAAAAAAAACATGTAGTTCAGTGCTTGGCGCAATGAATGTTGGTTGCTTTCCCTTCCTCCTTCTCTCCCACCTCCACACCTCTCTCATTTTTTTTGTTTTGATTTGTTTACACACCTTTGCCACCTAGAACAGTACTTTGAAAACAAAATGCTTTCAATAATGTAAATGGACAAAAGCTCTCTGTTTTAATCTAGTTTAGCTGATCATAACGAACATAACTCTTCAAAACTTCTTTGAATTAATTTAATATCATTTATTTAGTAATTGTGTTCATCTTACATAATTTAATTTTTCCCCAAACATTCTATTTTGAGTAGTATATTTTATTTCATAAAATTTTTATATAAAATATTTTATATTTATATACAATGAGTTGTATTATTGTAGAAATAGTATTAGAAATCTTGGAAATACATGACTCTATAATATTTTACTCTGAGGTAGTTATTAACTCAATATTTTAGCCCATTTTAAAGGTTTTGTTGTACACTGTTGAGATTCCCAATCCTTTTTCTTCACAGTCTCCTCAAATTGGTTAGTATTTATTTTGAATATATTTATATTTACTAAATATAAATGTTGTTTTTTCCAATATAGTGTATTTAGGCATGTATATATGTGTATACACACAAATGCTTATGTATATCATAGATACATACATAATACACATACATATAACAGCTATACATACATTTATGTGTATGTATACATATAGATAAACAAATATGTATATATTTTCCTTTATGTATTTTTTTATTTCAGGTATCAAGTATTTTTAATTAATCTGTCCCTTCCATTAACTTATCCCAATGAAATATTTTTTTTAAGCTCTACTTTCCTTCAGGGTTCAAATTCAACTTCTGATGTGAAGTCTTTACTGAACCTCTCTGCTAACCTGTCCACTCCCTATTCCCTGAATCCCTTCTATCTGCTTTGTATATGTATTTCCTACATATCTACATATGTAAATATCTGATCCCTCAGATAGACTGTAAGTTCTTGTCAAGGATTCTGGAGTGGTTTTTCATTTCTTATTCTAGTTTATTTTTACAGATGAAGAAGTTTAGGTAAACAGGATTAAGTGATTTGCCCAGGGTCACAGAGTTAGTTGGTGTCTGAGCTGGAATTTAAATTAAAATCTTCCTGTTCCCAGGCCAGTCATTCTATCCACTGTACCATGTAGCTGCTCTAATAAGTGCTTAACAATTATTCCTTGCTTAGGCTGTCCTCGTCAAAATGTATGAATTAGTCCGTTAGTTTGATTTCCTGTTTAATTTTATATCCAGTACTTGGTATAGTGCCTGGAATATGAAAACTGCTTAATAAAGTTTTGTTAAAATAGAGCATACAGTATCTATCCATCCATCCGTCTGTCCGTCCGTCTGTCTGTCCGTCTGTCTCTCTGTCTCTCTCTTTGTCTATCAATCTATCTACCTATCACCTATCTTATATCATTTTTGTTGTAACTAAATTTGGAAATGGTGTGTCCTCCTATCAGAAAATGACTAAACAAATGGTGTAGGAGTATAATAGAATATCACTGTGCCATAAGGAGAGATCAAATGGACAGTTCCAGAGGGAACTGGAAAGACCTTTATGAACTGATGCAGAGCAAAGAGAAGAGAAACTAAGATAACAATTTATGCAACGAAACAACATTATAAAGGAAAAGAAGAAACAACTTTGCAAAACTTCAGAATTCTGTTTGCCACAGTGATAAACCATAAGTTCAAAAAAAGAAGATGAAACATACCATTCATTTCCTGACAGAGATGTCATAAGTCTAAAATATTGAAAGACAAATTTTTGGATAGGAATAATGTGAGAGTTTGTTTGGCTTAGACAATGTATACATGTATTGAGGGATTTCTTTCTCTTTTTTTATTTGTCTCATTGGGAGAAGTTAGTGGGAGGGATAAGTTAATTAAAAATATTTGTTACTTAAAATTTTTAAATAATTAAAATAAATTAAGGAATATATAGATATATACATATATGTGTGTGTGTATATATATATGTGTATATATATATATATATATATATATATATATATATATATATATGTCATTTTATATTTTAGGGAGATTTTATACACACACACACACACACACACACACACACACACACCCTCCTCTAAGTTTTCAGGGACTAACGAGAGTGTTCCTTAGGGGAGAGAATCATCTATGACAAATATGACAAATGCCCAGCACTTGGGTAGAGATTTCACTGTTCAAAATGGTTGGGGCTACCAAGAAATAGCAAAAAGAGAATTTCTTCAAATGAGACCACATGTGCACTGTGGGCTGTAGCCATAAGAGGTGATAACTGGAATGAACCACTTAGTAAGTGGTATTGGGCCTTTTCTGGATTGGCAGTCAGGGCAATTAATTAAAAGTATCTTCTTTCTTTTCTTTTTCCCTCCCCTCTATCTGAAAAGATTCCCCACCACACAACACCCCCTTAAATTTTCTTACTCAAAATTGTTTGACTATGCAGTGGTGTTCTCCCCACCCCTTAATCTTGATTCATTTACATACAGAATTCATTCTCCATTGTTTTGCTGATTAGGTCTGTAATTGCCTCCCTAGTATGCTGAGGGTGATTGTGTGTGTGTGTGTGTGTGTGTGTGTGTGTGTGTGTGTGTGTGTGTGTGTTTGATGGGGAGATGAGAGTGGTATGCTTCTCCAAGGAGGTTTTATATTTCACAGAATAAATGAGCTAGGACCTCACTTTTGGTTTGGTGATAAAGAAGACCATCTGGGGGGCATATTTTATGAGTTGTTTATCCTATATGTTTCATAGTTAAATTCCCAAAGGCAAAATTAAAATGGAACCTGAAGATTTCTTTCTCTCTGCCCTGTAGAACACGTGCCTGTCTTTAATTCCTGTTGTTTGTAACCACCAGAGTAGCTTTCTATAAGGCAGGCCTCTTAGGCTAGGCCCTATTCTTCTTTACCCTCCTTTGCTAGAGAGGAAGGGCAGAAGATCGATGGTAAAGGACTATAGGAGAAAGTCCAGCTTTGGTCAGTGCAGGGGGTGGTGATAAGAAGATTTTTGAGGTTTTTCAACCTGGTTGGGAGGTGCAGGAATGAGGTAAACACAGGCAACTTGGTCACTATACTGACATGTAGGTACTACATGTCCTTCATCTCATCGGATTCTCACAACAATCCTGTAATATTACTAATGTGCAAGTAAATAGGGGATTATACTCAAAACCAAGCAGTCCTGGGATCCAATCCAGCCTTTGACATATTGTTGCTGTATGACTGAAGGCATATCATTTAACATCTAGCTGGTCTAGCTCAGAGGTATCAGAAGCAAACCTTGGAAGCACAGGCTGAGCCAGATTAAATATAAATGGGAAATGCTTAACAAATTAAGTAAAAATACAATACAAAATAGATAATGCTAATTTGTGTTTTTCTAAGTCCATATGTAATCTGCCTGCATCCATTTCTACTTGAGTTTGACATCACTGCCCTAGTCAAATCTGTAAGACTGTAAGTTACAAAGAAAATATAAATTTGTAGTGGTTTTTTTTCTCACAAGAGAATTCTCTGTCAATGAAATCACAAGACCATTTCTGGGACTGTTTTATACAGTTGATTGTTCAGATGACTTGAATTTATTCACATAGCTACAGAATCAGTGTATGAAAGGATTTCTGTTGTTTTTTGGATGATACCACACAGTGTTACATATTGTAAGGCTGTAATTAAATATATATAGGAATGTATGTTCAGCTGCATGGAAAGTCTATGTTTGGTCCTTCAAAATTCAACTGTGCTTTGTATCTCTGTAGCTGATCACATGACCATGGATTAGCATGAGAGGGGAGAGAAAATCACCCTTTGTGATCCACTCCAACTTGAACTGCATCCATGCCTAAAAAGGAGAATGTTATAACATTTATTATACAGGACTGCCTTATAATCTTGACTAGATCATGAGCATGAGTGGCAGTGGGGTATAGTGTTGGAGCACAACACCATTGATTTTAGAAGCAGCAGGACTGTATAGTGGATA
The DNA here is from genome assembly GCA_028646575.1 of Pseudocheirus occidentalis. Lineage (NCBI taxonomy): Eukaryota > Metazoa > Chordata > Mammalia > Diprotodontia > Pseudocheiridae > Pseudocheirus > Pseudocheirus occidentalis. The sequence goes on along the minus strand of CM053595.1, from coordinate 165,823,689 downwards.
AAGCATGGGATCTGATATCAGAGATCTTGAATCCTGGACCCACTTCTGCCTCTTACTAACTGTGGGACTTTGATCAAAATATTTAATCTTTTTGAACCTCAGTATGCTAAACTTTGTAATGGGTATAAAAATACTTGCACTACTTTTCCTTTATAATTATGAGGATTAAATGAGACAATTTAAATAAGTTGCAAAATATCACATGAATGTGAGTTCTCATGTATGTGAAAATATTATATATAATATATAAAAATATATATGTAACAATACATAATGTATATATAACAATATATAGTATATATGTAACATATATAGTAACAATATATATGAAACACTTATTAAGTAAACATCTTATATGTGTGTATAAACATATATAATATAGTTTACTAATGCTTTACAAAAAATATCATGACTTCCAAGGTGATTTTTTCCCTGCAAGTATTTGTGTGCTCCTTAGCATAGTTAAAGAGGTACAAATACTAATGAGAGAAGACAAATGATAAGTATTTCTATCTCAGATCAAAATGAGATACAAATATTAGCTATATACTCACTTGAACTATATCAAGGATCAAATATTTCATTACTCTATTTTAATAGTAACCAGGTTATCAGATATTTAGCACTTAGTAACTTAGGGCTGAGAAGCACCTATTAACTTAGGGCTAAGTATGGAAGGTATGAACCCTGTCCATTGTTGAGAAGGCATGAACTCCCCTGTTGACTTGGAAGAAGGCTATTGACTGAGACAATAGACCAGTGCTGTATATAAAGAAGAATTCTGGAGACAGAGAGAGAGAATTGGACTTGGCTCCTCAGTGGAGTCTGAAGCCAGTTGAGAGAGAGAGAGAGAGTGAGAGAGAGAGGGGAAGAGAGAGAGAGAGAGAGTTCGTCTCCCAGTATCTGGAAGCTGACTGAAAACTGAATTGGAGTTTTCCTGAGACCAGAATCTGGCAAAGGCCATCCAAAAGACCAATATTCCTTCTGGGTCCTACAGCCAGCTAAACTGCTGGAAGACTGAAGCAACATGAAAAGGATAAAACTTTGTTTATTCATGGCCTGGTTGATCCTTGAGTTCCAGGCAAGAGAAGTGGTGAAGGATTTGAGATGTGCTGAACCCTGTGAACTTCAGTGTGTGCCGGGGATTGCACTGAGAACTGGATAAGGACCTGGGATTTTGTATCAGCAAGCACCCTAGCTTACCCAAGGCAGCTGCTAGCACAGGTTAAACAACTCAAAATGAGTTAACAGTCTTTATTTAATCAAACAAACATATCATTTACCTAGTTCAGGGGGAAAAGTCAGCATCCTGAACTCCAGAGAATACAAACACAAGTAACAAGCACAAGTTACAAACAGAAGTTATAAACAGAACAAGAAACAGATCAGCAGATGGGCTTCCAACCGTCTGACCATCACATCCGTTACCTATTCAAGTTAGCAGAGAGAGAAGCATCAACATCTGGGTTTTTCAAAGCCGGAGCGTGGTACTCAACAGCTTCTCAGAGTCTTATCTGGTCAAATCACACAACTCTTCTCAAAGTGAGCCCCAAAAGCAAAGCCTCACATCAGGACATATATATATATATATATAGGCTTCTCCTGGGTCAGCCCTCTTGACCCACTGTCAAATTACAAAGTAACAAGGAATGGCCATTCCCAAAAAACAAGCTTCCCACACAGGCTCCATGGGACCACATTCAGCCTGTTGTGGGGCAGAGTATACTATCAAATCAGGGAACATTCTTGGAGCCACTTAAGCCACTTAAGCAAAGGGACTAGGGGCAGGAAAGAGCTTCAGATTCCCATGACAGAGCTGTCTAACTCTGAGGACTGGACGAGAACCTGGCAGCTGCCTGCTTCTGAATCCAGGTGATTGTTTGGCAGATTCAAGAGGGAGCTGGGACCAGGCAAGGGGATCCAGGGAATCAAAGAAACCTCCCATAGTCAAGATGAAGTAAAGGCCTCCTCTTGGACTAAACTGAGGTTTGCTGGAAACCAAGGGGTGGAAAGTTTGTGTGGTTTTCTAAGGATTGT
>CM053595.1:165799012-165821152 GCA_028646575.1 Pseudocheirus occidentalis | reverse complement strand
GGGAGGAATCGAAAGAATCTAGAATTCAAAGTTCTCCAATACCTGCAACTAGGAATTAAGATATACAGGGGCTGGAATAGGGAGACCCTCCCTGCCACACCAGAAAATAAGAGAGCAGAGCAGGGGAGGGGCTTTACAGTGGGATTGCTGTTTTAGGGTTTGGACAGGGGCAAGACGGGGAGAAAATGTGTAATTCAAAAATGTAATGAAAATGAATAATGTAAACAAGAAAACAAATAAAAATAAATTTAAAAAGAGAGTAAAAAAAAAGAGAAACAAACAAAACAAAACAGAACCAAAAAAACCTACCAAAAAAATTCCTTGAGTTTTCCCAGTTCCCTAGCACTGAGAGAACTGAAAGAATCTGGCTTGCACTTCCAGATGAGGCATCTGTCCTTGTCCTCCATTATTCAGAAGCTGCACATGTGTCCATGTCCTGTTCCAAACAGGACGGAGAACCTAAGGTCAGGCTGAGTACCTAGAGGTCTGATGTAATGGGACCTGAGAGGTCAGGCCCACACACACACAAAAAAAAAAAAACCACACAAAAAAAAAAATCTTCAAGGTGCTTGGAGGACAAGAAAGCAATAGGGAAAGAGAGAGAGGCTTATATACCTTCCAGTCCCAACTGGAGAAGAGCTTGAGATTAGTAGTATTTCCCAGTATAAGGGAACCATAAAAATGAAGAGGTTACCCAAAGAGGGTTAGAGTTGCCTGAGACCTCAAAATATCAACATGCCAGGTCCTAAGGAAAGAATTCCACTCAAGTCTTTTCAGCCAAAGAAAAGTAAAGTTTATTGAAAATGTGCCGTGTTGAGTAGACTCTTAAGGAACCTAGGTATCTGTGATGCTTGCATTGGGCAAGCAGGACAGAGCAAGTCTGACACAGAGCAAGTCTGTGCTAAGGCATTCTGTGGCACTCTCACACAGAGCAAGTCTATGGTAGTCTCACAGCACATGGAGGAAAGATAGGATTCTTATATACAGAGGAATCTAGGGGTGGTCTAGAGAAAGAGTTTGGGGAAGGTCTTCAGGAGGAGTTAATGAGGTCAGTGCAAGGGTGAATTGATATTTTGATAGGCTCAAGGGAGGGAAGTAGATGAACAATGGAGCGCCAGGCTAGTAACAGGGGTTTGGACCCAGCCACAATGAAATAATTATGGCCTCTGCAAATGCCTCTTCAAGTGGGATGATTCAATCAGGCTTCAAGGGGTTTCCCAGAGCATATACCTCAAAGACTCAAGGAGAACTCAAGGAGGGTCCCAGAGCCTACACCTCAACAACTAGGATGTGACAGACATCATGCTAAATTCTAAGGATATAAAAGAACCAAAATATAGTCCCTGTCCTCAGGGAGCTTAGAGTCTAATGGGCAAGAACATACAAACAAATATACACAAAACAAGCTATGCACAAGATAATTGGGAAATAATTAAAAGAGTGGAAGCAATGGAAATAAGAGGGGTTAGGAAAAACTCCTGTAGATGGTGGGATTTTAGTTGAGATTCAAAGGAAGCCAGGTTAGAGCTGAGAAGGGAGAACATTCCAGACATGGGGAGCAGGCAGAAAAAAAGGCCCACAGTCAAGAGATGAGTGTTTTTGTTCAAAAAACAGTCAGAAGACCAATGTTACTGGATCAAAGAGGATGGGACAGAGGGCAAGGAGCAAAAAGACTAGAAAGGCAGGAGCACACTAAGTTATGAAGGACTTTATCAGAGAAATGTCTTGAGAATACTAACCTAGCAATAATGTACAGGAGAGATTGGAACAGGGAGAGACTAGAAGTAGGGAGACAGTTTAGGAGGTTATTGAATTAATTCAGATTGATGTAAGACAGTAAGGGCTTGATGAGTGCAGTGGCTAGAGTGCCAGGCCTGGAGCCAGGAAGATGCATCTTCCTGATATGTGGCCCTAGGCAGGTCACTCAGCCCTCTCTGCCTCAGTTTCCTCATTTGTAAAATGAGCTGGAGAAGTAAAAGGCAAATCACTTCAGTATCTTTGCTAAGAAAACCCGAATAGGGTCAGAGAGAGTCAGGGGTAGCTGTAGCTACTGAATTAGGGCCTGAAAGGACAGATAGGAGAGGGAATGAGAGCAGAGAGATGAGTAAGTTACAGAGGAGAAGTGAGGGGACTTGGTGACTAACTAGAAAATAAAAGGAATATAAGGCAAAAAAAAAAAAAAAAAGACACGCCTAGCATCAGTTTAGCATCTAGAGAGACATTTACTTGGGAAGTCCTATTTCATGTTTTGAACACTTTGCCTCATCTCTTTGCTACTTTTTTTCTCCCCAGCTGTTTTCTAGTGCAAGCTCTGTATCCATACACAGACCTATTTTCTCGTTTCCCCCACCCCATCCCATGTTTGGTTACAGAAGACAGAAAGTCTCCCAAAAAATAAGCAGTTGGAAATGGGCATGCCTGAGAAATTAAGCAGGTTCTGACTGTGAAAAAAGTCAAAAATAAAATAAAACCTCATCACCAGGGATACTGTAAATAACTCATGTCGTTGTTACTCCAATTATCTCCAAAAATAGTGGCTATCTTTCTTGAAACTAAACCCATTAATTGTGAATTTTGGATAACAAAATCGAAGTTCATTGGTGACAGATAAATACAGTTCAAGGAGACAAGCATAACTTTAGTGCTCAGGGAACAAGAATCTTTGTGTGATATATAGGTGTTTTCTAAGACTATTACATTCCCCAATAGACATTAGATATTTGATACTGTGGAAATAAATCAGAGTCTCGGAACTTCAGAGGCATAAGGGAACTTGGAGACCTCCTTAGCCAACTCATAAATGATCAGGTAGCCTCCTGCTAGAGAAGCTGCTATCTAGCCCTGCTGGCAGAAGTTCTTTTAGGGGGAATCTACTCCCTCCTGAGGTAGTCTTTTACACTCTTGGAAAAGATTTAATGCCTAGGAAGTTTTATTTTTGGTTCCCTTAAATGTGGTCAAAATCTACCTCTCAGTTACATCAATAGTTCCTTTTCCTGCTTGTCTTCTGCAGTAAGAGAATAAATTGAATCACTTTTTCATATTAAAGCCCCTTAAATACTTTAGAGCCACACCTATGTAATCTCACAAATCTCTTCCAAGCTAAATTCCCCTTCCTTCTTTGGTTAATTTGCATATAATCTGGCCTGAGTGATACCCTGGCAAATGTTTAACTATCAGCTTCCCCCCCAAAAAAATGTATTCTTCAGGAATCTTTAAATTTAATCTGCATTATTAACATTTTCTCTCTCATTTCTTAAGTCTAGACAATAAGCAGAACAATAAATCGAATACAGATCTGTAGCACTGGCTTACTTCAGAAGTGTAAAAGCCCACGCTAAAAATTTAACAATTGGTTTTCAGGAACTAGTTTGAACTGGCTCTAGCATGCCCTTGCCTGGCTTCTAGACCCCTCGATTTTCTTTCTAGTATCTCTGCTATCCTTCTTACAAATTTTTTTTTCTTAGACCTGAAGGCAGTATTCCAGAGGTGGTATGACCAGAGAAGAGAACAGAACCTTTGCTGGCCTTGACATGGATTCCGAGGTCTCAAAATTGATAAGGATCAATTCAATGTAGCTTCCATGAAATTAGTACCCTCAAACTAATTTAGCTAAATACCATTTCTATATGCTAATCCTTAACAGAGTGCCTGGTACACAGTAGGTGCTTAATTAATATTTGTTGATTTTATTTGGTATGGAGTTCCTTCATTACTTAGATCAAATCCTTTCTATGAATTGGTAGATGGTATACAAGCCAATTCTTGTGTCTATTGTTGGGAATATTCTTCAGCCTACTTACAGCCACCATATGTTTCTCAATCACTCTTTGGGTTACCTCCAACTGTGCTCCCTCTGAGACTGTAGTGTTCCAGGACTCATAGTCATACAGCAGCACAGGGAAAATAATGGTGTCAAAGAGATAGGCCATGGTGGTTGCATGCAGTTTTGTGATTATTTGTGTTGAAATTGGATAGATGTTTAAAAAGCATCCCTGCTTACCGAAATGTTGAGATTAATTGGCCTTAATCAGGACAGGAATAATAGAAGCTGTTGTCCTGCCTGGTATTAAAGAAAGGAAATACTAACTACAATTATATAAGTATGGAAGATCCATTATTAATCTAATATGCTCTAATGGTAACACAAGTATTACACTAGTCTTCAGTGATTACAATCCTTAGAGAACTTTATAATTTCTATTTCTGTTTGATTTAATTTCTAAGAACTCACTGAATAAATGTATATCTAATGCTTTAAGAAATATTGGGAATTTAGGACAACACTTTCAAAACACCCAAATATTTTTGTTTGTCAGTTGTTTCTGAATATATGCAAGTGGTGATACAAATCCTGAAACCCATTCTGACCATGTCACTCTCCTGCTCCAGAAGCTTCAATGGCTCTTCAGTGACCTAAAGATAAAATACAAACTGCTCTGATACTTAAAGCATTTCCAAGCCTGGCACATAATAGGTAGGTATATAATAAATTTCTGTTACTTGATGCATTTTGCTCAGAAAACTGCCTGCTGTATTTTATAACCCCATACATACATGGGGGCAACATAAATGCTTTCAAAACAGCTCAAAAAAGAACTCTAAACTTCATGTCTTTAAACACTAGACAATAGCTACTGTGCCCAGGTATATTTTATCTATGGGTTTTCAGGGAGTAATAATAATTATCTTCAACTTATCCTGTATATACCCCATTTGTACATATTTGTTTGCATATTGTCTCCCTTATTAGACTGTGTGCTCCTTGATGTTAGGGGCTATTTTTCCCCATTCCTTTCTATCCTCAGCATTTAGCACAATGCCGGGCCCATAGGGGAAAGTACAAAAATTGAAATGGCATGCTGGATACTAAATGATTACTAGGAATGCCCCGGGTGAAGAGAAGGAGAGAGGGAGGAAATTTCAGACATGTGAAACAACATCAGAGCATGCTGGTTGCCTAAGGCCCAGTGGTGGGAAAGCATAGTGAACCTTCAGGAGCAGAGTTCAGTTTTGTTCATTGTATGGGTCCCTTCATTGTATGGCTCACAAGAAGTGAGAAATAGAAATATCTCTAACGTTTCTTCCCTCAACCCGCCTCCTCAATTCCTTCAAGGAGAGGAAGCAGGAGATTAGGGCCAGAGGCTGTCACTCTGGTCTCCTCAGATAGAAGGGGGTAGAGAACTAGAATTATATCTATTGATTCTTTTAAATATTATTAGTCTAGAGTATATACATTTTAGGCTCAATTATAGCTCCTAATCCCTATTTCTTAATGAGTAAAGGAAGGCCCCCAAGCTATATATCCAGGGTTTGATATCCTTCCCACCAAATTCCAGTTCCACAATGAATACATAAAGTAAATAGAAAAGAAACTCTTTTATCCAAGTTCATAGCAAAATGTAAATCAGAGAAAGTTTATTTAGGAATACGGAAAACTTTGAATACTATGTATCAAAGCTTGAAAGTATGAATGAATCATTTAAAGAGATTTTTTTATGCTAAATTTAATCCTTCATGGTCAGTCACAATGGTGTTGGTTTGTACTATAGCAACCCTAATCATTGACTGGACATTGCCCCCATCAAAGTGAGAACTTGGAAAGACCTTAACTTAAAAAGTTAAAAAGTTAAAAAGGTCAAGGTCTCCCACTACGTCCTGAGCCATCTCCAGTTGCCCTGATCTATGTCTGGCCACTGGACCCCAATTGTTCTGGGGGGAAAAGTGAGGCTGGTGACTTTGCATAGTCTCCCCTCAGTATAATCCCATTCTTTTGTAAATTATGGCATCCTCTTCCTAATATTATGATCTTCTTTGAGAATGAAGGACAAACCACAAGCTGTCTTCCTACTAAAACTTGTGTCCAAAAGAGAATGTCTATCGAAGTCTTTATATTTGATTTAGTTAGTAATTGCAATTTGTAGCAACTGAATTCAATTCATCATGTACTATATTTGTTTCACGTATCTGTATGTACCCAGAACCAAATAGGATGAAACACAGGTATCCCTACCCTCTTGACACTCACAGTCATCCTTTGGGGAAACAACACTTTCACATACAACAATTAGACAACACAAGACAGACTGTAGTAACATGAAGAATGGCATGTTTTAACTTTCAAAAGTATGTGTATTCATAGTAAATGGCAAGTATAGAAAAGAAAGAGAAATAGGCTGCAGTTTGTGTTTTTTTGGGGGGGGGGGGGAAACTTTGTGGAAGATGTGAGAATTCAAATGAATATTGACCAAAGGTTGGGATTTGAATAAGAGAGGAAAAATATGTGTTATCCTTAAAGTTGAAAGAATCAGTATAAGCCAACACACAGAGGCAGGAATTTGTTTGTTATGTATGGAGAATAGTAAAGAGATTGACTTTACCGGAATGGGTAGTTAATTTTTGAGAGGATTGTGAGTTTATACTGTAAAATATTTTAATCTTTGTATTATAGAATATTAGATATGGCAAGTATCTTAGAGATCATCTCTTCTAATGCCATCGTTTTAGGGATGATACTATGAAGGCCCAAAGGACAGAAGTGACTTGTCCAAGACCAATGATAATAATACAACCTGCTACACTCATTTTAATCCTAATCATAAATGAGTAATTAAAAGTTTCCTAAGAGTCGTCAGCAACGGGTCATTCCAAAACACTTTGCTTTACTTTTTAATGAATTATTATGTATCACTGGAATGCCAAGAGTTGCTAACATGAAAGGCTCCACAGCTCATTAACAGACCTCAAAGACAATATTAATTGAATCCTGGAAACTATAGTTTTCTGAACAGTTGGATTGTATTTTTTTAATGGGAAGCTTTAGTTGTGACACTCTTTTCACCCACTGGTGCTTATGTTCATTTGGATCTCTCTTGTTTTCTTTTTGGTTGCCAAGAAAACATTTATATGCTGTTGGGCAAACTATACTGGACACTGCTTCAAGGAATTTTATAACCTAAAAACCAGCCATGGCCCCAAATAGATTGTTAGACACTGCTAACACCTCTTCAGCACCATCCTCAGGAAGAAAAGGATGCTATGTTTAACCATTCTTAAATAAATAGTTTTTTTTAAACCTCATAATAAGAATATGTCCTTGATAAATTTCTGCCAAGTCTGAAGTTGCTGATTAAAAGCCCTAAATGTTTTAGTTCAACACATATTCAGAAAATACATCATGTTCAATTTTCCCCAAACTCAAGTTTTGGTTTGGATTGGAAAAGTTTTATAATACTGTCCTTCTCTTCATGACTTATGGTTATGTGGAAGGTTATGCCTACTATATATTCACATTCAATTTCATTCCTGTCTAGGCCATACTCTGGACTCTCCTAGATGTTTTCTTCAAAACTCCAGAAATTTCTTCACCCTGGAATTCACACAGGGTAAATATTGGCCACCCCACCTTTGCTATGCCTTCAGCATCTTTCTCTTGGTTCTTCCCAATCCTCCATTTTAAAAAGAAGATCCAGGTCAGTCAAGCCTATCTTCCTCTTCAAGCTATGAACGTGATTTTCCTCAGCTTTTTCTATAATGCCTCCTGTGCTGGTTGCATCATCTCTTACCTCTTCCACTGTTCAGACTTTAAGCTCCCTTCTATGTGTTGATTTACCTCATTAGAACATATGCCCCTTCAGTGCAGAGATTGTCTTACTTTCTGCTTGCATTATTCAGAGATTGGCACAACTTCTGATACAAATAGGCAATTAATAAAAGTTTATTGATTCACTCATTGACTGATCATCAAAATCATTACTAAAGAATGTATAAAATAATAAAATGCTCTGGATTTATGAGCTTCTCATGCATATCTATATGATAACCGTAATTTCATAGACAGTCTCAGTTAAAAGAATCTCAAGGATAAGTCATCTAATTGAGCCAAATCTTTCTACAAGATTTTGGCAAAATAACAATAATTTCTTTTCCTTTTTTTGGAGGGCAACTGGGGTTAAGTGACTTGCCCAGAGTCACACGGCTAGTAAGTATCAAAGTCTGTGAGGCTGGATTTGAACTCAGGTCCTCCTGACTCAAGGGCCAGTTCTCTATTTGCTGCACCACCTAGCCTCCCCTACAATAATTTCTTTAAATTTTCTTTCATAGGTCTTGGCCAAGGTCACATAAGTCTTTTAAGATATACTCACACACACTTACACATATATGTGTGTATATACACATACACATAGATTAGAACAGTGACAGAAGTATCCCTAATTCTGATAGTTTATTGAATTTTCCTCTTGTCTTCATATGAACCAGGACACATTTTCTGCACAATTATTTTATGCATTTTGTAGATGGTTGATTTCATCCTGGCTGAGAATCTTGGGAAATTTCATACCCAATCATACTGTTAAATTTCTATGCATTCATATCCAGTTGTGAGCCTGTGTGTTTTCCTGGGGTTCCAGTCTATAGGAGTAAGTAATTATTTCTGGGATCACAGAGGTAGAGCTGAAAGGGACATAAGTCAACAATTCCAGCTTTCAATTGACACATGAGAAAAATGAGGCTCAGAGAGGTTAAATGATTTGACCATGGACACATAGGTAGTAAGCCGCAGGGCCAACAGTTGAAGCCAAGTTCTCTGGATTTAAATACAACACTCTTTTGACTCCCCTAAACTGGCTCAAAAGCTTGGATTGCACACTTGTTTCTAGGAAGGCAAATTTCTAGGCAGATTTTTCTCTGTGATTTCAGTCAATGAACCTAGGAAATATCCTATCCTGCATAACCAGATGACTTTTAATGAAAATTGTTTCTTCACATCAGTCACTGATCTTATTGTCTCTGAGGTTTACAATATCTACACACACACACACATACACACACACACAAAACCAAACCAAACAAAAATAAACAACTGAAGGATTAAGCAATACCCTCCTGTTTTAATTATTTAAGGACATGGCAAACCTTTTGACTCATGGATATCCCACCCCTCAAGGACTTGCTTTGTGTTTTGTGAATTGTATACATTCTACATAACATATTGTTCTCAGTTCTGTGGTTCTTGTTGTGTCATTTCAGTCGCGTCTGATTCTTCATGACCCCATTTGGTCATAGATTCCTTGGCAAAGATAGTGGAGTGGTTCATCATTTCCTTCTCCAGCTCATTTTAGAGATTAGGCAAACTTACCAAGAGTCAAATGGCTAGTAAGTGTCTGAGGCTGCATTTGGACTCAGGAAGATGATTCTTTCAGCACTTTATCCACTGTGCCACTGAGCTGCCCTTCATTTCACACTAAATATTCCAGTCACTACACATTAACCCACTTTCAAACTTCCTTTTATTCATCTTTACAATGTAGGCTACAAATCAATAACACTCTAAGGACTGAAACCTAAAATTACTGGTGTTTATATAATGCTTTTTAAAGTTTATAAGGTATTTTTTTCTATTTTTTTTGGAGGGGGGAAGACAGGGCAATTGGGGCTAAGTGACTTGCCCAAGGTCACACGGCTAGTGTTAAGTGTCTGAGGCCAGATTTGAACTCAGGTCCTCCTGACTCCAGGGCCAGTGCTCTATTCACTGTGCCACCTAGCTACCCCTATAAGGTACTTTTTAAATATATTATCTCATTTGAGTCTATCCAATAAAGTATGTATTCTCGGTCTTATTTTATGTAAAAGGAGGTAGGCCCAGAAAGACCAATTGAATTGCACATAGTCACACAAATAGTAAGTGTTTGAGTAAGGACTGGAGACTAGGACTTCCTGACTACAAGCTCTATGCTGGTTCTATCTGCTGATGAAAAGAGAAATTTGTGATAAGTAATGGGTATAGACAATAATGATGTTTTTAAAAGCATAGAGGTAAAATGGGGATTTCTACTAGTATGTAGGAAAGATCAGAGTATACTTCATGAAGAGGTAGAAATTTAGCAGAGACATTAAGAAAAAACAAACACCTGATTCCATTGAGGGATGCTAAATCAATAAGGGTTAACAGTGTTACATGGGGGCCAATAAGATTAATGCTATTCTATACCACATAAAAAGAAATACTGGCTTCAGGGATGAGGATATCATAATAGAACTGCCAGACCAACATCTGGAGTGTTGTATTAAGTTCTAAGTGTGAAGTTTTAGGAAAGGATTTGATAGTCTGGTGAGCCATGTGAAGGATGGTAAAGATTTCATGATGATACCAAAGAAAAACTATCTGAAGGGACTAGGAATATTCAGCCTTGAAAAAGAAAACATAGAATGACATAATCACCATCTTTCAATATTTAAAGTCTTGTCAAGAGAAAGATAAATCAAACACATTCTGTTTGACTTTAGTGGATAAAATTATGAGCAATGGATTGAAGGCACAAAATAATAAGTTTAAGCTTATGTGTGTTTTTTAGTAAAACAAAAATGCACATCAAAACCAATTTTTGTAACAATTAAGGCTTTGCAAAAATGGAATGGTTTATTCTGAAAAGCAGAAACTTCCCCATAACTAGAAGTCATTCAATGTCTAGGTTACCACTGGTTTGATATATTTGAGAGGGAGATCTTGTTTAGCTGTGGATTATGCTTGATAGCCTCTGAGGTCTCTGAACTCTGAGATTCTGTGATTCAATGACTATTTGACTTAAAGAGACATTCAAGTAAGGAAAATACTATGGATATAAGAGATGATAAGATATAATTAAAAAGAGTGAGTTTATACTTTTGGCTATAGTAGATGGTTTTCCAAAGGGGTGAAGATAAAGGCTAGAAAAGAGGATTGGGATAAGCCTTTCAAGGGTTTTGAAATGCCAGGTTAAATAATTTGAATTTGTAATTTCTAGTGAAAAGCATGCCATAATCAGAGTAGAATTTTAAAACTGAAACTATTTCTTTATGAAGATCACCAGAATCTTTATTTTCCATGAGTCCTTAGCAGATGAGTGGGGAACAAAGAAAAGGGAAAACAACAACAAAAAATCAGATTAAAAAAAATTCTTCATATGAAGCTACACAAGATTCCTATCCAAAATCAATGCATACACATCCACATGTCAATTTGTATCAGACTGAATGTAAGACACTGTAATTGCCATCTTTAAAATGATCGTGCTTTTAAAAGTTCCCTGAAGTAAAGTCTTCTCTGCTAAGGATATAACATATAAGGGTATCACACTGACCACAAAACAAGAAAACAGGGAGTATAGGCATGCCTGATTTTGACTAGATTGCTTTTTCATAAATGTGCATTTGAAAAAATTAGCCCAGTCCATCAGTGATAAAATTGCATATGTGATGTTAAGTGGTTTTACCTACCTGTTCACAAATTTAAGTGTACCAGAAATAATATACTGCAATGTGGGCAAAGAATGACCAATTCTGATTTTAGGCATGGAAAAGGTTTTATCCTTGGATAACTATTAGCTGAGAAAACTTAAAACATTTAGGATTATTGATTTAGAATTATAATGGACCTTCTTGGTTCAGTCCCATCATTTTACAAATGAAGAAACCAAATACCACTGAGAATAAGTAACCTATCCAGAGTCACAAGTAGTAAATCATAAAAATGGTATTCTTAACTCTGGTCTTCTCATCCTTAAAAATCCCTCTACTATATCATGCTGAAAGATTTGGTTTGCTTCTGTCACCCATGGCCCAGAAGACCATAAGTATGATAGGTTTACACAATCTCCATTTATTTCTAGGGACCTAACCTGAAATTGGTTATTTTCTCTCTTGTATCTTTGTTCCAAACTCCAAGATTTACTTTGGAGAAACAGCCTTGTGCTTTGAGGCAGTGACATACAATAGAATAAGACCTGGCTTTGAAAAGGACTTGGGTTTAAACCCTGTTTTGTTTTTAAATATATTTAAGTATATTACCTACATGACCTTGGGCAAGTAATTGGGGCTGGTAAGAATCTCATAGTCCACCCTTCATTTTATAGCTAAAAAATACTACTGAGGCCCAAGTGTGGCAGCTGTAGGGCAAACCTTAATACATTTAGTGGGCACTTAGAATGAGTATTATGAGATTTTCTCCCACTTACTACTCTACCAAACCATTCCATCACTCTGCTATGTGGAAATAAGTGGATGAGATACCAGCACAGTTAGGAAAATAATACTGGTGCCACTACACACATTTCTGAGTGTAGAGTCTATGGTTTGTTCAAACTGTGCATCTCTCCCAGCCATAACACAAAGGGCACTTAATAATTGATATTGCACTGTATTGCTAATTGTATCGCCTGAGTATGAATCTAGAATCTTTTATTACTTGTGTGTCCATAGTCAAGTCACTTTTCCTCTCTGGGTCTCACTTTATTTATCAGTTAAGAGGGACCAGTAGTCTGTAAGAAGTCTTTCAGCTCTAGATCCTCTGGTCTAATTTAGTATGAGGCAGTACAAAATGTACAAAATGTTTTTTAGCATAAAAATAGAAGGATATGTGTTATCCTTATAATAAATATTCATCTGGCACACACAGAATATTTTGAATGTGTATGTTTTTCATAAATAGTGGTTTTGTATTTATAATTGAGTGCCACAATATATCAGTTATACTGAAAAATCAAATTAATTTTCCTTTCTGGCAATAATTAAGAAAGGGATACCAATCTCATTTAATTTTGAGTTTCCTTTTAGAGTTAATAAAAATCACTGTCAATCAGCATGTATTTACTGAACAGCTCATACGAGCTCAGTACCATGTTAGGCACCAAGGGAGATAACTGCCTGAGTCACTCAAGTGTATAATATAATTGCAAAAAATAAGCATTTTTTTATTTTCATGCTTTTGTATTCAAATTCTGTGCAAAATGTTAAACATATTTGTTTATCGAGTGTACTATCCAAAGATAGTATTTGGTGACACTTATAGTAACTATTAAATTGTTAGTATAGGTTTGACTCAAAAATGTCTATTTAATGTCTATTTAAATTATTAAAACTGCAGTTCTTTTCACTGTTTTGAAATATGGATATGCATAATATATATATATATATTTTAAAACACAGGTCAGTACTTCAAAATAAAAAAACAAATGATTAAAAATTCCTCCAAATAACTAATCACAATGACAGAAATGGAGACTAAAATATCTTTGAAGTTTCACCTAATCTCATCAGTTTGGGAAAGCTGACAAAAGCATGGAATAGTCAGTCAATATTGGAAAACTTTGTAGAAAAGCAAAGTACACCAAGAGCCATCATTGGAACTATGAATTGGTCCTGACATTCTGGAAAACAATCAGAAATTATCCTAAGAACATAACTTAAATCGCCATATCCTACAACTCCATACTTTAAGATGGGATTTTAAAAAGATATAAAGGCAAAGATAAAAAGAAAGGTCTCATTTATACTAAAATATTTATCAAGCTTCTTATTTAATGTAGTTGCAAAGAAGTGGAAACAAAGCAGATGTCCCTTGATTGGGGAATGGCTGAATAGATTAAAGCACATGAATGTAATTGAATATTTCTGGGCTATAAGGAATGATGATTATGAAAAACACAATGGAATATTGGAAGCATATTTATTTTGTATTTCTCTTGCTTTCTCTCTCCACACACACACAACATATCTAAATGTATATCTGTATGTGTGTGTATACATACACATACACACATACTTACATATGTGCTTATGTGCATGCACAAAAATATCTCTATCTCTAATTCTGTCTCAACATATCTAACCCAAAGAATCCATTCCATCTTAAAGTCACAGGAGCATCACCTAGAGTCTCTTTGTTAGAAGGTATTGCAACTTTTGTTACATATATTTATTTCTTCCATATACAACATGCACAGGTTTCCTCCTTTGGTGAAACATAGAGTTAGCAGCTTCTCACATCTTCATCTCCCCCTACTCTATTGCCATACCTGTGTCCAGTATAGTTCTTGGTTAAATAAATGCTTGTTGATTGACTGGTGGACTATTTGAACTGTGAATTGCAAAGTGAAGTAAGCAGGGCCAGAAAAAATAATTTACACAATAATAAAAAAATGCATATGGAAACACCAACAAAAGTAAATCTGAAGTCTGTGAAATTATTATGATAAAGCTTGGCCCCCAAAAGAGATATACAAAAGCACCTCTGATATTCCCTGAAGAGGGGGAAGATGAGGGGTATGGAATATTGCATGTAATATTGACTCGGTTAGTATATTGATTTGTTTTATTAAACATTTTCTTTTTATTCTGTATCATAAAGGATGACTCTTTGGAATGGGGGACGTATAAAGGAATGAAGGTTGAAGGTAATGGAAAAATTAAAAATAATATAATAAAGTTGATTAAATTCTACTAAACATATTTTAATGTTATGAGAATATTATAATTTCATAAATTAATATTTCTTTAAAAAACAGGATGTTCTTTCAAAGTGATGAAAACTGAGCTCATATTATTTGACATTTCTTTAGGTTGCTTGAACTTTATTGTGTCATAGACAGTTTTTGCAATTTGGTGAAACCTATGAACCCCTTTTCAGAATAATGCTTTGAAATGCAGAAAATAAATTTTACATAAAAAAACTAATTAAAGAGAAATAGTTATTTTAAAACAAAAACAAGTTTACACATCTCAGGTCATTAGATTACCCTTTTCAGAATCCCTAGGCAAATGAGCCCCTACTTAAGCAAGTAATCCGATTCTCATAAAATGTGCAAAATGTCCCAACAAGATCATACAATTTCAAATAGAACAAAATCTTGCCATGCACACGTGAATATCTCCTGGGTTGAGATGCCCTAATTCTATTCTGGAATTGCTTATTTTGACCAAGTCTAAGTCTATTGAGTTCTCTTTATTTTTTGTTCTAATCCTGAGGGTATTAGTAGCTAATTTTTGTTTTATTTATTTTGTTACACACACACACACACACACACCTACTAGTTCTGTGATTTCATTATGATACCTTATTTTTGTTTTTTTAAAAACAAACAAGAAACACAGAATATGTGTCTTCCCTGGAATCTTTTTATTTGCTAGAAGTTCTAAAATAAATTTCAAAGAACTTTTTGTCATCATATGAAAAATCATAAGTGCTCCTTTAAAGTAATAGAAAGATCAGTAGATTTGGGGGTAAAGGACACAGCCCTAAGACCAAATTTCAAGTAACTATATTGATTATTAGTCACATTTTTATTTTCCTTAAGTTGCCTCATCTATACAATAGTTGATAGTATTTGCATCTTTGTTATCACTAATCATAACTAACATAATTTATAGAAAATGGTTCTTTTTTTTCATTTCATTTGATCCTCACAACAACTTTGTAAGGCAGATATTTTAATATTTCCATTTTACAGATGAGAAAAGGGGTTCAAAGAGAATAACTTGCCTAGGTAAAAATCATATAATTAGTAATTTCCTAAAGTGAAATTCAGACTTAAAGATTTTTTTGACTCCTACATTCTATCTCCCAAGCATGATTAATTATTACACAGGGTATGCTATGACTTAAACTTTACATTAGTATTAAATACCTATAGAAAAGTGAATGATTACCATTGTTCTGTAGCCCAGTCTATAATAATGGCAGCATGGGGTAATAGAAAAAAGCATTCTGTTAGGAGTGAAAACAAACAAGGAAGCAAAAAAACAAAAAAAACCTGCCTTAAAACCCTAGCTTGAACATTTAATATGCTTATGACTCTTCACAGGTTATAATCTATATTTAGCTCAGTCAGTTCCATATTGTTGTTTTTGTTCAGTCATGTCCAACCCTTTGTGATCCCATTTGAGATTTTCTCAAGCTCATTTTGGCAGAAGAGAAAACTGAGGCAAACAGGGCTAAGTGACTTGCCCAGGGCCACACAACTAGTAAATTTTAGAGGCCAAACTTGAATTCAGATTTTTCTGATTCCAGGCCCAATGCTCTATGCATTTTACCATGTAGCTGTCTAGTCAATTCCATACGTAAGTCAGAGATGTGTTGGAATTTACAGAGATCCATAAGTTTATAACATTGTTAGTTTTCCCTGATGATGATGATTTTGTGGATCCTTCATGTTCCCTTTATCAGTTAATAATGAAGTATCCTATACACACAACTTGGAAAAGCAACCATGTATGCTTCTAAAGTATACATATTCTAACAATAGGAAATTTATTCTATTAGGATATGTATACCTTAGAAGCATAACTGACTGGACAAATTTATTTGAATGCAGAAAAATAAACTGTTTTCTTTACAGAAGGGAGGAAAATGCTTTCTAATTCTGAAAAAAAGAAAATACCAAGAGAAAAAAATTATTTATATAACTGTGTGCATGTGTTGATGAAACCTAATAAAAGAAGAAGTAAAGAAAATATAGAAAGGACAAGATATTTAGCTTCATAATGTAACTTGTATTAAGCTAGGAGGTAATTTGTCATATTTGTCTACATCTGATAACTCACTATAGAAAGGGTCATAAATTTTCTGAAAATTATTAAATTATAGTATCTGTATATATGAATAAATGTACACATATCTACATACATTTATATGTGTGAATACAATATATATTCCCACAAATAACCACACACATATTTTTAAACTATATATAAGTTATTCATACATATACAACACCTATTACATAGTAATTTAATAAGCTACATACACATCCAACTCTGTGGTTTTATAATTTTAACGACATTATAGCATGGAAGTTCCCTCTATCAATGCTGATTGGCAGCTTGCAATTCATTTGTAATTGTATGTTAGAAAGTTTTCTAAAGCATTAAGCAGTTCACTAATTTGCCCACCATCACAGGACATTAGAAGCAGCATTTGAACCCAGATTTTTCCTGTCTTGAGAGCTGGTTCTGTATACATTGTACTATTCTACTTCTCTAAAGTTTTACCATAATTTGGTAAGCACTGTCCCATTCTTGGTCTGTTTTATGCTGATTCTCCCAAAGTTTTAAACCCAATAAGTTGTTTTAAAAGGATAGTTACAACAGAATATTGACTATTTCTATTTCACGTTATTTTTTATTTGGACAATTACATACTAGTTGACATCTGGAGTCTATCAAATTCATTTGCAGAGAAGCCTTTTAGAGCCAATACACCTAATCTGGGCTTTCAGGAAAATGTTAAAGAGTGGACAAATTTGAGATAGTAGTTAATTCCTGTCATAAAGATCACTGTAAAGAAGAACTAAGTGGTCAACAAAAGTTCTAAGAAATTTTTCAGCTCCTCTGAAGTTGGGTCTTTTAGAGTAAAACTTCAATATTCTGTTTGAAGTGAATTCTTAGAACATCAGATCAGAGCTATTTTGAAATCTAAGTATAAAACACATTTCAAAGCCAAAGAGAAGTGACTTTTGGATTATAAGAGGTGTGATTATCAGGAAATGTGTCTGATTTTTTTTTAACAAATATATCAGAACTTGCCATCCAAATGAGAGTTGTCCTCTTTGACGTAGTTATCTTGGGAGGAGATTCATGCATTCCAGTGATGCTTTGAAAAAATACTATATAAATATGACTGATAGCTCATCTTTACTTGTGTGATTCCAAATTTGGATGATGAAAATAAATCAGAGAATTTAATAATCAGAAGGGACCTCATTGGTCATCTAGGCAAATCCATAGGTGAGAAAGAATCCCCATTATAATATTCCCAATAAGTACTCATTTACCCTTTACATAAAAGTCTCAATGAAGGGTGTGTGTGTGTGTGTGTTTGTGTGTGTGGGAGGGTATTTCATTTGATACCTTCCTCATAAGTTAGCAACCTTATATTTTTCTGGAGTTCTAATTTTTAGGAACATTTTTTTCTTTAAATTAAACCTAAATTTGGCTCTTGGTAATTTCTACCTATTGTCCCTAGTTCTGTTCTTAAGAGACAATTCTCACCCCTCTTCCACATATGAACCCTTTCAAGATTTGACAAATTCTTTCCAGTTTGTTCATTGGTGGCAAATCATTATTCTCTAAGAGTTTGATTTTGTTGTGGACAAAGTAAAATTATTGTGACCAAAATTTATGAAAATAGGTTTATGGAAAATTTTTGAAATCAGAAAGTCTTATATATTAATGTATTTACACATATATCTACATATCTACATTTTTGTACATATATAAATAAGCCAAGATATACATGCTTGCATAAAATACATTTAGATAAGTAGTCTTGTCCTCTAATTTCATCTATGTAGGAAAATAAACACTTGAAAACTTTTTCCACTTTTGCAGGTCAGCAGCTCATCTGTAATTTAGAGTCTTAGAGAATTATCTAGGGACATGAAGAGGTTAAACAACTTATTCTTATAGTGCCACACATCTAGTATGTGCTAGACATAAGATTTTAGGCCAAAATATTTTCCCAAATAAAAGTTGATTGAATGGAGTTGATTGAATTGGAGTTGATTGAATACAATAGTGGTAAGGCGAAATTGCTAGATGTGAAGTCTGAAGACTGGTTCACATTCTACCTCTTCTACTTACTCGTAGCATAACTGTGGGCAAGTGCTTCAAATCACTGAGACTCACTTTTCTCAGTGAATTGGGGGCATTCTAGATATTGGGCAACACCTTGGATCTGTTTGAGCTCTAAGATATCAGATTATAAGACCTTGGAATAGAACGGTAGTAATAGATAACACCTTGGAAATAGGGTGAATTAAGTTTACTAGTTACATAGTGATTCATTTTGCTCTTATGCTAGATTACTCTGAATGCCACTTTTAGTTAGGTTGGAAGTTAAACTTAATTTTTTAAATCTCTAGAAATGTGAAAAGTTCTCAAAAATGTAATATAGATTATGACAGAGATGAATTATTCAATTTGGGAGTTAATGTAGTTTCCAGAATCTTCATGATTTTTTTATAATGAAGAGAACAATTTATTTTTTAAAAAGTAGTTAAAAATGAAAATGGTTTTATACCACTGAGTGGTCAAAAAAAGAAGTTCCTAAGACATTTGTTCCATTCTTTTCTCCAGCTGTGTTTGGTTTTCTGCAAGTTCACCTCTAATTGGATCATGGCTACACAGGGAGGTGGGTAAGAGATTATAATATATTCATGGTCAGTTTTGTCATTCTCTTGGGGATACTTTTCTCAGTGTGTACATATGTTTCAATGCAAGCCTAAAAGAATATTCACCCCACCATGACTAGGTTAGCCAACAACTTTTGCAGTAAGGGATGGACCATTGACTTTGATAGGCAATTATCTAACCAGGGCAAGGAGTAGCAGTCTGTCAATTGCCCATCACATTCCCCTCTTCCCTTTCACCAGGAGATAGTTCTCCCTCTGAGTTTGTCACAGTGATGGAAAATATTTCCTCTGCTCAACATTTTTCCCCTAGACCTTTTAGAAAAATTATTGTTACAGAATATGATAGAAATATTTTCATTTCAGAGAAGCAATTTAGTAGAAGAGTAGACAGCATTTGCATTTGGAGCCAAGAGTGACCTGGGTTTGAATCTCACCTCTGCTGCCTGTGGTCTGCCTTTGTCAAGTGATTATACCTTTCTATATTTTAGTTTTTCCCTATCTGTGAAATGAGGATAATAATACTTATCCTATTGATGTTATAGGTTTTCTCTGAGGAATGTACTTTATAAACATGAATATCCATTATAAATATGGGCTACTATGACAGATTTTATTATTGCCTCCATCCTTTCCCTCTATTCCCACAGCCAGCAGCCTAATCTAGGGTCTAATTACTTCCTGCCCAGACTACTCCCATAACCTAATTTTCTCTGATGTAAGTTTCTTCATACTTTTATCCACCCTCCACATTGACACCTTAAGTAAGTTATCTGAAGCACAGATCTAAATGTTTTGTTTTTCTATTCAGTCTGTTCCAGTGGCTCCCTATGACCTCTAAGATCAAGTCTGAACTCTGTTAGGCATTTAAAGACCTTCACAACTTGTACACAATCTATCTTTGAAATCTTCTTGTACACTCCTGTCTTTCATACAAACCACATTCTAAACAAATTGGCTTTCTTGCTGCTCTTCACACAATGCCATTGTACAGTCTGACCCCTCTAGCCCTCAAAGGTATTCACTTCTCAAAAGCCTTAGAAGTTTCCTTTAAGGTACAGAACAAGCTACACTTCCACATGATTCCTCAGTTCCTAGCCATTCCTCTCCAAAAAGAAAAAAATAGATATCATTTTTACATTTTTATAATACTGCTTAGTTCAAGGCAGGTAGGTGGCATAGAGCATAGAGCCTGGGCCTGGATTCAGGAAGACCAGAGCTCAGATCTAGCCTTAGGAACTTACTAGCTGTGTTATCCTGGGCAACTCACTAAACTTCTGTTTGTCTTAATCCACTAGAGAAAGAAACTGCAACCCTTCCAATACTTTTACCAAGAAAACTCCATGGGCAAAATAGATATTTAATGAATACTTGTTGCTTTATGTATTGATTGTTTTCTCTTTCTTAGAATATTTGCAAAGTACAAGATAGAATGAGGAAAGTATTTTCCTGAAACCTCAGAAAGTAAACAAGCAGTTTGGAAACTAATATGAAAAGAAGCATCATTACTCTTTTCTAATGCAGCAACATAGAGAGATTATTAAATTCAGTCAAATAGGGGAAGATATTCACTCAACACCAAATAAAAATGTTAATCCATGAAGTCACTAGAAATGTTACAGCATTCTAAAAGGCAAATCCATGTTGTATTTAAGTGGAAATGTTATTGCCACTCATTTAGATTTAGGCTAAAGTCATCTTCCAAATAGTTGTCAGAGTTTAATCGTTGAAATTATGATGCAGACCCCCCCCAAAAAAAATTTCCAGTATGAATTACTACTACCTATGCCCAATTGATCCTGCTGCATCTAGGTGCAGAGAACATAAATACTAATCTGCTGAAGACCCATTCACAAATACACATGCATAGAAACTCGAGCTGTAGGAAGAGGTTCAATTTGTTTTTGTTGTCAGTTCAATGTTATCATATCAGATTGATTAGAATATTGAACTTATAGTTTATTATCCAAACAAAACAAGTAGTGGTAGGCTATCAACTATCTATTCCTAGAGAAAAATGAATTGTTATAACCCAAATTGGTATGAAAAATGAATCCAATAAAGATTATGTAAATGGTAGTTGTTATATCCTGTTATTATAATTCGTGCTACATATTTCCATTGGTCTGGATCAGAAAGCAGGGACTGTCTTTTGCCTTTTTCTGGGTAGAGGATAATAAGAACTTGGAGGATAAAGAGGTGTATATTAAAGATCATAACTGAGCTTGTCCTTAACTGAGAATTAGGGATTCAAAGTAATAAAGATGAAAAAAGAAACATTGTAAGCATTTTGGACTGCTTCTCACACATGCTAACAGTCTGGCCATGGGGGAGTAATTTTGTTCCTTTATGTCCCAAGCAACTTTGTAGTGAGTACAATATTACTGGAAAATTGTCAATCTGCATTGGCGAAGGGCATTTCCACACAATGAATTCTGTATATCCTATAAAATTGAAGGTATTGAACATACCTTTCCCATAAATTTCATATTCAAAGGAGCAAAGGATCATCAATTTTAGAACTTAAAGAGGACTTAGATGTAATTCAAACTTCTGAGTTTACCAATGAGGAAACTAACGTCCAGAAATGTAAAAAACAAAACAAAACAAACAAAAAACAAACCAAGAACTAACAAACAAACAAGTAAGTATATAGGTACTAAATAGGAGACCCCAAAACTGAAACTGAATCCTTTTATTTTAAATCCAGTGCTTTTGAGATCTGGGTTTGTGGAATTTCATTATAGAAACATATGATCATTAAAAAGTTGATGCACTCAGAATAATCCCATAATTATATGGAAAAAAAGATAATTCCCAACAAGTGGGCATGTTTGAAGGCAGTGTATTATGGTGGGATGGGAATCCCTGGTGGTCAGCTAAAAAAAGAAACCTAACCTTACTTCTTTTTTTTATTATTCACAGAGATATAAGCTGAGGCATACAAAATTCCAAAGTTGGGGGCAGAGCCAAGATGGCAGCGTAGAAGCAGCAAGGTCCCGCAGCTCCCACACCGCCACCCTAAACACCCAGAAAATACGAGCCCAGACAAAGTCTAGGAAAGTCTAGGACTCTCAGACTCACAAAAATACAGAGAACACAGCTCTCGCTGAAGGCAGCTCGGCAGCAGGGGCTCAGCGCGGCCGCTGGAGTGGAGGCTGGAACAGAAGCCGAGACCGCGGCCAGGCCTGGGACGGTGGGA
>CM053595.1:165780297-165798512 GCA_028646575.1 Pseudocheirus occidentalis | reverse complement strand
CTTGCTGAAAGTGCACCCCAGGACCACCACCCAAGACCACGATCCGGATCCAGGCCGCTCAATGCAAGAACACTTGGCCCTGATCAATCGATTCAGCCCCCCTGCTGAGTCCGCAGGCTGGGGGCTCTGAAGCAGCCTGGTGGGGGCCGCCAGTGGATCCAGCAGTTCCTTTCCCCCGCTGCTTCTTTGTCCCAGGGTCAGAATGGCTGAACTGCTTTACCCCCCAAATTAATTTTCAAAGTTTCATTTTCACTAACCGTATCTGAAGATTTAAAGATCCCCTTAGGCCGGTGCTTTAGATTTTATTTGAAGTAGACTCAAGCTGCTGTTTGGGAGGCTCTGATGCTCCTCCTGGCTGCCCTGAGGTCTTGCCTGGCTGTGGCTCTGGTTTTGGGCTGGCTGGGTCTCTGCTCCGCTGCAGTGTGAGCTGCCTCTCTCCTGTCCTGCTCCTCATGCCTTGGCAGATGTGTGGAGGCTGTAGAACCTCTGCAGGCTGGGTTCGGGGCTCAGCTCAGCTCCTTCTCACTGCCCCAGGCCTGGCCGCGGTCTAGGCTTCCGGCTGTTCCAGCCTTCACTCCGGCCGGGCTGAGTCCCTGCTGCCGAGCTGCCTTCAGCAAGAGCTGTGTTCTCTGTATTTTTGTGAGTCTGAGAGTCCTAAACTTTCCTAGACTTTGTCTGGGCTCATATTTTATGGGTGTTTAGGGTGGCGGTGTGGGAGCTGCGGGACCTTGCTGCCATCTTGACTCCGCTCCCTGAAATGAGAATTTTGCAAAGTACTTAGCTTAGTAGGTACTCAATTGATAAAGTCAAAGAGGACCTATTTGTGGGTTCTAAAATATGGAAAAACTAGAACATTTCAGTGAAAAAAATACTAAAGATGCTTTATTAAAGTTGAGGCAAGATGTGTAATGTACTAGGCCTCAGACTGGGAAGATTTGAATTCAAATAGAGTGACACTGACCTCTTGTTTTTTTCAGAACAGGACAATTCACCGCTTCCATTTGGGCATATTCTTTGGTTTTTCCCTGTGACTTAAAGGCTCTTTGCTCCAAAACTGACTTCTCTGGTTTCCTTTAAGTCCTGATTAAAATTCTATCTTCTTCACAGAACCTTCTGCAACCTCTCTTAACGGCAATACCTTCCCTTTATAACTATCTTCTATTTATCATATATATGTATATATACGTATATGTATGTGTATATACATATATATTTGTATGTGCATATATGTATATGTGCGTACACACACACACACACACCCGTGTGCTGTGTCTTCTGTAAGAATATTAGCTCCTTGATGACAAGGTCTGTCTTTTACCATTCACCATTTTTGTATCCCCAATACTGAGCACATTTGGCCTGCTAAAGAGTAGGTGATTAATGAATGTTTATGGAATGATTGATCTGGTCTCTGGCACTTTCTAGTTGTATGATTCTGAACAAGTCACTTACCTTTGGACTGCCTCAATTTCTTCATCTGTAAAAAGGAGACAATAATATCACCTAGCTCACAGGCTTGTTTTAAATATCAAATGGTATCATATTTGTAGTGCCTGGCACATAATA
The DNA here is from genome assembly GCA_028646575.1 of Pseudocheirus occidentalis. Lineage (NCBI taxonomy): Eukaryota > Metazoa > Chordata > Mammalia > Diprotodontia > Pseudocheiridae > Pseudocheirus > Pseudocheirus occidentalis. The sequence goes on along the minus strand of CM053595.1, from coordinate 165,796,946 downwards.
GGTATTCAAAAATGTTTATTGACTGACAAATTTCCTGAAAACTGAGAGAAAAAGGACAATTTCTCTGTATGGTAATAAAAACTTGTAATCTCAGCCATGCCATTACAGCAGCTAGTGAAAGGACTCTGGATATGGAATCTGCAGATTTGTGTATCAATTCCAGCCCTGTCAATGGTCCCCCTGTATTGTGTTGGTGAAATTGTTTGTCCTGTGTTGGTCTCATGTTCTTTTTTTGTTAAAAAAGATTACTTCTTCAAGTTGTGGTATATGAATGTAATGAAATATTATTGTGGTATAAGAAATGAGGATCAAATGGACTTCATAATAACCTGGAGAGACATATATAAACCGATGCTGAGAGAGAAGAGCAGAACCAGGAGAAATTTGTACACAGTCACAGACACAATATATGTGTGACGACTAACTTCAATAGACTTCGCTCCTCTCAGCAATATAAGATTATAGAACAATTCCAAAAGACTCATGATTGAAAGACATATCCACATCCAGAGAAAGAACTACAGAGTCCAAATGCAGCTTGAAACAAACTACTTGCTGGTTTCTTTTTCTTGTTTTGTTTCCTCTTTCCCACTGATCATTCCATCAGTTATAATCCTTTTTTACAACCTAATGATTGATGCGAAGATATTTGTAGATCCTATATTTGATTGCATGCTACATTGATGAGGGGAGGAGAGGGAGGGGGAGAAAATCTGAAACTCAAGGGACTGTGGAACTGAATGTTGTAAACTAAAAGTAAATAAACCAATTTAATTTTAAAAATAGATTAGTTATTGATTGCCTCTAAGATCCCTCTCCATTCCTAAATCCTATGATTCTATGACATTATCACAGAATTCAATAGCTCTCATTGACCCCCATCATATCTCCAGTAAGAGTCTCTGGCTTCAGATTCTTGGTCCTGCATTCACAAGGCCAGCTGAATTCACCACTGTGAATCAGAGACACAGAGTCTGTAGAGCTCATGAAGTTTGCTACTGGCTTTTGGCAGAAGCAGCCTCTTCCTGTGAAAATGTGTCTGTGCCTTCTTAATGCTGCATTACAGAATTACCCCAGAGACACTCCAAAGGCAAAGATCTATCAAACTCTTTGCAATTTTTCTCTGGGCAATCAGGGGCTACTCCTGGGATACTTGCATCCCTCTAAGACATTTTCCAAAGCTCATTAGAATCCAGTTTAGCACTCTGTTCTGGCCAACTGTCAGATGGCTTTGACTGCTGCTTGCTAATGAACTGTAAACTGTCCCGGGAATAAATGCAGTCTTTGCCTTTAGGAGCACCACTCGGCTCCATCACTGATCACACAGTGGGTTTCCATGAAGTTCCGTTATCTTTGTAGTGCTTACAGCTGTGCATAGAAAAACACAGTACATTATAACACTAGACCGGGCTTAAGTCAGAAAGAAAACCTAGGGAATGCAGGAATTGTGGAAAATGTTTAATAATGCCCTGTAATACATTGGCCTTGTATACAGTAGGCGGTGAAATTATACTCCTTGAATTAAATTCAACCAAAGGCAAATTGAAACATCTTCCAGGAGCATTCATCTATCACTGGGAAGCCTTCGCTAGACTGCGGTCTTGTTGAAAGTAGAGACTGGTCTTTGCCATCCTCCATATTGCCAGTGCTTAGCACAGTATCTGGTATATACCAGTCACTTAATAAATGCTGGTTGACTGTGAACTCATCAATAAAAATACTAACAGCTAAGCAATAGGGTCATAGTCAAGATGGCAGAAGGTATAGGATTTAGAGTGTAATAATAACAATGACAATATGATTGACATTTATGTAGCTCTTTGACATGTGGAAAGTGGACTTACATGCATTATTTCATGTTAGTCTCATAATACCACTATCAGAAGAATGTAGCAAATATCCTTCATTTTACCAAATAAATTGAGACCCAGAGATTTTATGTCTCGATCTTTTTTTTTCTTTTTTGGAGGACAGTTGGGGTCACTTGGCTAGGTTTTGTGTTAAGTGTCTGAGGCTGGATTTGAACTTGGGTCCTCCTGACTCCAGGGCCAGTGCTTTATTCACTGCACCACCCACCTGCCCCAACTGCACCACCCAGCCACCCCTGACCCAGAGATTTTAAATACCTGTGAAATGAAGGCCTTGGTCTTAATATCATCTAATCTCCTTTCTGGTTCTAAATCTATTACCTCCATGATCACCCTATGATTTAGAATTGGAAGGGAATTTAGAAGTTATCAGGTATGATCAACTCTTTCTTAAGGATCAAGAAATTGAGACCCAAAGAGATTAATCGACTTGCCCAAACCACACAGGCAACTGGAGAGAGTCAGGATCTCTGACTCCAAACCTAGTACACTTATCACTGTACCACCATGCTCCTATGAGAGACAGAGAGAGAGACAGGGAAAGAGAGAGATAAATAGACAGACAGAGGCAGACACAGAAAGAGATATGAAGAAAGACAAAGAGAAATGTAGAGAGACACAGAGAAAGAGGCAAAAGGATGCAGGTAGAGAGACTAAGTATAGGTAGATGCAAGGAGCCGAGTCCCTACTTTCATAGTTCTCCTTTTGTGTTCTAGGTTTCTCTGGGTTATGGCAGTGAAGAAAGAGTGAATTAGGCAGTTCATTTCCCCTCCAATAGTAAAATAAATTGAAGAGTCAGGCAACCAATACTCACTTTTTTATCCAAAGGACGACAACGTAATTTATAAAGGACTCATTCACTAATTACCTTGTATTCAGTTACTTTTATTTATTCAATATTTACTTCTGTCATTGTTGTCTCCTTTGTCAGAATATTAGTTCCTTTATGAATAGATATCATTTAACTTACTCTCTTTGTATATTGAAGTTTTTGCACTGTTTTTGGAACATAGTAGGTGATTAAAGAATACTCATGCATTTATTAATGTCACACGTAAGCTGAGAGGTATTTTACGACCTGATTTACTCCATTAGTAATCTCATGATGCCAACAGAAAGTAAAGGAGGTCTCTAATATGTTGGGATGATCCTTGTGGTGAAATCAAGGATTTATCAATGTTTTCAAATATCTAGTCCTCTTCTTTTGTGGCCTCTGATGGATGACTCCTGTGCTGTGAATTTCTTGCTTTCTCCATCCCAACATCTTATCAAGTATCTACATGTTCCTCATGATCCTGTGCAACCGTACTTAGTCATCATCATGGTCATCACCATGGTCATCATCATCATCATCATCATCATCATCATAGCTTTTATATAACACTTTAAGTTTTGCAAAACCTTTTCTGTACATAATCTCATTTCATCCTCACAACATTCCCGTGAAGAAAGTGCTATTATTGACTCCACTGTACAGATGAGGAAAGTGAAGTAACTTTCTCCGGGTCAAACAAACAGGAAGTGACTGAAGCGGGATTCATACCCAAGACATCCTGAGTTCAAGTTCAATACTGCCCATTATGAAATTTACTTGTCTAGCAGTACAAAGTGACAGATCTATTAACAGATATAATCTTTATCTATTGCCATTTTCCCTGGAAATCTGCAGATCATAGCTGAACCAGAGGTGAAATCTCAGAGGTCATCTAGTCCATCTAGTCCAATTCCCTTGTTTTACAAAATACGAAATAAAGGCGAGGGTGCTTAGATAAACTGACCAATTTCTCACACGTAAGAAGTGGTTGGAAAGGTTGCAGTTTTTAATCAGGTCCTTTGATGGCCAGTTCAACACACTTTCCAATGTACTGTGCTATCTCTTAGAGGGACAGAAAAAGGAAGAAATCTATGGCTAGAGAAGCGGGCAATGCAAATGCCTTGAACTATGAGCTTAAGTGTGATTAAATTTTGCAAAAAGACTTTGTTAAATCTTTGATGGCTCCAAATGAGGCACCTTGAAATTCCCTTCCCCTATAATAGTTATAATGGTAACTCACAATTATATAACCCTTCAAGGTTTGCAGGTTTAAAAAAATGCTTCTCTTACAAAAACTCTAAGTGTTGGAGAATGCAAATGCTTTTCACCCTGTTTTAAAAATGAAACAAGTAAGGCTAGACAGGTGAAATGACTCATTTATTTGCCTATGATATTACAGTTAGCATTGCAAATTATAGAACATCAGAACTGGAAAGGTCATCAAACGCCATCTAGTCCAACTAGTCTTTTAGCAAATAGCAGGTGACTGACTACCTAAAAAAGAAAATCCCTGGTAAGAATCCATCCAATGGCCATACCAGGATTCAAATCTTATTCTCAACTTCTGGTTGAATGTATTTTCATAACACGATACTGAAGATTTTCTATTTTTAAAATGATGTAAGTGCATAGACATAGTGTTTTTTTTTCTAGCATGTAAAGCAACTTTGCCAATTTCATTTAAAAAAAATAATCTTTTTCCCCCATCAATGTCTGAATAGTATGTAATGGACAGATGTAAAGAAAGGCCCTTGGAGAAGTCAAAGCATTCATTTTTAAAGGTTTGCTTATGAACAAGCCATTTTGCCTCTCTGAACCAAAGTTTATTCATTTGTAAATTGGAGGGAAAGATTGATTAAATGATTTCTGGAGTCTTTTCTATTTTAAAATGTATAAATTTATGATTAGATGGAATTGAGATGCCATTATTAAATACAATAATCCTACAAATTGACAATAGTGATATTTACAATTTGGCAGGAGAAGGGAAATAAAGATAAGCTAATATTTCCATTTCATATGAATTACATATTGAGAGTCCATTCATTTAACATGCACCCATGAACATAAGAAAAACATCTTGCCCCTTAAACCACATTCTCCAGTTTAGCAAACTGAAAAAGAAATATTTAATAAGGCAAAGTACATTACATGCAGAATAAGGCATATACTGTGACCCATTTCTAGGTAAAAAAAACAAAGAAACAAACACAACAAACCAAAGTGCTAGAGTTTTTCTTTCTTTTACTACAATATATCCTTTTAAACACAAAATAAGGCTTTTTTTGTTTAATATCATATGAGCACTAGACTAGTTAGTTCCCCACAGGCAGCTTTAAATGACATTTGAAAACTATTTTTGCTTCAAACATTGTTCACTTTTTTAAAGGTCTGTGATTGCTTTCAAGGAAGCCCTTATGTAAAAAATTTACTATATTCAATCAACTACAGATATGACCTCTCCAATCATTTCTAAACAAGATAGGAATAGACAGTGGGACACCTATGACAAATTCGACTTTATAGAAAATGGAAATGCAGAGAGAAATTGGGGACCATTGCCATTCTTTTCACAAAGGAGTTCTTAGTGCAACTGAATCAAGAAAACAATGGGAAACCAGGGGGACCAGCAACATTGGTTATCAAACTCCAACTGTCTTTTACAAAGAGAAGCTACAGGAACATCTGCCAAATTCAGCAACTTGAATATCCCTTAAAGAATTACAGAAATCAAAGAATGTAGCACAGTGGAGAAAAAAATAGTGCTTGGCTAAGAGCCAGAAGATTTAGGAAGAGCTAGGTAGTGTAGAGAATAGAAGATTGGACTTGGAGATAGAAAGAACAGTTTGAATATTGCCTCATATACTTGCAAGCTGTGTGACATTGTCTCAGTTTCCTTATCTGTAAATTGGGGATAATAATAGTATCTATGTTACAGAACTGTTGAGATGTAAATTAAATGACATTACATACATAAAGTGCTTTGTGAATCATAAAGTTCTCATTAAATCTTAGCTGCACTGCCAAATACCAATGATGTGACCTTAGTCAAGTTGCTTAACCTTTTTGAGATAAAATTCCTTAATCTACAAATGAAGAGATTGGACTAGATAATCTCTAAAATCCCTTGCAGGTTTAAGATTCTGGATCTTGAAGTTTATACAAGGAGCTGAAGCATTTGCCAGCATTATTGCTGGCAGAGGACACCAGTGGGTTAGTCACAGATGAATCCAGATAACAACAGTATCTTCCAACTGAGTCAACAAGAATACAGGTCTCATTAGAACACAAGGATTAGAAGTGAATGGTTCTCTAGAGGGGCATCTATCCTAATTCTTTCTTTCACTGATAAAAAAAAAAAAACCCAAGACTCAGAGAAGGGAAGTAGCTGGTCCAAGGTCACACAAGAAGGAGGTACCAAGATTTATTCAAATTCAGTGTTCTTTCTATTATACTAAATTTTATCATTGTTGTTCAGTGATGTCTGACACTTTATAATCCCATTGAGGGTTTTTTAAGAAAAGAGAAGTTAGCCATTTCTTTCTCTAGCTCATTTTACAGATGAGGAAACTGAGATAAACCGGCTTAAATGACTTGCCCAGGTTACACAGCTACGAAATATCTGAGGCCAGAATTGAATTCAGAAAGATGAGTCTTCTTGATTCCAGGCCTGGAAATCCATCCACTACACCCCCTAGCTGCCCCACTATGCCAAATAGAATGTGGGAAATGCAGAATCCAGCAATGAACAGGACTAGGAATTAACTAGTACAAAAAGGGAAGAGAACCATATTCAAAGTAGAATCTCTTAACATGGCATGCACAGACATCCGGGTCCATGACTAGATGGGGGTCTAAGAACTTGTATATGAAAAAGCCCTTATTTTCATTTAGTTATAATTTAAATGTAATATTTATTTTAATTATGAAAGTAGGCAACTGAACCCTGTATTTATTTTCACAAAACTGCTAAAAGAGACCATGAGGAAACAAGAGGAGTGCATGGGGAAAGAAAAAGACAGAGATAGACTAAAGAAATCACCAGTATTGGTGCAATTCTGAATCAAGACAATCAGTTATAACAGGTTCACAGTGCAAGCATAAAGAGTGTTGTTTAGAACTCGAATATCTACAGAATTGAATGCCTTTCAACAGTTTACAGGGACTATTACAACCATGCCTCAAGGAGCGCCTCTGCTTCTTTGCCAGACTCTAATGGTCCTTAGATTTCTGACCTCAAGAATATCACTACATCTTTTGCAGACATACCTGAGAGAGTTAAGGGACAGCTTCAAAAATAAAGATACATCTATGGCTGACTTCAAGATATGGAATCAAAAGTTTTGTCAGTGGTGGCCATGGCTGGTAATAACATATGCCTTCTCCAGAACCCATCATATAGACTCAAGTTAAAAAAGACAGAGGGCATTTAGACTGGAAATGAGAATTCTCAGGAAGAACATGCTTACAATCTTCAAGTATAGCAGAACTAGAAGCAATGGATGGAAGAGGAAAAGGGGAAATTGTAGACTTGATATGAGGGGAACCTTCTTAACAATTAAAAGTGGACAAAAGTGGAATGGGATCCTTAACAGGGTGATGGGAATTCCTTTCCTCAGAGGTCTTAAAGAAGGTACTGGCTAACAACTTGTCTACAAAGTTATAGTGGAAACTTCTTTCATGTGTGGGTTGAAGTAGATTATCACAGAGGTCCCTCCCAACAGTCAAATTCTTTAATTCTGTGAAATCATTAAGGTAGAGCATAAGTAAATCAGAAGATGAATCCTTGCTGTTTGGTTGATGATTGAGATGAGACATAGAGACCACATTTAGCTAATGCTTAACTTTATCTCTAGCCTACCTTATCCTGGGTAAAGTTATCTTTCAATCTCCTGTTAGAGATAAACTTAAAATGTCTATGCTATTGGAAAAAAAAGCCTTATATCCAGTAGAGAGGTTTGAAGATGCCAGACAAGGATTTTCAAGGGGACTATTCAATGGGAAGAAAAATATCTAGGAGAATGAATTTGAACTATGGGTGGAGTTTTATGATCAGCAAGAAACATTTCCTTTTACCTGCCCTGGTAAACTCCAGGAGGCTCCAGGTGAAGAGAAAGCATTAAATGAACAATTATCAGAAAACTCCACCCACAGTTCAACCTTCACCCCATTGTTATAGTCACTCCTAGATGGAATTATAAAGACAATCCTACCTGTATATAGTTGCTGATATTTAGAAATTTGAAAGTTCTTGCAGACAGTTCAGCATCTGTATTATTGTGAACATGATAATATACCTTGTCTGAATTTGGTGCCATAGTCATACCCTAAGGGTACAAATCAATAAGAACTCATTAAGCACTTAATCTATGCCATGCATTGTACTGCCCAATGGGAAGAGACAAACTGAACAGTACCTACCCCTGAGAAAATGAACCTTGTGATGTTATTGGGGGGTGGGGACATGGATTGTATGTAAATAAGTAAATATAAATTATATACAAAGAGAATGCAAACCATTTCAGTCAAACATCCAATATTATCCCATAATTTGCATTAACATAAATATACTTACCAGCCTTAAAGTAATTACTTGGACAATTAGATTCATATACTCATTTCCTTTGATTATTTCTAGAAAGATATTCAGTTGTAACACAATGATAGATAAATGAATATACAAAGATAGCTATATGGATGTATATACACATATGCATTATACATACAGACATATATATATGTGGGGTGAGTATATGTTTTGTGTATATATGCACACACATATACATATGTGTAGATACAAATATATATATAAATACACAGTGCACACATGTATGCATAATAATACATATATGCATGTGTATGCACACATATATGTATGCATGTACATATAAACACACATACACTCTGTGTGTGTGTGTATGCATGTGTGATGTCAACTGTCAATGGATTGGATGCAAAGAAGAAGAGAGAATGAAGAAATAAGGTTGACATTTAAGTCGTTAGCCTCCATGACTGGAAAGATGGTGATGCCCTCCAGAGAAATAGGGAAATTAAGAAGAGAGGAGGGTTTAGGATGAAAATTATGAGGTCAGTTTTGAATATGCTGAGTTTAAGATGTCTAGTCTACAGGTTCATGCCGACCAATAAGCAATTGAATATGCAAGTCTGAAGGTTAGGAGAGAGTTTAACACTGGACAAGTACACCTTAAAATCTTCAACATAGAGTTGATACTTGAATCCATGGGAAGTATTATAATTACCAAGTAAAACAGTATAAAAGATGGTCCAGAACAGAGGCTTGAGAGACACCCACAATTAGTGGCTGTGTCCTGGATATTCATGCAGGAGAGGAGACTGAGAAGGAAGATTCAGATATATAGGACAAAAACCAGGAGAGAGAAGTGTGAAGAAAAGTGAGAGAAGAGAATATCAAGGAGAAGAGAGAGACTGCCAATGTCAAAGGATACATGGAGATCAGGAAAGATGAGGAATGAGGAAAGGTCATTAAACTTGTCATTTAAGAGCTCATTGGCAACTCAAGAGAGAGCAGTTTCAGTTGAATGATGAGGTAGGAAGTCAAACTGTAAGGAATTAAGGACTGAGAAAAAAGGAAATGGAGGCACCTGTCATAGATGGTCTTCTAAGGGAGTTCAGCCACAAAAGAGAGGAGAAATATAGAATGATAGCTAGCAGAGGTGGATAGAATAGTGACGGTTTTTTTTAGGATGGGGAAAATGGGTATGTTTTTGTAAGCATTAAGGAAAGAGTCAATAGTAAGGGAGACATTGAAGATAAATGAGAGAGTAGGGAGGAAAAAGTGTGCCATCATCTAGAAGAGACAGGGTAGAACAAGATAATATGCATATATAAAAGGGTTTGCCTTAGCAAGGAGGAGTCACCTAATAATGTGAGAGATGAAAGAGGAAAGGCAGAAAATATCTGGGTGTTATGAGATGAAGAAGAGGAGAAAAGAAAGGGTTCTCAGTTGAGATGAAAGGAACATAGTAAAAGTTTGGGGATTGTGAAAAGGCTTAGAAAAAAACATTATGGTGAATGGGGAAGTCAGTTGATTAGAGTGGTGTAAAACAATTATATTATTGGAGTGAGAACCTGTTTGAGATTATCTAACATAAACTTGTAGCAGACTTAGCAAAGTTTTGTGATTTTTCTCTATCTTTATTGAGCAGTACATGAGTAGGAACAAAGGCAGTGGATAGTGGAAGTAAATTAAAGCTGAGACTTGACAGGGCAAGTGTGGTGATAGGATAAGGGAACAAAGGACTAGAGAAAGGAAGACAGCATGGAATTGAACTGATTCACCAAAGGAAATGCAGAGGTGATAGCATGGGAAAGAATTTAGGAGTCAGAAGTTTGGAGATCAAAGTGAAGATAAAGATGAAGATTTGAGGTTGCAAGGCAAAGGAACAGACGAATGACAACAGATTATGATAAAATACATGTACGTGGTCACTCACAGACCACAACACAGGCCAAGAGAGCAGTAAACACCTCTCCTTAAATCTTACCACTTTGGAAGAACAGAAAATTTACAGGTTTCTAGATGTATCCCTGAAAAGAACTGCGAAATACCCCAGAAGCATGGGACAGTGTACCCTTTACCCTGGAAGCAGAGCCTTACTTTAACAAAGACTTAAAAGTCAACTGATAGGCTGCAGAAATGAACAAACAATGAAAACAAAACAAAACAAAAAAGAACGTTGACTGCTTATTATGATGACAAAGAAGATCAAAACACAGAACCAGAAGATACAAAGTCAAAGCTCCTCCATCCAATGCCTCCAAAAATATATGAACTGATCTTGGGTCATAGAAGAGCTCAAAAAGAATTTTGAAAATCAAGAGAGGTAGAGGAAAAATAGGAAGTAATACAAGAAAATCATGAGAAAAGAGTCAACAGCTTGGTAAAGGAGACATTTAAAAAGCTGAAGAATATAACACCTTAAAAACAGACTAGTCCAAATAGTAAAAAAGGTCAAAAAAGGCATTGAGGAAAATAATGCTTTAAAAAGGGAACTGACAATATGGTAAAGGAGATTCAAAAGCTACTGAAGAAAATAGTTATTTAAAAATTAGAATGGGGCAAATGGACACTAATGACTTTATGAGAAATTAAGAAGCAATAAAACAAAATCAAAAGAATAAAAAAAGACAATGTAAAATATCTCATTGGAAAAACAATTGATAAATGATCAATGATATAATTAGCTTTCAGATGAAGCAATCAGAACTTTCTATAGCCATATGAAAAAATAGTCTAATTCACTATTGTCTGGAGAAATGGAAATTAAAACAATTTTGAAATATTACATCATACCTACTACATTTACTAATAGGACAGAAAAGGTAAATGACAAATGTCAGTCGGGACTTGGGGAAAATGAGACTTTATTTGTGGAGTTGTGAATTGATTCAATGATTCTGTAGAACAATTTAGAACTATGCCCAAAGGGCTATAAAACACGTATACCCTTTGATCTAGCAGTGCCACTTTTAGGTCTATATCCCAAAAGAGATAAAAAACAAAACAAAAAGGAAAAGTATGTATATGTACAAAAATAGTTATAGAAGCTCTTATCTGGGGCAAAGAATTAGAACTTGAGAGGATGCCCATCAATTAGGGAATGGTTTAATGCTATGTGACTGTGATGGAATAGTTTTGTATTATAAGAAATAATGAGAAGGATAGTCTCAGAAAAAACCTGGAAAGATTTGCATGGGCTGATGCAAAGTAAAATGTACTGTGCACAAAGTAACAACAAATTGTAAGATGATCAGGGATGAATGACTTAGCCATACTGAGCAATACAGTAATCCAAAACTACGTTGAAGGTCATTATGATGAAAAATGCTCTCCATCCCTAGAAAAAGAACTGATGGTGTCTGTTCTGAAGAATGGTGTCTGAATACAGACTGAAGAATCCTTTTTTTACTCTATATTTCCTGGTTTTTTTTCTTGTCTGTTTTCTTTCACAACACGACTATTATAGATATGTTTTCTATGACCACATATTTATAACCTATATCATATTGCTTGCCTTTTCAATGAGGGGAGGGGTAGGGATGAAGGAAGGGAGAGAATTTTGAACTCAAAATTTAAAAAAAGGAATGTTAAAAATTGTTTTTACGTGTAACTTGGGAAAAGTATAGAAATCTCAGTGTGTAGTTGAGTTTGGGAAGAGAAAGGTGCCATGGCAAAGAAATGAACTGAGGAACTTAGAGGCAGATGAGGCAGTATCAGTGTGTATCTTGAAGTCTGTTTGTAGAAGGGTAGGTGCTGGAGAGGAAATAGTCATTAAACTCATTATAGAAAGAAGGGGAGTGTCATGGAGGTCAATAGACAACAGTACCAGAATTTTTATGAAATTAGTAGTAGTAGTAAATATGGATTGTAAATAAGGTAGTAAATATGGATTGAATGAACTTCAAAGTACAAGAGGTCACTGAGTGATGGTGGTAGAAGATGAGCTTGAAAGTAACGTTGGGGATCAAGGAGCAGTTTGATTTCCCTTCTTTGAACATTGAGTCAGTGGAAGTGAGTTAAAGTTCAACCAGTGTTGGAAAGGGAGATTTTGTCATCAGGAGTTAGCTGTCTCTCAGTGAGATACAAAAAAATGGAAGAACCATGAAAGAAAAATAAATTAAGATGAAAGCAAGCTTTTACATACAGAACATTATTATTAGGAAGGGTTGGGTTGAAAAAGATAGGAATAAGGCAGCAAATGGCATTTGAATAATGACAGAGAGGGGTTCAGAATCACTGGGATAAAGGTGGGGATATGACTAGGAGCAAGTTTGTTTCTCACAGAATGAATTTGGATAGGTTATCAATATTTCTAGAGGTCGTTCATTTTATCCACCTGTGCAATAATCTTAATAACCTTCAGTTAAAAAAAAAGAGTATGGAGATTTGTCTTAAGTCTGTATCTGAACTCAAATAGAAATGATGAGAAAAGTGGGCTGATAATAACTAACATAATACAGTCCATTAAAGTTAGCAAAGCACTTTAAGTATGTCTTATGTTGACTTCGCAATGTCTTTACGAGGGCATATGAGAATTATTATCTTAATTTTAGCAGATAAAGAAACTGAGGCATAGAAGAATTAAATTACTTGTCCAAGTTCACTCTAGTAGGAAACATCAGCAGTGGGATTTAAACCTGGTACTTCCTGACTTTGGGTCTAGCACTGGAAGGATGGGCATGTTCCAAGAACTGGGGTGTGTGTGTATGTGTGTGTGTGCGTGTGTGTGTGTGTGTGTGTGTGTGTGTGACTTAATTCATTTCACCGAATTGTAAGTCTTTTTAAAGGACTGCTTCCTTTATTCACTTTCGTTTTGTATTGATGGCCCAGCATGTCTCTAGTTTATTCAGTCAGGTCGGTACAGTTATTGCCTAATACATACACTTAAAATAAGCAAATTGGTGGCTATGGAAACACAGTATTTCAATTGAAATACAACAGAGTTTTCATGTCTTCTTACCAGCCAAAAGAAACAGATCTACCAAACCACATATTTTCAGTGAGTGGGAGGGTCCAAGCATTTTTTAAAAAATCTTTTCAAAATGTGTATATTTTTATTGTTACTATGGAAATGAGTAGTTAAAGAGAGGTCTATGACCAAAACACTTTAGTCAGTGACTCTGGGTTGACAGCCTGTGTCTGAAGAACCTGGGAGGCTGAGACAGGGAGTGATCAAAAATGATAGCGAAGACATCAGACATGACAACTTTTGCAATAGCAAAGTTATTTTACTGTGTTAAATTTAATCACAGAAGAAGAGTACAGATGGCATCATGATTTATGCAGATCCATGCAAATGAGTGTGTAAATAATCACTCAAGGGACCTGACAGTCAAGGTTGCTCTAGTAAATAATTCCCATTTCCACCACTGTCCTCCCAGAACCTTTTGTTTACTGCTATTTATGTGGAAGAAACACCAAAACATGTGCTCTGTGATCAGAAATAGATTTTCATTTAATGAACAATCATTGAGTATCTAAAGTTGAAAGCACTGATCTAGACTCTCTGGGAGATGCCATATCAATAGAGACTATTCTGAATTCTAATCATTAGGTAACATAAAAAAGGGAAAATGTTCAGAATAAGGAAGGTGATCTGTCAGTCAGTCAGTAAACACTTATTGAGGAGGGAGATCAGTTAGTTAATACATGTTATTGATTAATTGATAGATCATCTACTTTGGCCTGGTCAAGAACAATCTAGGGTATTCTATTCAGTTCTGGAACTTCATTTTAGAAAGGAAATTGACAAGCAAGAATAAATTTATAGGAGAGAGTTCAGTATGGAAGGGAACTAGAGACAACAACATGTTGGGATCAATTTAAAAAAAATTAGAGATTTTTTAGCCAGGATACAAGAAGACTTATGCTGGTGTTCAAGGCATAAAAAAGGGAAGATCTGACAGTGGAGGCAGCATTGGCTTTAGAATCATAGGATCTGGGTTCAATTCTCGCCTCTGATACTTTTTTCCTGTATAACCTCATTTTCTCAGTTCTCAGGTTTCTCATTTTTAAAATGAGGAGGATGAATCAAATGACCTCTAAGTTCCTTTAAATTCAATATCTCTGAGTCTATAATAAATTTACTCAAGTATTTGAAAGGTTACTTTTTTCATAAAACACGTTTTATTGAGCTTTGATTTATACATCAAGGTTCATTTATTTTTTTAAATTTAGTTTCATTGTTGTTTTTCCCCCCCAATTTATAGGTATATATTTTATCTCAATCTCTTCTGGATGAATCAAAACATAAAACAGAAAAAAAATTATAGCAAGGTTCTCTCATAAACATATGGGCAATTGAATCGAATTTATAAAAACAAGAGCCATTTTCTTGTTGATAGATCATCAGAAGAAATGAGCAGTTTTCAGAAGAAGAAATAAAAATTCTCTATAGTTGTATAAAATGCAATAAATCACTATTGATCAGTGAAATACAAATTAAAATAAATCTAAGTAACCAACTCAAACATATGAGATTGGTTAACATGACAGAAAAGAAAAATAGTAAATGATGAAGGGATGTTGAATAGGAGGGACACTAATGTGCTATCTTTTGAGTTGTGAACTGGTTCAACTATTCAAGAGAAAAACTTTGAATTATGCCCAAAGAGTTATAAAAGTGTGCATACCATTTGACCCATAAGTACTACTAGATCTGTATCTCAAAGAGATCAAAGGATCTAGCCCTATGGCTAAAAAAAATATTTATAACAACTCTTTTTTTGTAGTTGCAAAGAACTGGAAATCAAAGGAATCCCAATCAATTGGGGTGTATGACTGTATATATGATTGTGATGGTATATTATTTTACTACAATAAATGATTAACATGATAGTTTCAGAAAAACCTTGGAAGATTTATATGAATTGATGCAGTTAAGTGAGCAGAACAGAAGATCATTGTGCACTATAACAGTAATATTGTAGCAATAAACAGTGAAAGGCTTAGCTACTCTGATCAATAGAATGCTCTGTGACAATCTCAGATGATGCATGATGAAACAATGCTATCTAACTTCCAAAAGAGATTTGGTGAACTCTGATTGTAAATTGAAGGGTAATATTTTTAAACATTTTTAATTTTTTCTTCCTTTTTTCTTCAACGTGGCTAATATGGAAATATGTTTTGCATGATTTCACATGTATTTTTGATATCATATTGTTTACCTTTTCAATTAGTAAAGGGTATTCTAGAAAGAAAGAGAAAAATTGGAATGCACTTTAAAAAAAGTTTAAAATAAATTATACATACATGTATATAATTTCAACTTTCTAGTTAGTAGTATTTTGAAGCATTTTTTAAATTAAGTGATAGTTTGGATTTCTTGCCTTAAAAACTACCTGTTTATATCATTTCACCATTCATCTACAGGGGAACAACTTACTATTTAAAATTGTATTTTTGTTATTAAATTTTATTTTAAATTATGGAATGAAACAAGCATTTCCATAACATAGTATAATAAAAAAGATGATAGTACATGGCACTGCACATCTACTACGTACAATTTCTTATTCCTTTAAAATACATAAAAAATAGTATAAATTTATTTTTTCTCCGCAACCCCACTAGAGGTGGCTACCATTAGACACAAATAGGTATATATGTAAAATTATTCTATATATGCTTCTACTTTTCAGTTCTTTCTCTGGATACAGATGGTATCTTTCTTAATATGTCTGTTTTAGTTAGTTTTGGTATTTATAATAGTGAAAATAACTTTTTTGTTTAAAGTCATTAAAACAATATTACTATTGCTGCATGCAAGGTTCTTTTGGTTCTACATATTTCATTCTTCATTATTTTATTTAAATCTTTCCATCTTTTCCTAAAATCATTGAGGTCATAATTTCTAATAGCACAATCACATGACATAACTCGTTCAGCTACCACACAATTGATTGGCATCCCTGCAATTTCCAGTTCTATGCCACCACAAAGAGTTGCTATAAACATTTAGAATGTATAGGTTATTTTCCTTTGCCCCGAATTTTCTTAACTAGCCTTAATTACTGAATGAGCACTGCTCTAGTCAAAATGAGACCTGTTAAGATCTCAGTATAAAAAGGTCAAGGTTGGGGGCGGAGTCAAGATGGCGGCATAGAAGCAGCAAAGCACCACAACTCCCACACAAACATGCTAAAAAACTCATAAAATGGGACGCTAAACAGATTTTCAAGCTCCAAAACTCTCCAAAAGACAGAAAGCACATCTGTTGCTACAGGCAGCGCAGCATGTGGGGCTCTTCGCAGCAGTCTGGGACCCACGACCAGAAACCCTGCTGTCAAGCCCTGGGGCATCGGGCGGAACCGTGGCTATAGGAGAGCTGATCGGCTGCACTGGAGGCACAATTACCAAATCTATCATGCCAGAAGAAAAAAAAGGCTAAGAGAAAGGTCAGTGGATTTTGCTAACTGGGGAG
>CM053595.1:165758959-165779797 GCA_028646575.1 Pseudocheirus occidentalis | reverse complement strand
ATTTAAAGCTATACAATCAAATGCAACTGGGAAATAATACATTCAGGGATGGGGCCAGGCAGCCCCTCCCTGCCCTGCTAGAAAGCTAGAGAGGTGTTGGAGGAGGGCATAAAAGGGAACAGATTGTGGGAGGGGTCTTACAGTGGGATCAATGTTCTGGGCTGGGGGTTAGGGGAAAAAGGGGAGAAAATCTGTAACTCAAAACCTTGTGGAAATGAATGACAAGAAAATAAATTAAAATTAAAAAAAAATAAAAAGGTCAAGGTCTCCCATTGCATCTACGGCTATCTCTAATTGTCTTGATCTATAACTTCCTACTGGCCCTAAGATATGTCCAGAGGAGAAAGTGAGGCTGGTGACTTTGCACAGTCCTCTCTCACTTAAATCTAATTCACTTGCAAGTTATGATATCACCTTCCTAATATCATGGTGGTCTTCAAGAACAAAGGACAAACAGCAGTATTGGTATATCAAATAAAAAATGGTCTAAGCCTAATTTTTGCTAGGCTGCTCTCCCATTTTCCCAGTAATTTTTCTCTAATAGTGAATCCTTACTCCAGGAGGGGGCATTTTCGAGATTGAAGATTTTGCTACTGTGTTTGCTTGTATTTTGCTGTGTACATAATCTAGCCTGCTTGACCTTTCTATTTCTTGACCATTATTATATCATTTTAATGACAAATACTTGGTAATATAATTTGAAATATGGTACTACCAATACCATTTATTTTCTACTTTTTTTCATTGATTCCCTTGAAGCTCTTGAATTTTTGCTCTCCAGATAAATTTCATTATTATTTTTTCTTACTTTTTAAAATTATCCTTTGATATTTTGAAGGGTTCCCTTCACTTATTCACTTGAGTGGACTCCCTATAGAGATGAAAAGTGTAGCAAGAGACATCATCAATGTCTCTTTTACATTTTCACCAGCCAATTCTGTCATTTCCATTGACATTACTTTATTCAACTAAGAGGACACCAAGTAGCTCACATTTTCATACTAGATTTCTGATTAGAACTATATAGTTCATTTAGAATAAAATGTCGTCCTTGTTTAGTTCTTTCCCTGCCCTATGGCTTAATACTACTACTACTACTACTACTACTACTACTACTACTACTACTACTAATTTTTCCCTCTTATCCTGTTTTTTTTTATTCAGAACTTCCATCTGCCAAAGTAAAAATCTTTTCCCATCATAAACTAACTCCATACTGCCATGTTGATTAATTTCCAAGCAATGCTGATCTAGACCATACATTTTTTCTGCCTTTTTCTTTTGTTGTACTCTCTGGAATCCTCACGCCTTTTAAAAATACATATATTCCCTTACATTCCAGATATCTTCCTCTCACATTTTTTTTTTCATTTTATAAGACTTCCTATAACCTTGTTTTCTCTTAAAGACAGGGCAAATATTGCCATTTTCTCCATTGTTTCCATGCCCTAATATGCTGGGAGAGAAGACATAGTTTCTTTACTCCTTTCTTCTTACAACCACTCCCATTTCCTCTCTCTCCCACCATTACTAAGCATCCACTTTTTTGAAATTCATTTCAACCAGTGACAGTACCTTGGAAAGATATTTATTGCTGCTACTTATGAGCTTTTGGATTCTTGCTGTCATCTTCCTTCTTTTTCTTCTTCTCTATTTCCTCCTCTCCATGCTCTCCCGCTCCTCTTACTTCTTTTACAATCTTTTACTTGGCTCACAGTTTTCTTCTTTACCTCAGTTCTTGTTCTTCACTTTTGACTCCAAAGTTCTTGATGGTGACTCTTTTTTATCAAATTATTTTTAGTTTTCAACATTCACTTCCATAAACTTTAAATTTTCTCCACCTCTTCCCCCTCCACCCTCCCCAAGACAGCATGCAATACAATATAGGCCTTACATGTTCATTCTTATTAAACATATTTTTACATTAGCCATATTGTATAGAAGAATTAAAACAAATGGGATGAACCATGAGAAAGGAAAAACAGAGCAAAACAAAACAAAAGAGAGCAAATAGTATGCTTTGATCTGCATTCAGATTCCATAGTTCTTTTTCTGAACGTAGGTGCTTTTTTTATCTTGAGTCCTTTGGAATTGTTTTATGTCATTGCATTGCTGAGAAGAGCTAAGTCTATCAAAGTCAGTTATCACACACTGTGACTTACTATGTGCAATATTCTCCTGGTTCTGCTCACTTCACTCAGCATCTGTTCATATATGTCTTTGCACGTTTTCCTTAAGTCTGCCTGTTCATCATTTCTTATAGTATAAAAAGATGTCATTATATTCATATAACACAACTTGTTCAGCCATTACCCGATTGATGGGCATCCTCTCAAATTCTAGTCCTTGACCACCTTGAAAAGAACTGCTACAAACACTCTTGTACTAGGGAGTTCTTTTCTCATTTTTGTCATCTCTTTTATATATAGCTCAAGAAGTGGTATTGCTGGGTCAAAGGATATGCACATTTTCATAACTCTCTGTGCATAGTTCCAAATTGCCTTCCAAAATGGTTGCACTAGTTCACAACTGCACCAACAATGAATTAGTGTTACTGTTTTTCCACATCTTCTCCAACACCCTGTTTTGTCATGTTTGACAATCTGACAGATGTGATGTGGTGTTGATGATGACTCTTTGAAAAACCTAGCCCTTATGTTCATTAACTTTTTAAAATTTGCATGACCTTCAACCCTACTCTTATTGCAGAAATGTGTAGTAGTTGTCATACTCTACTAGACCTATCATTCCTTTCTGTTTTACGTTCAATAATTTAAATGTTCACCACTTCTACTTCTACTACTTCACTCCTCCGAATCTTTCTCTTTGTCCTTAATATAACTCCCAGTCCTTCAACCCATTTTCATCTTTACCATCTATCATACTTCTTCTCACGTCACATTTTTTTTCTGTTCACAGCTTTGATCATGGATTTAACTACTTCAAAAAGGAGCTATGCGTTGACATAATGCCCTTTATTTCTTGTTTTCATATAGTATCTCGCCATGCCAATATCAAACTCTTGATCCCATTTAATAGTTGTTTCTCAGTTTTATTCTTGTGTACTGAATATTTTGGGGGAAAGTCATGACGCTGTGATTATTGGTAATGCTACAATGTGAATCCTGTAACCTAAACTGGATCCATACTCCAGTGTAGCAATTTTTGAGAATTAATTTCTGATTTACTATCCATCATATGCCCTATTGTGACTATTGAAAAGTTTCTCCTCTCTCTTAAAGACCCCTGCTTTGTCTGTTTTGTTTGCATTTATTTGTGTTTATAATACTTTGCACAGAAGCCCTGGGGCCTTACTAGAAGCCCTTAAAGAGAATTTTCTTGTTGTCTGTTTACAGAAGTCCTGGAGGAGGGTTTCAAAGGTCGTGGAACTATACTGACAATTTGTGTTGAGTTCTCAAACCTTGTATGTGGGTCTGTGTTGATTTCACAGGCAGATGGTAGATTGATCTTGGTGCTAGCAATGTGGCTGAATGTTGTTTTGGCTCTGTTAAGCTTTGTCTTCCCATAAACAGAAACAGTGAAATACTTGAAGTGGACTGGACGCTGTGAGCTTCACTATGGAGCAGGAATTGGATGAGGAACTGGATGAGGAGCTGGACAAGGACCTGAGAGCTGCCTACCTTTGAATCCAGGTGACAGTTAAGTAAATTTAGGCAAAAGCTAGGACCACGGAAGAGGAACCATGGAATCTGAAAGCTAGACTTGTATCAAGATGAAAAGACCTCTCCTTGGGTACTTAGTGCTGACTGAGATCATGATTTACTGTGGCCTAGGGGTGGGAGACCTTTATATTCTGTACCTTGTATCTCTTAATGGAATATTGAGTGAAGGACGTTTGGAAACTAATCTCCACTCAGGAAGAAAGAAGACTTTTTGACTGTAAGATTAAGACAAGTGACTGTAGGGTTGGAGAACTTTGACCTTTGTACTTTGTGTCCCTTAAAGAGGCTTGCTCCTTAAGGATGATTGAGTTAATGACTTCCTGAACAATATCTTTTGCTTAGAACTGTGGGGCTACTTTGGTGAAAACTGTGTGGCCACTTTAGTGATAAGTTGTTGTGTTATAACTTCTTGAATGTTGTTCTTTGGTTTCTGTGAATGTTTTGCTTTAGTTTACTTCTGAAAAGAGAGTTCACTATCCTATATGATCAGAACCTTAAAGCTGTTCACAGCAGCAGCCCTCTGGAGAGCTGCTCATGCTTGGCTTTACGTACCTCCTCAAAGTGTAATACCTTATCTCTGCTATCTTTTGTAGCTAAAGTTTTAGGAAGTGTAATGCATTTTTTCACTGCCTTCTTTTCTCAAACTCCATTCATACTCCAATCCTTTACAGTGTGGGGAAGGGATGGAAAAGAGAAGAGTGTGTATTTATTAAGTGTCTACACTATGTCAGGCACTATTCTGTGCACTTCACAAATATCTCATTTGATCACACTAACTCTGTGAGGTAGGAGCTATTATTACCTCCCTTTTATAGACGAGGAAACTCAGTCAGAGAAAGATTAAGTAACAATAAACATATGAAGCTGGATTCCAATTCAGGTCTTCCTTACTCCAGGTCCAGTGATCTATTCACTATTCTACTAGTTGTTAATGTAGTTCTTAGTCTTGCCACTTTACTGTAATCATTCTCTCAAAATTGCCAACAAACTCAATTTAACACTTGATGGTCATTTCTCTTTGTCCTCTGATTTTGTTTCTGTAGCCCTCAAAGGTCACTTTTTCCTTCCTTTAATTCTTTCCTTCATTGGCTACCAAAATATACTTTCCTCCTGCTTATTCTCCTACCTGATTAACCACTGGAGGCAGCTGGTACCACAGTAAATAGAGCACTGAGCCTGGAGTCAGGCACACTTGAGTTCAAATCCAGCCTTACTAGCTGGGCAATTTGCTTAACTACTTTCTGCCTGAGTTTCCTGAACTATAAAATATGGAAAGCAGCAGCATTTATCTCACAAGGTTGTAATAAGGATCAAATGAGATAATATTTATAAGAAGCATTTGACACAAAGTAGATGGAAATTTAATTCCTCTTCTTGCTATTGAATTTTCTTTGCCAATTGGTCTGCTTCTTCTTTGTAGTATCTGCCCCAATAGTCAAACCTAAGATGATTTTTCACCCATTTGCCATTTCTTTCCTCAATCATCTTATTGGTGCCTATGATTTTAAGGATCACTTCTATGTGGAGGATTTTTCCATCTCTATACGAGCCTTGAAGCCCTATGCTAGTCTTTCTCAAGATTAGAATAAGGGTAGAAGAGGATAGATGAAGGTGTAAAAGGGCTTTGAGTAATGGGATATGGGACTTAAGGGAGCTCTTCTCACCTGGATTATTGTAATATTCTTCTAATTATACCCTAGCCTCCCTTATCCCACCTGTTTCAGTGTTCTCTTCCCATTCAAATTTTCATAGGGTAATTTGTTTGGATTTCTTCTGTGTTCCTCCCCTCCTTTCCATAACTGTTAATAGAATGTAAACTATTTTAGGGTTGAGATTACATCCTATTTTATCTTTGAATTCCTAGGGTTTGCATATAGTAGGTACTTAAAGAACAGAACTAGACTTAGTGGGTGGAAGTTGCAGAAAAACATGTCTTAGCTTGTTGTAGAGAAAAAGAAAACAGAAACTTCCTAACAATTAGAGCTGTCTAATTAGAGCTGGGGGATGGAGGAAAAAGTGGTAGATTCTCCATTGTTGGAAGTTTGTTAACGGAGGCTGGATAAAAACTTTTTTGGTCACATTGCTTTTGGTGAAGATCTAGTTCATAGGCCTTAGTTTAGGAGTAAGTACTATAACCAATTCATGGTAATTTGTTCTCCCCAACTTTGGGATTTATACCTTATTGAGATATTATATTTCTCTTAGCTTGTAAACAATGCTTTACATACACAAATGGTTTTGTGTTCTAGGTTCCACTTTTATTTGGGTATGTATGCAAAAATATTTGACAGGAATCTGGTACTAGTGAGGGTGAAATGTGGCTCTCTTAGATATCTCTCCCAACCATATACCTCAAGCATGTTTGTGTTCCCCAAGTCCAATTAATCAAACAATGCACAAGCATTTATTAAGCACATACTGTTTGCTGGGAACCATATTAAGTAATATGGAGATCAAGATAAAAGCAAAAGAGTCTATGGCCTTAAGGATTTTATATTGCAATTGAGGAGACAACACATATGTATATAAATGCATATAGGACATATACGTAAAGATACACACAAATTAGCTGCAAGGTTACCTTTGTTGGGAAGGCAGAAATAACTAGAAAGGAAAAATCTCTTCCAGAAGATGACTCAAACTGCTTCTTGAAGGAAACTGGAGACTATAAAATGTGAGTGAAGAGAAAACATTCCAAGATTTGGGGCATAGTGAGTACAAAGACATGGGATGGGGGAAACGGGCTTTTGTAATGGCAAGCTGTAATGGTTATGGGATTTGAAGATCTTCCATATCCTTTGAACTTGCTGATGTAGCAGGAAGGGGTGGAGCAAGGAAAAGCCAAAGCCAAGCTAGCGTCCATGTGGTGGTGAGTGGAGGCAGAGGCAGCAGCAGCGGCTGCAGTTGTGGCATGAACTCCTTTTTTGAGCCAGTCAGAATCTCTGCTAAGGACTCCTGCTGAGGACTGCCAGGGATGGGAACGGCCGGAGGGGGGGGTTGGGGGGGGGGGCGCAAAGCTGCTGGGAGCAAGTTGCCGTGAGTGAGGATAGGAGGATCTTTGCCTGAGGTAGCCGGTCCTGTTTTGAAGGCTTGGGAATGTGGGTGTTTACTACATTAACTACATGCACAAACTTCATAACTACTGTGATGGCTTTGACTTTCTGGTTTGGGACTTGTTTTCTGGTATTTGAATAAATGTTCTAGCTATATTTCCAAGTTAGAGAGCCTGTTACATTTTGTAATTAATAACCGTATCAGCATATTTATAGTTACTGTAGGAATTGTGAATACTCCATTGTTGATACACAAGCAAAGTAATACTTTGCTCCTTTTAACTATTCAAGTGCCCTTGAGCCTCACCTTTGATTGTGTCAAATCTTTGTTGGAAATAGTATACATTGTGTTGCTCTTGTCTCATTGGTTTAAAGGAATTTGGAGACTTTTCCTGCCCTTAATAGGCCTAACATCATCACATGGAGCCTGCCAGTGGGAGGAGATTGCAGAAAGAGCTGAACAAGAAGGGTAGAACAGGAAGGGTGGAACAAGAAGGAGCAGAGTAGATAAAAGCTTGAACATGAGCTGGGACCAAGTAGAGCTGAGAGGGAGAATGCTTGTGTTTTCTGCACTCTGTTGTTCTGTGCTGGTGTTACTTTGTCAGACAGAAGCACTCTTTTTGTTGATTTGTCAGATAGAAAGTGAATTGAGGTGATAGTGATAGAAATGTAGGTAAATATTGTTGTAATCCTGTTGAACTTTGTTTTCCTTAAAACAGAAACTGTGAAGAGCTTCGAGTGGAGCAATCCCAGTGAACTGCAATGTGGAGCAGGAGTGGAGAACTGCCTCTCTGTGAATCTAGGCAACAGATGGGTGAATCCAGGCAAGAGCTGGGAGCAGTCAGCTGTAGAGGAGGAGTTGCGGGGTTCAAAAGCCAGCCTCAAGTCAACATGAAAGAGAGCTTTACTTGGGTATTTAGAAGTGATTGATGATATTGTAGCTTGCTGTGATTTAGGTGAGGATGGCCTTTGTACTTTCTGCTACCCTTTAAAGATGATGACCTTTTAAGAATGCTTGGCTTAAGAATGATTAGAAGCCAGCCTCCAGGCAAGATGAAAGAAGACTTTAGACAGGTACTTATATTGTATGAGGAGATTGTGACTTACTGAATGACATGTTTTGTTTGAGACAATGTGACCACCTTAGTATTAAGTTGTTATATTTTTATGAATGCTGTGCTTTAGTGTCTTGAAGGTTTTCTTCAGTTCATTGCTCAATAAATAGAGAATTCACTATACTACGCTATTAGATCCTTAAAATTATTTACAGCAGCAGTCCCCAGGAGAGCAGCTCCTGGCTGGCTTTATAGTTGAAGAGTTTTGTGTATGAGGAATAGCAATTAGGCCAGCATGGATGACATATATTGTACCTGTAGAAGAGACAGGAAGAGTAGAAAGTGGTCAGTTTGTGAAGAGGTTTAAATGCTAAGCGGAAGAGTTTTTGTACAGTCCTAGTGATATCAGGGAGTCATTAGAGTTTACTGAGAAGTGAGGGTGACATAGACCTGTGCTTTAGGAAAATCACTAAATGATGTGGTGTATCAGCAAGCACCCTAGCATACCCAGGGCAGCTGCTAGCACAGGTTCTTAGATCTGCTTTACTAAAGGAAAGCAACTCAAAGTGGGTTAACAATCTTTCTTCAATCAAACAAACATATCACTTATCTAGTTCAGGGGGAAAAGTTAGCACCCTGAACTCTGGAGAATACAAACCCAAGTTACAAGCACAAGTTACAAACACAAGTTACAAATAGACCAAGAAACAGATCAGTATATGGGCTTCCAACCATCTAATTACATCCATTACCTATTCAAGTTACCAGAGAGGGAAGCACCAACATCTGTGTTTTTCAAAGCCAGGGGGCTCCATGGCTTCCCAGAGTCTCATCTGGTCAAATCACACAACTTTTCTCAAAGTGAGCCCCAAAGCAAAGCCTCACATCAGGGCGTATATATAGGCTTCTCCTGGGTCAACCCTCTTGACCCACTGTCCAATTACAAAGTAACAAGGTGTGGCCATTCCCAAAAAACAAGCCTCTCGCCATGGGCTCCATGTGACCACCAAATCAGGGAACATTCTCGGAGCCACTTAAGCAAAGGGGCTAGAGGCAGGAAAGAGCTTCAGATTCCCATTACATGTGAGTTGTTAGGTAAAAGATGGATTAGAATGGAGAGAGACTAAAGGTGAGGAGACCCAATAGGTGGCTATTACAAAAACGAAGGCAAAATATAACGAGAGTCTGAATTAGGGGACCCTTGGGAAGACGGTTCTTCTGGAGGGACAATGAGCTATAACTCCTAGCCTCTCCTTACCTCCTTTACTTTTTGCCCCCTGCCCCCAAATACCACATCCAATTCAGTTATAGAGAGAATTTATGTTATGGTACAGTCCTAGATTAAAATATGTCTTAGTTCTCTTCTTTTTATACATATACAAACACACACATATGCACAGATCTCTGTCTCTCTCTCTGTCTCTCCATGTCTCTTTCTTTTCTCTCTCTCTCTCTCTCTCTCTCTCTCTCTCTCTCTCTCTCTCTCTCTCTCTCTCTCTAAGTAGACACACTTTTAAGTCCTTTATAGCATAGTGATCTAGTTTTGCTTACTGGTGGGTGTAACTAGGCTTTTGAGTGTTATTGATGATGACTTGTGGGCAAGATGTGGGATAAAAGAAAAATCTAATTAAGGAGAGGTGTCTGTGTGCAGGTGGAGCATGAAGCAAAATTGAGGCATAACAGTTGGATGCAGAACTATTAAAAGAAGGAAACAAAAGCCTCACTTGCATTGGGTGAATGGATGAATTATATTAACATGGACAAGAATTGAGCAGGATAATGAGGTTTGATTGGTGTTCTCTATACTAGTAGTTGGAATATGAACTATGCCCCCTCCCCTTAAACACTTCAGTCTTTTTATAGATGATATATTATAGAACTTAAATGCTTGGAAGTAGCTAGATGGCACCAGGAGACAGGAAGACCTGAGTTCAAATCCAGCTTCAGACACGTCCTAGCTGTGCAAATCACTTGAATGATTTGGGTTGCTGAAGATAATAATAACAATAATGCCAACCTCAGCAATTACTGTGAGGTTACAATGAAGTAAAATGAGATAATGTTTATGAACACTTCTCAAACATTAAAGTGCTCTATAAATGTTAGACATTGTTATTATTAAAAGTTCCAAGAGAATAAGAATCCCCTTCATAGTAAATGATAGTGAGTTTCAGTGTTTTGCCAAGAGTCACACAATATGTCAGAGATAGGATTTGGACCCTGGTCTTACAGAATTTAAAGGCAGATCTTTATCCACTATGCCACCTGGCCTCTCAACAGGTTTTTTTTATTCAAAATTTACATATAAAGAAATAAGAACAGAGACATGAAGTGATTTTTCTCCATGATCACAGTTGAAAGAGCTCTGAAATTAGAGGATTTAGGTTCAGTTCTTTACTCTGACATTTTCTTCCTGTGTGACCTTGGAAAAAATAACTTAACATTTCTGAGCCTCAGTTTCCTGGTAAACGAGAGGGGTAGATTAGAAGGCCTCTGGGGTTTGTTCCAGCCCTAGCTCTGTAGTCTATGATCTCATATAGGTAGAGAATGATGCTGGCCTGATTCAAACCCAGGCCTTTCCTGATTCTATGCCCGAACCTCTTTGTAGTGCCTCAGCTGCCATATGAGAGCATGTATAATAAATGTGATTGTGTCATTAGTATTTTACACATGGAATTATAGCATAGTTAATGATGCTATTATCTTACATATGATATTATCAGTAACCTATTTTACATTGGTATGAACACATATCTGTACCAATAAAAGTAGTAAAAAATAATTGGTCAATCCTATTGTATAGAAAAGGGGGCCAAAAGAGCCTCCATCACTTATGGGAGGTAAATGATCTCTTCCAGGCAGACTGTTTGGCTTTCAGGCTCAGGCAATTTAGCTCACGCAGATGGGCACTTTGTTTCTAAGAGGGAACATGTTTTATCAGCCTTGTTCTCATTGGGTCTCCCTTAGTAAAAGGCCAAGCCAAGTTCCCCGACTTATGCAATGCTTCACGTATGTGTAAGAAAGTTCTAGTAGCCCCAGAATTGCATTGCCTGGGGAGGACTTCTTTGGGGCCATATTAATTTTGACAATCATATAGCCCATGTATCACGGTTGATTAATATTCATTTAATGCAAGCTGTGCCTGTGGAACTCACATCCAGTCTTCCAAGCTGATACTCAGTCATTGCTATAAGAAAGTTGAAAAAAAAAATCTTAAGCAATTTGTACAATAAGGAAGGAAAAAGGACTGAGCAACAGGGAAGTGATTCTTACCAATTTTGTTTCCATTTTCCCCCCTCTTTGTTTTCATTCTGATGCCAGAGCAATTTTCCTCTCCTTCTGAGCACTCCCCATTGAAAAGCTAAGTGTTTCAAATAGAAAGGGAAGATGCACTGCAAAAGCTTGCATCACGGCAAGTTAAGGGTATACCATCTGACCATTAGTCCCCCACTGTGCCACAGAAGGACCGTTTTGCTGCAGCAGAAAGTAATTTCAGCCAGTAACAATTATTTACTTCAGGGAAAAAAAAATTGTTAAAGGAGGTAGAGCCAACTGGTGCTTGTGAATGTGAGGTTTACATTGGTTATCCTGAAATTTCAGCTATAGAAGAAAATCTGCCATTACTTCTCAAAAGAACACCATTTCTCTGAAACCATAATGGAATTTCACTGTCAGAAGCATGATTAGCCTTCTCATCTAGGAAATCATTCTCCCCTCTCAAAGTCAATTTGCCTCAGGTATTATATAAGTTACTCTATTTTAAAAAAAAATCATGGGGTGGGGAGAGGGAGAAATAATTAAAAAAAACTTTCCATGTTCATTCATGGTTTGCTGTTAGTAGCATATTTGTAGTTTTGTTATTAAAAAGACACAACATCAGTTTCCCTCAATTTCACCATTGTTTCCTCTAACAAAAAGAAAGGGTCCCTTTAAAAATCTATAAACATTACAATTACCTCTTGATTATTAGAATCAAAGGCAAGGTGGACTGGACCTGAAATATCACCTGGGCCAGGTCCCTTAGATCTTTCATTTTATAGATCTAAGGACTAAGACATAGAGAGCTGACATGATTTACTTCATGTCTCACAAAGTCAAAGACCTGAGATTGTAATCTAGGTCTTCTGACTTATTGCAAACTACTTTTTTGGTATTTAAAGTCCTTCACAAACTGGTTCTGATACATCTTTTCATTCTTATTTTATATTTATTCCCTTGCATCTATTCTTAGGTACATCCAAACTTGCTTTATTTCCATTTCTCACACGTGATATTACAAATATGATTTGTATATTTGAGCAAAGCTGTGGTCCATGTCAGAAGCAAATTTCCTCTTTGTCCCTGCCTCTTAGAATCCCAGTTTCCTTCAGATCTCCTTTCAAATGGCTACTCTTACAAGGGATCATTATTGATATCTCTGTCCCCAGTGGTTTCTTCTTTTTTGTTTGTAAAGTACCGACACTTTTGTATATGACCGTTTAATTTCCTTTGAGTTGCTAAGGGAAAAAATAACATCTGTATGAGAAAAGCAGCTTAAAACTTTTATTTTGCCCCTCTTAGACTGAATGTATTGAGATGACTCATTGAAAGATGCCCAGAGACAAGTGTACTAGCCCAAGGTGGGAATGGCTGCAAAGCATTCATTGTCCATCACAGTTCGTTTTTACATGTGACTTTTCAAGGCTTAAAAGGATATAGCTAAGGAACTCTAATTCATAGAACTCTTCTAGGAACTAAGTATAAATTGCATATCATTTATTTGTATTACATCCAGCAGAAACTGCAGAGTTAGATGTGGGTCAGTACTGATAGGGAGTTCCTCATTTGAAACATTAGAAGCCACAGAAGATGAGAAGGTTTGAAAACACAGAGATCATAAGGAGGAAAAAAAACAAACTGGAGTAGCGTGAAATAAGAAACTGATGTCCAGAACTTCCCCTTGCTGCTTAAAAAAGCTGAGAGAGATCAAGAGAAGTTCCACAGAGACTACAGTTACTGGGAACTCATTGGAAGAAGCACAATCCACAGACTATGAGACAGCTCCTAGTACATTGAACCAGATTAAAATGTAATGGGAAAAACATTTAACAAAAGAAATAAAAATAAAATAGAACATAGATAATGTTAGATTGCAAGCTCCTTGAAGGCAGAAACTGTCTTTTGCCTATTTTTGTATCTACTTTTGTATCTATTTAGCAGAGAGCCCAACACATAGTAGTTACTCAATAAATGATTTTAATTGATTTTTTCAGTCAATTTGCAGCCCATAGGGATTCTTCTATCCAATTTAGCAATCTTCTCTGTTTCATTTTGACCTCGTGGATACTAGAGTTTGAAAACTTACGGGGCATAAAAAACTTACAGATACTCCAGTGGCTATTTTATTAAAGGAAACAGAATCCTGATGTTCTAGGCAGAACTGAATGACCCTTTATTATTATCTACAGCCTAATAGATGGGAAAATGAAACAAAACAAAACAAAAAACCTGTATGGCTCTGTACTACCTTCTTTTGATCAAGAAACAGACAATCTTAAAAGCTCCAGGAAACAGAACTGAAGAATTTTGTTTTCCTCTGGAGTTACTGAAATAGGTTAACATTGCTACAATAGCCAGATGAGGGATCAGGCTTCAAAATCTGAAGATTTGGGTTTTAGGACAATTTTTCCCCTAAAAGAGTATAACAATGGGGCTCTGTTGAAAGAAATTTAGTGGCCCAAGAGTATCAGATAAGTAGCTTCATTCAGTAAGACAATAACAAGACTGAGAAGAGGAGCAAGTAATGTGGGAAGAGACCATGAACACTCAGGCCTGAGGCTCAATATTGTAAGTTGCCACAGCATCAGGGGTTTCCTGTTCATAAGGCTCATTGCTTGTGTTTGTTTTCTTTTTTGTGTGTCTGATATAGACATTGTTGACTCAGATTTATAGCTGGACAATTGCATTGATTTTTCTGATTTTTATCATATATTGATTAAATATTATTTTATTATTAGTTCTGTGTTAGTCTTCTAATAAATACGATGAACTAGTGTGTGTACTTTAGTGAGTTACTTTGTTTCTTGGCTTTAATATCCTCAAGTACAGAATGAAAGAAATTGTATAAGTGTTACTCTTTTGTAGATAAAGAAAATGAGACTCAGAAAAATTGTGTGTTATGCTCCAGGTCATACAACTAGTAGGTGTCAGATTTGTGACTCTAATCCAAGGTTTCTGACACTAAGGCCAGAACTTTCCCCATTACATCTCTAATGTTAGCATATGAATTATCAAAGAATGCATCCCACTACATCTTAGTACCTACTTGTTAGTATATATTTCCTGAATCACCATGTCGGTTCCTTATTTATATAAAAATGAGTTACAATGACACCATTGACTCAACTTCATTGACTCAAACATCATCATCATCATCATCATCACCACTAGCATTTATTTTATTTTTTAAAATATTTTTATTTCATTAAATATATCCAAATTACACATAAAAATTTTAATATTTTTTAAATTTTGAGTTTCAAATTCTTTCCCCTTCCTGTCCCTCTCCCCTCCTTGATTGTTTAATCACGTTTATGTGAAGTCAAGCAAAAATATTACCATGTTAGCCTTGTTACAAAAGAAAACACAGACAAAAAAAGGAAAATAAAGTAAAAAAAAGATATCCTTCAATTTGCATTCAGAGTTCATTTGTTTTCATAGATAGCATTTTTCATCATGGGTCCTTTAGTCATAGATAATTGCCTTGTTTCAGTGTAGCTAAGTATTTCACATTTGATCATCACACAATATTGCTATCATTGTTTATAATATTCTCCTGGTTCTACTCACTGTCACTTTGCATCTGTTCATATAAATCTTTACAGATGTTCTGAAACCTTCCTGTTGATCATTTCTTATAGCAGAATAGTATTCCGTCACAATCATATACCATAACTTGTGCAACCATTCTCCAATTAGTGGGAATCCCCCTCAACTTCAACTCAATTTCATAAGTGTCCAAACTTTTCCACATTCCTTCCAGCATGTCATTTTCCTTTTCTGACATATTAGACAATCTGATATGTGTAAGGTGTTACCTAAGAGTTGTTTTAATTCATATTTCTCTAATCAGTAGTGATTTTGAGTATTTTTTTCATCTGATTATTGACAGTTTTTTTTCCTCCTGGAAACTGCTTGTTCATATCCTTTGATCATTTATCAGCCAGGAAATGGCCTTTATTTTTTACAAATTTGACTCATTTCCTTATGCATTTGAAAAATGAAGCATTTATCAGCAAAACTTGTTATAAACTTTCCCCCCTGTTTCCTGTTTTCCTTCTAATTTTGGTTTCAATAATAACTAGCATTTATAAAGTACTTTATAATTTGCAAAGCACTTTATAAATATTAGCTATTTTGATCTTTAACATCAACCCTGTGAAGTAAGTGCTACTATGATTCCCATTTTACAGAAAAATTAAAGCAGAAATCTGGCCTCAGACACTTGACACACACACAAAAAAACTAACCGTGTGACTTTGGGCAAGTTGCTTAACCCCAATTGCCCTCCAAAAAAAAAAAAGAAAGAAAAAAAAAGAAAAAGAAATTAAAGCAGATAGAAGTTAAGCAGTCTGTGCAGGGTCACAGAGCCCAGAGGCAACAGTTAAATTTGAACTCAGGTCTGTCTTATTCCAGTTGTCTAACCACTGTACCACCTAGCTGCCCTGTGGGTAAATTATTTAAATTATTGCAGTGGCATCATTGTGTTGGAATTGTGCTTCCATTCTATACTGTGTTATCTAGACTTGGAGTCAAAGGGCCTTTTCTGGTTCTGTCAACATTTAAAAAGAATGTTTTCCAAGACTCCTTCTTTACCTAGTGCACTGGCATTACCTGTGCTTGTGGAATCTCAGGTTCATAAACCTATAGAAAGGTGTCCTTAAACCTATAGAAGATGTCCTTCTAATTTCAACACTTTGGTTTTTGCTGCCAGATCCATAGGCCCAGTCAGGCATCTCTGCCTGTCCTTCCTTGGTTAGACATAGTTCTTCAATATTCACCTAACTTAGAAGCTAGAATGTGATCTTAAATGCCCAAACTGAGGAGCTGATGATTATTACTGAGAAGTCCACTATGGAATACATTTTATGATAAGTAGAGATTGACATGTATTAACATCAACAGGCTCTACAAATAAATTATATTGGTCAAAATAATGTCTGAAGGGCATTGGGTTTCATAGACATGGTACCTAAAATGAATCTGACAGGGGTCTGTTATTTTATTAAGGTAATACTAATCACTAACTTGGATCATAAAACGACCAATTAAGTATACTAATTCAATCCCTAATTTAGCTGAGAGGTTAAGTGACTTTATCATGGTCACTAAGATATTAAGAAAAGAACTGTCACCAACCATTTGATCTGAGTCTTAGAGATATGCTGAATAAGGTTTCAAAGAGTTTAGGGATATTGTAGAGGGTTCAGTTTACAATATACCAAGGACAATATTTTTCAATGACAATATTTCATATAAGGGAGCAAAGTTATATGAACTATGCTTAGAACTGCATTAATAACCCCCCAACACTGCCCTCCCTCCAAAAACTCTCATGCTTTTAAAATTCTGAGTACAAATATTTTATGAATTTAAAATCTAAATAAGCATTTAAAACAGTTATCAAGCATTACATGCATTCTAGGTACTGTACTGGGAAGCTAGATGGCTCAGTGGATAGAACACCAATGCCTGAAGTCAAGGAAAATTTAGTTCAAATCCAGTCATAGGCACTTCCTAGCTGTGTGACCCTGGACACTTAATCCTGTTTACCTCAGTTTCCTCATCTATAAAATGAGCTGAAGAAGGAAATGGCAAACTCCTACAGCATCTTTGCCAAGAAAACCCAAAATGGGGTCATGAAGAGTCAGACGTGACCGAGATGACTGAACAACAAAGTTACCCTTTGTTGTAAAACCCTGGGACTCAAAAGAAAAGCAAAAATGTTGCCTATTGCTCAAAGTGCATTTTAGGTTTAAAATACTTGCTTAGTGTTTGTTCCAATTATAAGAAAGGGCTTTTTTTTTCTTCCTCCAACAGATTATTCTGTCAATCAGTGGGGGCAAGCTAGAACAGAAGGTGTTGTAAATCTTCTGCTAATTCAGTGGCCATGCCATATTTTTTTCTGAGGAAAGATGCTGATAAGTATATCACTTATTTTCTTACTCCAACACTTCAAGTATGTGTGACTTAATCAGTGTGTCTACTCCTGCCACCGACATAGATTGCAACTTCTTGATACTTGTGTAGCTAGTCTTCTAGAGCAGCTATGGTTGAAAAAGTTCATCACTGGCGAAGGTTATTTTGTGATAAGCCTTTCTGCATTTTAGCTAGGCTGCTTCTCTGATAATATATACATATATGTATCTGTACCTATAGTTAAAACTTTCACAGGTTTGTAGGACCTGTCATGACTTGAATTTTCTGCACTTAGAAGACACATTAGATAAAGATAATTGACAAGGATCAGAATTTAGATACATCACCAACTGCACTTAATTCCACATACATGAACGCATGCCCACTGGCAGACAGGTGAAACACTCAGATAAAGTTTAGCTAGTTATATGTAGGTGCAAAGAATCAGAAAATCATAATAGAGCTGGAAGAGATTATACCAGCCCACAAGAAACAAACAAACAAACAAAAAACCCAGAGACTCAGAGAGGGGGAAATGACCATTCAAAACTAACCAAATCATTAACATTTCAAAAGTGGTTATTATTAATACAAATTATTTCCCATTTAAAATTTGACTGAGCTTCTGGGAAGAATGCAAGTCCATCCCATTTTGATTCCCCAAGATTGTAACTTCAAAACTTAACTGAAAATGGAAAATAAAAGAAGGAATAGATGACAAAGGGAAAAAAAGGATAAACATTTCTAATAATCAGATGTTTTAGTGGGTTAAAAAGATAGCAAAAAATTAGTAATTATTGAAAAGATATATAAAGTAATGACTTAAAGGAGATATGGAAGTTACCCGAGATATTCTATATTTAACCAGAAAAAGAAAATAAGAAACATTGGAATAATTAGGGAAGAATGGAGACTTTGCAAAAGCAGGTTTTGGCAAGAAGCAGGTAAGGGAATACTTGTACATTTTGGACATATACAAATCAGTGAGTCCACAAGACATAACTCTGAGGATGTTGAGGGAATTGTCTGGCTCTGATTACAGCCACTGCTTAAAATCTGTTTAGATGGAGTAAAATTCACTTCCTAAGTGACTACTTGGTCTTCCTTCTTGTTTTATATATCTTAGATTCTTGGTATTCTGTGATTATTTTTCAGCTTGCTTTTCAAGAATGGAATGGTAAGGAACTGAAACAACATTGACGTTGTAGCCATAGCATTATCCTGCAATACACAGAGATTTCTTTATCCCAAATTAGAGATGTGCACTGGGCCAAACAACTTGACCTCTCTGGTTCTCAATGTTCTCTTCTCAGGGGTTTGGGCAAGGTGATTATCAAGGTCTCTCTCAGACCTATTATTCTGTGATTCTATTTATTCCTAAGAATGGAAGCCCTCTGTGCTTGCTGAGCACCATGCATCTTTTTCTTGATTTGATGAATTTTTCTAAATAAAAGACAAATAGGTAAAAAGTATAGTGAAATGGAAAATTTTGGCTATTTCTCATTCTATCATCACAATGCCACAAATGAGTAATTTAATAAATAGTCAAACAGAAAACATTGCCTACTAAATTCCAGGCACTGTGCTGTGCGAGGGATTCAAAATAAAAAGCCCCACATCAGGGTCCCTGCCCTCAACGAGCTCACATTCTAATGGAAGGAGGGAAACAACATGCACACAAATATGTACGTACAAGATGAGATAATAACAATCATAATAATACTCATATAGTATAGTAGTACAGTGTTCAAAGCACTTTATATATGGCATCACATCTGATCCTCACAACAACACATCTTAGATAAGTTACTGTAGTCCCTGTGGATGTCACTATTGTGCCTGCCGTGTAGTTGAACATTCCACACTTGCATTGGTCTGATCAGTCACAGTCAGATCCAGTGAAACTTGACTCTACCATAGTGATGTCATTTTGGTCGTCTTGGAGAATGAAGGACAAAAACAGTAATGTATCTGTAAAATCAGAGGACCCAACTAGTCTCTTAGGTTTTCTTTAACTCTAAGATCTACATTTCTCCTTAGCTAAAGATTGATTGGTGGAGTTGTCTGAAGAATCTGACATTGTAGAGAATTTATTGTTTCCCCTAAACCCTCCTTGATTTGTACTTTCCCTGTTACCATAGAGGGCAACACCACCTTCCTACTCCCATAGGATCTCAGTCTCTCATTTCCCATATCCAATCTGTTGCCAAAGTCTGTTGATTTCACTTTTGAAACATCTCTCCAATATGGTCACTTCTCTCCTCTGACACTGACACTACTCTAACATGGGACCATCACCTCACATGTGGACTACTGCAATTGCCTGGTAGTGGATCTGCCTACCTTGTCTTTACCTACTCCAATGTAACCTCCATTCATGTGCTAAAGTAATTTTCCTTGAATGCAGATTTGATTTTGTCACCCTGACCCCTAATTCAGTAACTCCAGGGACTAGTTCCCTATTGCCTCTAAAAGCAAATACAAAATATTTTATTTTCTATTCAAAGACCTTTGTAAATAACCTTCCTCCTACATTTCTGGTTCACTTAAACCTTACTTCCCACAAGTGCTCTTCAATCCAGTGACACCAGTCTCCTGGCTGTTCTACTTCCTTTCTCCACTCCAAGAATTCTCTCTGGCCATCCCCCCAAGCTTGGAATGCTCTCCCTCTTCTATTCTAATTGCTGACCTCTCTGTTTTCCTTCAAATCTCAACTAAAAACCTACTTTCTACAAGAAGACTTCCCTATGCCCTCAATTCCCATACCTTCCCTCCATTAATTATGTACTACTTATCCTATGTATAGTTTGCTTTGTATATATTTATTTGCATGCTGTTTTCCCCTCAGACTTTCTTTTTGCTTTTTGGAGGACAGTTGGGGTTAAGTGACTTGCCAAAGGTCACATGGCTAGTTTGTGTGTGTGTGTGTGTGTGTGTGTGTGTGTGTGTTAAGTGTCTGAGATTGGATTTGAAGTTAGGACCTCCTGAATCCAGGGCCAGTGTTCTATTCACTGTGCCACCTAGCTATCCCACCTTCATTAGATTTTAAGCTGCTTGAGGGAAGGGATATATATTTTTCTCTTTTTGTATCTCTAGAATTTAGAAAAATGGCTGGCACATTCGTTGTTCAGTCTTTCAGTCGTATCTGACTCTTTTTGACTCTATGGACCATAGCACACCCATGCTGTAATGTGTTTTTTTTGGAAAAGATACTGGAGTGATTTGATATTTCCTTCTCCAGTGTATTAAGGCAAGGAAAGGTTAAGTGACTTTTCCAGAACTAGTGACTGTCTAAGGTCTTCCTAAATCCAGACCCAGCATCCTTTCCACCAAACCACATAGGTGCCTCAGTGCCTAGGTGCCTGGCACATAGCAGGTGCTTGGTAATGAATAATTAATTGATTGTATCTAGCTAAAGATTTTTTAATATAAACTTTTATTTGTTTTGTTGTTTACATTATTCATTTCCATGAGATTTTTGAGTTACAAATTTTCTCCCCATCTTTCCCCTGGCCCCAACCCCAAAACGGTGATCCCATTGTAAAGCCCCTCCCCCAATTTGCTTTCTTTTATGCCCTCCTCCAACACCCTTCTAACTATCTAGTAGGGCAAGGAGGGTCTCCCTACCCCAGTCCCTGTATATCTTAACTCTTAGTTGCATGTATTGCAGAGCTTTAAATTCTAGATTCTTTCATTTCTTCCCTTGTCACCCACCCCCACTGGAAGGACAAGCAATTCAATACAGGCTGTGCATGTGTAATTACACAGGACATCTTCATAGTGGACATATTGTGGCAGTCTGATCATATGGCCCTCCTTCCTATCCCACCCCCTCCTTGTTCTGTTCTCTACCCTGTCCCTGTCCCTTTA
>CM053595.1:165732718-165758459 GCA_028646575.1 Pseudocheirus occidentalis | reverse complement strand
ATGGGTAGATGATTCTTGGTTTTAATCCCACCTCCCTTGATCTTTGAAATATCATATTCCAGGCCCTTTGATCCCTCAGTGTAGAAGCTGCTAGATACTTGGTTATCCTAATTGTGTTTCCACAGTATTCAAATTGTTTTCTCTTGGTGGCCTGTAATATTTTCTCCTTTAACTGAAGATTCTGGAACCTGGCAATAACATTTCTAGGAGTTTTCTCTTGGGGATCTTTTTCAAGAGGTTATTGGTGAATTCTTTGAACTTCTATTTTGTCCTCTGATTCTAAAACATCAGGGCAATTTTCCTTGAAAACTTCTTGAAGGATGCTTTCCAAGTTCTTTTTTTGAAGATGACTTTCATGATCATTGATCATCCAATGGACTATTGGATCATAGTCCAATAATTTTCAAATTGTTTCTCCTGGATCTATTTTCCATGTCAGTGGGTTTTTTCAAGGAGATATTTCACATTGCTTTCTATTTTTTCATTTGTTTGTAACTGTTTAATAGTATCTTATTTTCTCATAAAGTCATTAGCTTCTACTTGCTCCACTCTAATTCTGAAGGAATTATTCTCTTCAGAATGCTTTTGAGATTCTTTTTCCATCTGGAAAATTCACCTTATTAAGGCATTCTTCTCCTCATTGGCTTTCTAGGCCTCCTTTGCCATCTGAGTTAATCTATTTTTTAAAGTGTTGTTTTCTTCAGTCAGATTGTTGACTCTTTTTTCATGATTTTCTCACATCATTTTCATTTCTCTTCACAGTTTTTACTTCACTTCTCTTATTTGGTTTTTAAAGTCCTTTTTAAGTTGATCTATAGCTTGTAGGAAATCTTCATATTTCTTGGAAGCATTTGGTGTGGGAGTTCTGACTGTGTTGTCTTCCTCCTGTTCCATGCTTTGATCCTTTTTGTCCACAAAAAAAGATTCTAGAGTTTTATTAATGTTCTTATTTTGCTTCCTTTTCCTCATGTTGGCCAGTCAATTAATTGCTTGATTTTTTTAGCTCTGTGGACCTCTGATTCAATGGGGAAAGCTCTGTCCCAAATCTCTGGGTTTTTCACAGCTGAAAGAACTATTAGGGGGGTGCTGCAACCCCACCAGCTTTGGCTTGCTGAAAGCACACCCCAGGACTACCACCCAAGACATGATCCAGATCCTGGCTTCTCAACACAAGAGCCCTTGGCCCTGATCAATTGCCTTGCCCCCCCCTGCAATTGGCAGGCCAGGAGCTCTGAAGCAGCCCAGTGGAGGCAGTTGCTGGTTGCAGTAGATCCTGCCACTTCCCTCTGCTTCCTTGCCCTGGGAACATTTAGGCCAAACTGCTTTTCCTCCCTCAAATTTAGCTTGAAAGCTTGAATTCTACTGATCTTTCTCTAAGCCTTATTTTTCCTGGCTTAATAAATGTGGAGATTGCTCCAGGTTCTGCAGATCTACCCTCCAGTAGACTAAACCTATGGCTCCTTCCAACCATCCTGGGGCCTGGCCTGGTATCAGTTTTGGGCTGGGCTGGCCTCGGCTCCCAGCCTGCCACAATGAGCCCCTCCTGCCTAGCTGTCTTCAGTGAGAGATGAGTTTTCTGTGTTTTCGTGAGTTTGGAAGCCCTACAATTTGTTTAGAGTTGTATTTTATGGGTATT
Source organism: Pseudocheirus occidentalis (assembly GCA_028646575.1). Taxonomy (NCBI): domain Eukaryota; kingdom Metazoa; phylum Chordata; class Mammalia; order Diprotodontia; family Pseudocheiridae; genus Pseudocheirus; species Pseudocheirus occidentalis. The sequence continues at coordinate 165,756,823 of CM053595.1, read as the reverse complement.
TAGGTGGCTGTGTGAGAGCTGTGAAACTTTGCTGTTTCTATGCCACCATCTTGGCTCTGCCCCTACCTAAAGATTTTAACCAAATTTCAGAAGCAGAACCTTTTTTGCTATTATGTATTTCATCTGATTAATAAATGTAGCATTGAAAAAATACATGCTTAAATTTAAAATATGATTTATTTTAAGTAGGTATAAATACACAAAATTATGAGATCAAAATATTTGCTATGTAGGTTTTCAAATGGAAACATTTTTTCCATGTTATTATCATCATTCTTTTCATTTTTACTGTTTTTGTTGACATCTAGGCAATATTGTGCTGGTAAATGTTTTTGAGAACTGACTCTCAAAAAATGTATGCACTAGACACTTTAAAGATAAGTCTGAATTAACATTTTCTCTATCATTTTCTTATATTTAGATCAGGGGTTGGTGAACTATGAACCATAGACCAAATTCAGCCTGCCACCTACTTTTGTATAACTTTCTAACTAACAATGAGGTTTTACATTGTTAAATAATGACTTATATTATTAAACAATTTAGAAAAAAATCATTCTTAACTCCTAAAAGTAGAGGCCATATTTGAAGAAAGGTAGGAAGCTGAAACCTAGATTCTACGCTACTGATGGAGTCAGGAAGATCTGGGTTAAAATCTGGCCCAAGTTGCCTACCAGTTGTGTGATCCTCAACAACTCACCTATTTGCCTCCACTTCTTAATTTTGAAAATGGGGATAATAATAGCACCAATCTCTCAGGGTTGAGATAATCTTTGTAAAGAACTTTGAACAATGTTTGGCCTATAATAAGTGCTAGATAAATGTTAGTTATTATTATTGTTACATTCAATAGTTTACTCACCCCTGGTCTTAGTCAATAAAACAATATATTGATCCATGATTTATACTGTTTACCAATTTTTAGGTAGAAATGCTAACCCTGAAAATTTAACAATCTGCTGTCCTAAACCTGTTTAACTGGTTCCAGCACACCCCTTCATCAATAGTGATATGATACTGATAACTTTACAATAAAATATAAAACATTAAAAGTATAATTATAGAGTACAGTTGGGTTGTATGTAGGTTACATGTAGAAAACAAGGGATCAACTATATCTTGATCAAAATATTGTCTCTGCTTCATTCCTCTTTGTTTTTATCTTGCACATAAAAATGTAAGCTTAGGGAGCTCCCTGAAGGGAGGGGTTGCTTTATTTTTGCCTTTATATTACCAGTGCCAATGACAGTTTCTGATAGGTAGGCAAACAATCAATATGCATTACTTTTAAGTACCTACAACGTACAAGGAAATATACTAGGTGCTGGACGTAAGAAGACAAATCCATAAATATCACGAGTTTTTTTTTTCCTTCTTTTTTGATTAATTTATTTACTTTAGTTTTCAACATTCATTTCCATGAGATTTTGAGCTCCAAATTTACTCCCTATCTCTCCACTCCCCACCAATCCAAGATGGCATGCATTCTGATTGCCCCTTTCACCAATCTGTCATCGTCTCTTTCACCCCTCTCTCCCCTTCCCCTCACTTTCTTGTATGGCAAGATGAATTTCTACACCCCATTGCCCGTACATCTTAATTCCCATTTGCACGTAAAAACACTTTTTAACATTAGTTTTTAACACATTGATTTCCAAAGTCTCTGTTTTCTTTTCTCCCCACCCTCATTGAGAAGACAAGCAATTCAATTTAGATTATACATATATAGTTATACAAAACCCTTCCATAACAGTTATGTTATGAAAGACTTACTATATTTCCCTCCTTCCTATCCCATCCCCATTTATTCTATTATTTCCTTTGACCCTGTCCCTTTTCAAAAGTTGTGTTAGTCCTTCATTTTGAAGAGGATCACAGCATCGGGAAGATGATGACATGGCTTGCAGTTGACTTCAATTCGAGTGAGGGAGGACCATGCAAAGTCACCAACCTCATTTTCTCTTCCAGAGCCATCTGGATCCAGTGACCACATATTCATAAGGAGGACTAGAGATGAATCAGAATGCAATTGGAGAACCTGGCCTTTTTAGACTAAGGCCTTTTCATTAGTTAACATCCATTCAGTAAATAGGCCTCTTTAAGAAGTGAGTGAAGGGATGGTCCCTTTAATTAGAAAAAAAGAAGAAGAAAATCAAGCTGGGATGGGAAGACCCTGAGGATTGCTACTTCCAACTACCCCCTCCCTCAATCTGTCCTTCCTTCTATCATCCCCCCCTCCTTATCCCCTTCTCCCTAGTTTCCTGTAGGGCAAGATACCCAATTGAGCATGCAAGCTATTCCCTCCTTAAATCAAAACATACAAGAACAAAGTTCACTCATTTCCTCTCACATCCCCCCTCTTCTCCTCCATTACAAAAGCATTCTCTTGCCTCTTTTACATGAGCTAATTTACACCATTCTATCTTTCCCTTTCTTTCTCCCAATATACTTCTCTCTCATGTCTCAATTTTATTCCCTACATAGCATTCCTTCATATTCAACTCACCCTGTATATATGTATACATATATATATATATATATATATATATATATATATATATACATATATTCCCTCTGACTACTCTAATATTGACAAAGATTTCATGAGTTACAAATATCATCTTTCCATGTAAGAATGTAAACAGTTTAACATTAATAAGTCTTTTATGTTTTCCCTTTCCTGTTTACCCTTTCATGCTTCTCTTGATTCTTATATTTGAAAGTCAGATTTTCTATTCAGCTCTGGTTCCTCCCATCAAGAGTGCCAGAAAGTCCTCCATTTCATTAAAAGTCCATATTTTTCCCTGAGGTATCATGCTCATTTTTGCTGGATAGGCAATTCCTGGCTCAATCCCAGTTCCCTTGACCTCCAGAATATCATGTTCTAAGCCCTCCAATCCCCAATGTAGAAATGGCTAGATCTTTTGTTATACTGATTGTATTATCACAACACTTGATTTGTTTCTTTCTAGCTGCCTGCAATACCTTCTCCTTGACTTAGGAAATCTGGACTTTGGTTACAAGATTCCTAGGCATTTTCCATTTGGGGTCTCTTTTAAGAGGCAATCACTAAATTCTTTAAATTTCTATTTGCCTTCTAATTCTAGAATATCAGGGCAGTTTTCCTTGGCAATATCTTAAAGCAAGATGTCTAGGATCTTTTTTTGATACTGACTTTCAAGTAGTCTAATAATTTTTAAATTATCTTTCCTGGATCTCTTTTCCAGGCCAATGATTTTTCCAATGAGATATTTCACATTGTCTTCCATTTTTTCATTCTTTTGGTTCTGTTTTATAATATCTTGAGTTTTCATTTGTTTCCATTCTAATTTTGAAGGAGTTATTTTGTTTGGTAAACTTTTGGTCTTCCTTTTCCATTTGGTCAATTCTGCTTTTTAAGACATTCTTCTCTTCAAGGCATTCTTCTCTTCACTGGATTTTTGAACCTCTTGTTCCATTTACATTATTTTATTTTTAAGGTGTTATTTTCTTCAGTATTTTTGGGGTCTCCCTTAGCAAGCTAAAGGACTTGTTTTGTTGACTTCTTTTTCATGATTTTCTTGTGTCACTATAGTTTCTTTATCCAATTTTTCCTCTACTTCTCTTACTTGATTTTCAAAATGCTTTTTAAGCTCTTCCATGGCCTATGACCAATTCATATTTTTCTTGGAGGCTTTTGACATAGGAACTTTTTACTTTATTGTCTTCTTCTGATTGTATGTTCTGATCTTCTTTGTCCCTAAGGTAAGATTCTATAGTCTGAGATTTTTTTAAGCTGTTTGCCCATTTTCCCAATTAAATACTTGATTTTATAATTCTTTGTCAAGGTAGGACTCTGCTTCCAGTGGACATGGGTGTGTGTGTACTGTCCCAAGCTTCAGGGGTTTGTGCAGCTGTTTTCAGAGATACTTCTAGAGGCCTGTGAATTTTCAGCTCTTTCAAGGTGATATAATCAAAAGAGAGGAGTTTGCTCCTTTCCTTGCCTATTTTCTGGTCTGTGGGTGACCACAAACACTATTTTATGCCTTTGAACTGTGAGGAGGATTCTCTCTTCCTCACAGCTACAAGTTCTGCCAAAGCCATGCTTCTCCTCACTCCAGGATTACCACCCAGGACTGTGACCCAGATCCAAGCAGGGCAAAGCAAGAGAATCTTGCCTCAGTGACAACAAAGAGGTCCATGCAATCACCCTCTGGTCAGCAGCTTGATCCCCAAATGGTCTGTGGGCAGGGAGCTCCACAAGCAGCTACTGCTACTGCAGTTGCCACCACCTCCCCCACCCTGGGGCAAGCACCAGCCCTTGCTCCTCTCTCACCTAGGTCCAACAGAGTTTTCCCACTGAACTTCTAAACTGTCTTTGATGTGTATGGGCCCAAAACATCTAGAAACTGCCACAGCAGCCAGTGCTTTCAGTCCTGAAGCTTGCTTTGGCCTGTATATATCAACATGGCCCACACTGGAAAGCTCTCTGCTCATAGCCCAGTGTGATAGACCCTTCCTGCTGACCTTTGAGGATGTCTCAGACTGGAGATTTGTTTCACTTCATCATTTTGTGAGTTCTCCAACTCTAGAATTTGCTTAGAGACACTTTTTCACAGATATCTGGAGGTTTTGTGAAAGCTCAAGCAGATCCTTGCTTTTATTCTGCCATCTTAACTTCCTCCTGAGTAGCATACATTTAATCAGAAGAAACAAATATATTCATTTACATCTGTGTGGAATATATACAAAGTGTATATATGTGTTTATATGCACTACATATATACACATACATACACACATACATACACATACATACATATATACATACATACATATCTGCATGGAGTGGCTACGCATACTATCTCATCTAACACAATATCTAATCCTCAGTTTGTGGGCTTACTCACTCACTCTAGCCTACATGTAGAAGATAATGTACAAACTACATCTGAATTAACATACTGTCACTCTGTCCAGCGTTCAAAGAGAAGGGTTACCACCACGCTATTATGCTCAGTCTCTCTGTTGTTATCCTTTTATATCTCAAGTTACATCTCAGATACCAACAAATTCACTTCCATTTAAATAAACCTAGTAAGTCATAATAATGACACACATCTTAATATAAATATTTTGCTCACTTAATAATAGGTAAAAGTAATAATAATATCATAGCTATTTATATAAACAAATGGACAAATATTAAATGCATCATGCCAAAACCTGGGTCACCCTCTCCTGATAAATGACTCAGTATCAGTAGGGAAGGTATGATCTACAGTTATGGGAACCTGGAAGTGAGGGACAGGCAAGAAGAAAAAACATGTGCCTTGGGTAACTCATAAATCTAGAACATAAACTCCAGTATTGCTTTTCTGCTTTAGGAACTATCCTTAAAAGCGCCTTGATGAAAGTACCTTCTTTGTTAAACAGATGATTCCACCACTAGGTTGACCTGCACTGTGTGTGCTCATTGGGCAAGGCATCTCAGACAAACTCATTGACTGCAGAGTAACTTCTCTGATTCACTCTTTCTAAGCCAGTGGTTCTCACTGGTAAGTATTGGCCCAATATCACATAACAAATAGTTCTAGAGACCCCATAGTTCCAGTATACTTCAACTTATCACATTCAAAAAATCAGCTGCTATCTCCAAACTATGTCAGAGTAACTTACTCTTAGGTGTCTCTGTGAGCACCTATGCCCCAAACATTGTAAAGACTGACTTCACTTGGCTACTGCTATATTTTTGTAAGCAGATTCATGTTTGTAACTATGTTTCATAAGTCTCCAAAGGTAGGCCTAGAAACAGATTGTGAAGTGCTTTAAATGGCAAATAGAGGGCTTTTCATTTTATCTTATCATCACTTGGGAGCCATAGAACCTTTTAGAAAAGGAGAGTGACATGCTAAGAACCGTACTCTAGGAATATTGCTTTATGGAAGATGTATTGGGGAAAGGGGTGTGGTTGTGGAAAGGACTTGATACAGGGACAGTAAGTAAGCAGCTGTTGCTATAGTATAAGCAAATTTCCACTGTTTTGTGTCTAAAATATAGCTGTTTTACTTTGTATCCTGAGTCCATATCCTCTCTGTCAGGTTTCTTTTTTTGTTAATTATGTGTATTTGCTTTCTTTATGAATTTTGGGGGATAAGAGGGAGAGAAATTGAAAATATAATTTAAAAATGAAAGATGAGAAAAATGTATAGGCAAAAAGTGATAGGAGAATAGGTACTTAATAGATATTTGTCAAATGTAATTTGATTTATCCACGTATTCATTAGTTCTCTCTGTTGGAAGAACCTTTTTCTGCATATATGTGTGCATGTGTGTGTGTGTGTATGTATGTATAAAATTCATTTCCTCAAGATCTGTTTCTGATGCAAATGTCCAATAAGTTCACTTCTTGAAGGCCTTTTTTATGATGTACCTACCTTGAATGCAGTATACTAAGGAAGAAATATTGTTTGCCTCATACTTTTTTATGTCATAGCAACATTAAAATGAGTAAGGGCCTGTAGTCTGATTTAAACCTTGAAAAGCTTACTTTCATTTCATGCATTTCTTCTGCTTTCCATATTTGAAAGGAAACCATGGATATATAATAATGTTGTCAGGAAGAAAGGAAAATATGGATGGAACTGTAGTAAGAAGTGGAAATGTATTGCTTTCCATTTAATTCAACAATAACATTTATTAAGTGTCTGTTTTATGGAAGTCTCTATTCTAGTTGTTGAGGTAGATCTAAAATGTTTTGTTGTTATTGTTTATTGCATAGGAAAAGGCAAAAGGTAGATATGGCAAGGTCTCGGCCCTCAAGGAACTTTACAAAGATAGTGTGTGTGTGTGTGTGTGTGTGTGTGTGTGTGTGTGTGAGAGAGAGAGAGAGAGAGATACCAGAAAGGATACTAGATTTAGAATCCACGGATCAGAGTGGGGATTCTGTTACAAAAGGTGATAGCATCATAGATTTAAAATGGAAAGGAATCTTAGGTGTGTTACAGTCCAAACTCCCTCCTCTAAGTGATGGGGAAAATTAAGCTCAGAAATGGGAAATGATTTGCCCAAGGCTATACATGTAGCAAATGACAGGACCCAAGCTGGACCTTCTTATTCTTAATCCAGCTCTCTTTTTACTTCCACATACTATAGGAGATGGAAATTATGAGAACAGGAAGGATATCAGACCAAATCATAGAATATGTGAAGAACATGAAAAAGAAGAACCAGGGAGATAGTGAAAACTGCAGGAATGTGAGGAAGTCACTTTATATCTTTGCTTCTTGTTTTGCTTATTCATAAAAAAATTAAAAAAAATACTTTTGAACATCTCTACTGTACCCTCTAGTTCTGAATCCCAAGATCCTAAAAGGAGAGTTGTTACAAGCACACAAGATAAACTTTGCCTCACTTGGATTTTTGAAACAACTATGTAGTGATTACTTGCTTATACCTGCATTCATTATTGTCATCCATGCCTTCATATATGTAATTCTGGGCCGTGTAATGCTATGAACCTTCTAGACAAGATCAGTCCATTCCATGCCCGGCTTCTTTATCGTTTAACATTTTGTGGATATCAGCACAGTCTATCTCTGTCATCTCTCACTTTTTTTTTTTTACACAACTGGCTTATTTACTTTTCCCACCTTACATTTCCTGGCTAAGAATCTTTTTCTCAAGTTTCATTTAGGGTGGAGTTCTCAACTATTGGTCTCAGTTATTTTTTTCTAATCCAGGAGATCAGTTTGTAACTCATTTTATGGATTTCACAATGGATAATTTTGAGACTAAGGATACTCAATAGTTAACAAACATTTACTATGTACCTACTATGTGCAAAGCTCTGTTCTAGACACTGAGAATACAAGTATAGAAAAAAAAAGGAATTCCCTACCTTAAAGGAGTTACAATATAAGGGGGAAGGCAATATGTGAACTAAAGCTGAAGACTGGGCTACAGGTAGGGCAAGAGGAGCTTCTGCCCAAGGGGGCAGAGTAGAGAAGTCAGAAAACCCAAGAGTAATGCGGTCAGATGAGAAATGGGGTGTCTACAATGAGTTCTTTCCTTAAATGGAGGTTTGGGAGTTCATGGCTCTACCTCGAATGAGAGGGACAGATATAGTAATAAAGTGGATCTTGTAGGAAGATAAAATTTTCCTAGTAATGAGACTTCTGGGGCACAGTGGAGAAGCCAAAACATCCCAGAATAGTGTAGTCTTTGGATATTATTTTATATAATATTTAATACTTCCCCACCTCCCTTTTTGTCACTCTAAAAACATCACGGAAAAAGTGGAATGAATCAGTAGGCATTTATGAAACTCCTACTATATGGAAATCATGATGCTAGATGTTAGAGATAAAGATGCAAAAATGAGATAGTATCTATTCTTAAGCTTACATAGTCTTAATGTTTATATGTAATTTTATAAGTAAGTAAACTAAGGATATATGCAAAAGAAGCATACAATGATTTGGCTACAGAGGAAACAAATGATGGGGAGAATCAGGGAAAAGAATCTTGAAGGAGATGGTGCTATGGGCTCAAAGAAGCAGGAGCATTACAGAAGTACTTTGTTTCCTGGACTGTCAAGCACAAAGTAATGATCATTTAGCAGCTAATTTAGACTTGAACTTTTCCATACTAAGTCGTCATGATTCTGTAACCACAGATCTTGTGTCCTACTGGCATACCTTTGGCAACCCCTGTGCCAAACAGAAGCATTGGAATAAGACTTCAGTGGAAGAGGAATAGATGGTGTGTGTGTGTGGGGGGGGGGGGGTCTGTGTGTGTGTGATCTGCACTTAACAAAGGAAGGAGATCACAGATGTATTGAAACAGGAATGTAGATGTTATTGAAATGAAATTATAAAATTAAAAAATCTAAAATTTAATTTAGACATTAAAAATAAATAAAAATCAATGTCAGTGGTTAGTCAGAAGGCAGCAGTGCCATCATTTTCCTAGAAGTCACTTTCATAGGTAGATTAATTCTTGAGTATATTAAGTTCATTTTTACCAGATCAATACCTGGAGATCCTCATTTTGCCACTTCTCACAGGTTTGTTCTCTGCCTGATTTTCTACCTTTACTTCTCAGACTCTGGCATACTTCTTCTTCTTCTTCTTTTTTTTTTGAGAACTGTTTTATGGGCAGCAAATAATTTGTTAACTGAGTTATTTGAACAGATTGCCATAATAAACTTAAAGTAAGAAGCCTCTCTTCACTTAGCTAAGCTAGGTCATGCTCCAGCAGTTTATGAGTTGTTTGACTTTGGAACAGTTATAGGATCCTAGATTTACAGCTAGAAAAAATCTTAGAGGATCTTCGGTCTAGTCCCCTCATTTTTACATATGAGAAAACTGAGTTTTATAGAGGTTAAGCGACTTAATCATTTGTACATAACTAATGAGAGGCAGAACTTGAACCCACAGTATCTGGACCCCAATTCCAACATTCTATTTGCAACACCAAACTGCCATTCATTTCCCGTCTTTGAGACTGAACTTTGCAATGCATAAAAGTTCAATAATAACACTTATGATATCTTCCTCAGAGAGTTCCATTAAAAGCCAAAAGGCAATATGCTTTAAGACCTTTCTAGCCATGTACAAGTTGTTCCAGAAATTTTTGTGCAATTTAAATCTTTAATAGGTTAAACTACACCAAAACATTTGCAATACCAATTGCATATGCATGCATATGTTTATATTATTTAAGGATGTAGATATTATATAAAACCATATATGGACAATAAAACTATATAAATGTGTATATAGATGTATTCACAATGCTATATATTGTTATCAAGTCAGAAATTTTTGACGGTTTTCAATGTGGATTCAAGAACATGAATTGCTAGCATGATTAAGCCTTGATATGTTCCAGAAGTAGGTTTTGCCTAGATTTTCTCCTCCATTTAGTAAATTGCCATATGTCAATATTCTATACTTTCTTTTGAACAGATTTTAAACTTATATGTCAAATCAGGAAAAAAACTACTCAAATCTTCCAAGATTCATGCACATTTCTCTCTCATATATATATATATATATAAAACTTTTTCCTATTCTAGAAAATTTTACTCGAAGTGGTAAGCATTAAAAATATTTTCCTATGGTTGAATAATTTCTTAATTCCTGGACAGTTATTAACAGCTCATTATTTTATCTTGTTTTCCTAGTATCTACTTTATGCAATTGCTAGTGCTATTATTATTAGTTCCACTTTATAGATGAAATAATTGATAATCAGACATGTAAAGTAACTTCTCTAAATTAAGTAATCAACATGTCTCTAAAACCCATGTCTTCAAATTCCAAATCTAGTGTCTTTCTATTATGCCATGTGACCGTTTGCAGAAGGGAGATAATTTAAATTGCTTTAAAATGTATTTTTCTGTATATTGCTCCCTCATTTCTGAAATTTATCCCTCCTTCTAATCAAGGAATATATGAATATATGTGTGTGTATATATGTATGTACACATATATGTACGCACTCACATCTGTAGGCATGTGTGTATATACACATAGTTATATCTATGTAGATATATACCTATACATATATCATATTACATCCCCATTGTTCCCTACTTCTGTGGCAAGAAAGGAGATATAGCTCCTGGCCTATTTCCCGTGGCCATGATTAGTTATTACATATATACAGAACTTAGCTCCCTTTTATTTAAACCAGTAAACTTGGCAAACCCTAAACATTACCCTAATGTTAGCTACTACTACTACTTTTATTAGTAGTAATAATTGTAGTAGTAGTACCAGTTTTTGCAGTTGTATCAGCAGCAACCCAAGACTTAGTAGTAGTAGCATCAGCAGTAGTAGTAATAGTGATAGCATTGTTGTTATTTTTGTATTTAAAGAAGTGGATCTTCCTTATCTGTGATGTGCACATGGAACAGAAGCAGTATAGAATAGGTTAAAATTTCATTCTCACAGAGAAACTGATCACACAACCTTTCTCAACATGCCTCTCTTCTAGTAATTTGTCCTCAATGAGAGTCTGCACTTTTACCACTAGCCTTCTAAAAGCCATTATCTTTCCATTAGCCAACCTGTTACATATGTGCCTTGATTTGTGTTGTACCTGTTTGCATTCTTCTCCATGCTAGTATTTTTTTTGGTCTTTCTCAATTACTCTCAAGAATCCTAATAGATTTGTTTGCAGGGCCTGCTTCAAACGGTATAGTTCACTAACTGATGTAGAATGGAAGATGGGTTCACAACCGTGTCTCTGCTCTTTGCTGCCATAACAACTCACGGTTTCATTCTGTTTCATGTAAATTGGGTCACAGATGTTTTATTGCCTCAGAATGCTTTGAAACTTTTTCATATGTTCAGTGGGGAAAGATGCCTCTCAAAATCCATAACGAAATAATTAAGTTTTTTATTTTACTGTCAGTTTATCTGAACAAGCAATAAATCTCTCTTTATATTGTTTGCTTCCCCTCCCAGAACCTTCGTGTTTGCAAATAACTTTGGGGTTCATTTTTTTTCTTCAGACAGTATGGACAACTTTGTTAATATGTAATCTATAATTGCTGAGAGTGGCCCATGCATAAGTGCAGATGATCACACTCTAAGAGTCTTCAATTCTAACCAACACATTATGGTTCAATTTTTTTCCTGATGATGAAGGGAAAGTGAGTGGGTAACATCCTCATATGTTTCCTTGCCTCTACTAATACTTTGGCAAAAATGAGAGATGGAGTAAGCCAAGAGGCAAGATTATGTAATGGAAAGAATCTTGGCCTGGGAACCAGAAGATTTTCATCTTAATTCTTGTTCTGTCACATAGTCACTGTGTAATTTAAACCAAATTATTTCCCTTCACTGAAACCTCAGTTTCCTCATCTGGTGGTCTGGACTAGATAATCTCTCTATAATCTCTTCCAACTAAAAATCAATGAACCCTATGAATCCTGAAATGGTATACTATCTGAAGAATCCAAATTATGGGTGATTCAAAAAGTATCTGGTTTGGATTCAACTGTGTAAAAGGCTTAAGTAAGTTTTAGTAAATTACCAAGGATAACTTGAATGCAAAGTGTATTTACGTATACAATGACAGGGAGATGTATCCTCAGAAAGGAAGGTGCTAGGTAATCATATAGCCAGAACAAAGAATAATAGATGGGTAGCAGGCGGCCCACTCTGATGCCCCTAGAATATTCAAATGTCTACTGGAGAGGAATGTCATTGACGTGATGTATATTCTAAGGAAGATTTATGGCAAGGTATAGGTAAAAACCACATGAACAGAGAATACATAAGAGGGTTTGATCTGTACCAGGAGAAGGAATGTCCATGATAATGAGATGCTGGACAATTACAGTATTTATGTATACTGATAGCTCTTGGAAAAGATGGCAAGGCCTTGCACTGGGTCTATGTAGCTGGTAGAATACTGAAAGATAAGTATTTGTATATTCTTTGGAAATATATTTCTCATTTCTATTTCTTCGTGGGAAAATCAACAACAATTGAGTCTCAGAATGGTTGAATAATTTTCCACATGGTCCACCTGAATCTACGTGCCAGGTGTTATGTATTATGACCAAGGACAGTGTTGCAGTACTTGTACATCTGACAAATATATCTGTCTTGCATTCGCTTATCTAATCTACTTCTAGCTTCTCCATCCATCAAGGGCAATACCAAGCCTGATTATGTGGCATTTATTAGAACAGACTTCCCCTTTAGTACCCTAAATACTACTGGACATGTGGACTTCTGGGCTGTCATAGGTCCTCCGTGGATGTGATTTCTTGGGTTGTGTTACCATTCTTGGATTAGTGGTGTAGTGAATTTGAAGTCAGAGCATTTGACTGGGTTCATGGGCTACCTTGGCTACTGACTCTACATACTAACATGTATAACATATACCCCCAGTGTTGAGGGGTCTCATCAAGTAAATGAAGAAATTGAATTAGATTATCTCTGAAGTCTTTTCCAACTCTGTATCCTATGATCCTATGAACTATTTTATTCTTGATAATACTGAAAGTATGGAGAGTTTGTAACTTGGTCCAAAGAAGTGTTCTGCAGGAATGCATTGTTGTCCTCCTCTGAAACATTTTCTTTTAATGTATTGAAGCTTCAAATTACTCAGTAACAGCAGGATAAATAACAGGCCATCTGGAGAGAACCTAGATATTCAGACACTGAATGGATGTATTGAATTAAATTTTCCTCAATATAAATGTCATTATAAATTCTCTTTCAATATTACTTCCATTCTTATGACTACTACCTGGCTTCTCCTACTTGTCTGCCATACCCTTCAATGTGTCATTTGTTGAATCATCATCTGTGTCCCACAATTTAATCATGATGCATGTCTGGCAGGGGGAGGTCATCAGGGCTCTCTGTTCTAGGATTTCTTGTTTTCATTCTCGACATATTCTCCTTTGATGATCTGTCTTAACCTTCTCTATGACTTCAGTGATCTCACAGTTTTAGTGTCTCCATCAGTAAAATTGAGATAAAGACACTTGAATTATCTACTTCATAGGACACTGAAAAATCATTTCACACATCTTAAAGTGTTCTAGGAATATTAGTGATTGCCTTAATCTCACTCAAACTCTCCTTCAGAAATTTTATTTCTTTGCCTTCTTGATAATTTTGTTACTCATTTAACATCAGTTTGTTAGGCATTAGCTAGGTAGGATTCTCAGCATTTCATAGGGCTTTCTTCAAAAGATGGAGAAGACTGACCTTTGAATACTGTGTGACCCAAATGTTTCATTAGACCCTGATCACAGTAAGGAATGATTTTGTCCTGTTAAAGACTAAAAACGTTTGAAGATCTGACTCAAGTCTAACTTCTCTGTCCTCTCAGGCAGCGGCTGCTGTGTCAATCTGTCCTGAGAAGTTCCCAAGCCATTATTGGTTCATGTAATATGGAATCACAGAATGTTGAAGTCTGTGTCATTTTCTCCATTCCTTGCAGCTCTGTTTCTTGGCAGGGATTTCTTATGGCCAAATAAATAATCACAGTCTTTCTTGACAAACACTATGATATAAGGGTTGTTCCTTCTCCCTTCCCTGTGGTTTGCATGGTTTAAAAAAACAAAACAAAACAAAAAAACTCCAAAAAACAAAACTTGTGAGATCCACTAAATAAATCCCCCTTGGAGCTTTCCCACATCTCTTCTGGGCTTCCCCACATGGAATGAAGTCTGCTGCTGTATGTTTTTTGTCTGCTCTTCTGTGAGGAAAATCAGGCAGAATGTCTGTGGGGAGTTAACTTGAGACTGTAAGTGCTGATTTTAGAAGAAGATGTAGAAAGAAGAAATGAGTCTGGGTCTAGTTCTGAGATGTGGAGTTATGAACTCATTGGATTTAGAGCTAGAGGGGATCACTGAGACTTCAAATATAACCCCATGCATGACCCCTCTCCCATACAAATAACCACTTAGTAGTGGAGATAGGGTTTAAGTCTAGGGCCTCTAATTCCAAATCAAATTCTCTTCCCATTCAACCACAGTTTCTCTTGGCATGCTAACCTGCAGAAGACCAGTTGTAATTCTTCCCCAATGCTGGAGAACTACCTGAATCAGGCATTCCAGAGTGACAAGGGAAACTATTAAAGCACCCATGACAAGATGGCAAAATAATATGTATTCTTTAGGTTGACAGTACCTTGCCCTGCCCTTTGCTTGGTATTTAACCCTGAACAACTCATAACCCACCTGAGTTCCAGTTTCCTCAATTATAATAAAAATGATGATAATCATGAGGAAGAGAAGGAGGAAGAGAAGAAAAAGGAGGAGAGAAAAGAAGAGGAAAAAGTGGAGAAGGAGGAGGAAGAAGAGAACATTATTACATGTTCTATCTCTTGGACTCCTCCAATAACATCAAAATATCAACTGAACTCAATAAATATAAGATTTTTACTATGTTCCAAGTAAAGCTTGTAATCCTGAGGCCAAGTTGAAGAAATGGAGGAGAGTTATACCTACAACAAAACTTGTTCTCCTCTAGACAAGACACACTGTGTATAAAACTATTAAAGATAAAGATATCTCTTTATATATTGGGACTGACTGTGATCCTGAAATCAAAAATCAGTGGAATAAGAATATTTAAACAAGCAAGACCAAAGTATGCCAGTTTCAATGTATACTTTTTAAAAAATTACTTTCATAAGCATTTCTTTTTTTTTCTTTTTGAAGGGGGGAAAGGCAAGGCAATTGCGGTTAAGTGACTTGCACAAGGTCACAGAACTTAATTGTCAAGTGTCTGAGACCAAATTTGAACTCACGTCCTCCTGAATCCAGGGCTGGTGCTGTAGGCACCACCAAGCTTCCCCCAACGCATACTTTAACTACAAAATTCAGAGGAACTTAACTGAAAAGCGTACTAATAAAATCCATCCAATATTAATGAAAGTCAGTCCTTCACACTAAAGCAGCTATAAAAAGATTAATACTTCCATTCCAAAAAGTAGTATTGTATTTGATCAACAGATTAAAAATGTATAGCAAGGTTTTTGGAATAAGGAAACATTGTCTCACCAAAAATGGTAAAGTGTGTCAAAAGGTACAGATTATTGGATTTGTTAAATGTAAAAACTAAAACACAGATGAAAGACTTTACTTTTACTCCTATCAAACTTCATTTTGTTATATTAGTTCCAATGTTCTAGCCTATCAAGATATTTTTGGATTCTGACCCCATCATCCAGAGTATTAGCTATCTCTTTCATCTTGGTGTTATCTGCATGTTGGATAAGTATTGCCAGCTCTGCCTTTTTAAT
The DNA here is from genome assembly GCA_028646575.1 of Pseudocheirus occidentalis. Classification (NCBI taxonomy): domain Eukaryota; kingdom Metazoa; phylum Chordata; class Mammalia; order Diprotodontia; family Pseudocheiridae; genus Pseudocheirus; species Pseudocheirus occidentalis. The sequence continues at coordinate 165,741,058 of CM053595.1, read as the reverse complement.
TCCTTTGCTTCAATTTACTTCATAACAGAAAGTAACTGAGTGTTGTAAGTACCATCCATTGTGTAGTCTTCTCTCTCTTCCAGAGTATATTGGACTAGTTAGTCTCTCAAGCTTCACGTTCTCTTCTCCATTTTCAGGATGCATTCCAATGGTATCTAAAGACCTTCACTCATTCACTTTTAGGACAAAAAGATAAGATGGTATTGAGTGTAGTGATAGGGATAAGGGGAATGTTAAAGTAGAGGGATGTAATGACAAGCAAAGTGGTACTTTACTCTAAGTAGTACTAAAGCTCATTGTTTCAGCTATTCAAGTGCCTTTGAGCCCCACCTGTGATTATATCAAGTCTTTGTTGGAAACAGTATACATTCTGTGACCCTTGAGAGGCCTAATAGGCCTAAGGGAGTTTGGAGACCTTCTCCAAGCCTTAACAGGACCTTGAAGACTTTAATAGGCCTAATGTCATCATTGAAACCCAAAATGGGAGGAGCTTACTGAAAGAGCTGAACAGGAAAGACAGAATAGGAATGGGGAATAGGAAGGAGCAGCACTGATAAAAGCTCAAGCAGAAGCTGCGATCAAGCAGAACTGAGAGGGAGAATGCTTGTGATTTTGGCACTCTGTAGAATCCTGTTGTCTGTTAGATAAAAGCCTTGTCTGTTGTTTTTGGATGGAAGTCCTGAAAGAGGACTTTACTGCTGTTAACTGAAGTACACAGACTCTTCTGCTGATTTTTGTTTGATTTCTCAGACAAAAGCTTTGTCTGTTGGTTTGTGTTACTTTGTCAGAGAGAAAGTGAATTGAGATGACAGTGCTGGCAATATATGTGAATATTGTGGTAACTCTGCTAAGCTTAATGTGTGTAAATATTGTTGTGGTTCTATTAAGCTTTGTCTTCCCAGAAATGGAAACTGCGAAGGGCTTGGAGTGGACTAGTCACCATGAGCTGTGACAGGAGAGCTGCTTACCTGTTAATTTAGACAACAGTCAGATAAATCCAGGCAAGAGTTGGAAGTTGAATCCAGGCAATAGCTGGGAGTTTGGAAGAGGAGCCATGGGGTATGGAAGTCAGCCTCAAGTCAAGATGAAGAAGGACCTTTACTTGATCACTCAGTGCTGATTGATGAGATTGTAACTTATTCATGACCTATGGGTGGATGGCCTTTGTACTTTCTATTAACCCTTAAGGATGATTGACTTAAGGATAATTGGTCCTTAAGGATGATTAGCTTAAGGATAACTGGAAGCCAGCCTCTACATATGGATGAAAGGAGACTTTATTTGGGTACTTACTACCGATTGATGAGATTAAGACTATATGGCCACCTTAGCAAGGAGTCGTTATGATAAATAGTTGTGAATGTTTTCCTTTAGTTTATTGCTTAATAGAGAGTTCAATATACTATGTGTTAAGAACCTTAAAGTTTTTCACAGCAGCAATCCTCAGGAGATCTGTTTGTGATTAACTTTACAAGGGATAGACAGGCCATGGAGTATAAGAATTTGCTCTGGAAATGGGTAAGGGGACCGAAACTTTCAGAGATCCTAAAAAGGGAAGTGGAATGACTGTTGCTAGTCACCTGCTGTACTGTGGTCATAAATAAATTGGCAAATGCATACCTAAGGTGATAATTGAGTGTTAGCATCATTAACATTAAATGTAGGGTGTTTCTCTCATAGGAGAGGGAAACTTGGTTGATAAATTTCATTTGACTCCCAGTTGGAAGAATGAAACCAACAAAATTATATAGCAAGTTGTTTGGCAAAGTAACAGGAAACAGAAGAAGCCCACAAACATCTTTGGCATTTATATTCATTGCTAAGGAAACCCACATAAAATGTATAGGGTGAGAAAAGTAATTTAAGCCACAAAGTGAATTAAATATATGAAAGTTAATCTACTAAACTACATACAAGGCACATAAATACAACTTCAAAACACTTATTGTGGGAATAAAGGAAGAACTGAATAAGGTATTTTAGATTCTTGATTTACTCAGAATTATATATACAGTCAAGATGACAGTTTTATCAAAATTATTCTCCTGATTAACCATTATCCCAATAAAATATTAATGTAATGTTTCACAGATTATATCTATATCTATATAGATATATAGATACATATAGATATACAGATATATATCTGTGACTTTTATTTAGTCATTTACAACTTTTATTACATTTATATGTTTCATTCTTCTATTAGTTCTAGTCCATGTTCTGGCTTTATATTTGGGCAAACCAATCAATCTTTCTGAACCTCAGTTTTATCATCTTTCAAAAGAAGTAAAGGGATTCAAAAGTGACTGGCATGCTGGGATTTGTAGTTTAGATGTGTAAACATTCCCATCCAGCTCTGAGAGCAATTTGGAATTATTGGTATCTCACTCAGAGGGCCATGGAAAGGCATAGCGTGAGTGTAAATATACTTGTAGTGGTAACGGGGATTTGAAGATCTTCTCTCCCCCTTGTAATGGCAAGCAAACAAGTACTTAGCTCCCTAGTTCAGTTGTGCCTTGCCTTTGATTATGTCAAGTCTTTATTATGAAACAGAACTTGTAAATCCCACAGTGGGAACAACTTGCTGATGCAACAGGAAGGGGCAGAACAGGGAGGAGTTAATGACCAGAATAAAAAGCTAAGGACAAACTGAGACAGAGCCAGAACTGCTGGGAGCAAGCAGTGGGGAGGCTGAGCAGATAGCAGGAGTGAGAGAGGGGCATTCTTGCTTAAGGGAGCCTGTTTTTTGTTTTGAAGGCCTGATGGAAGGAAAGTTTGGGAAGGCTTGGGAATGTTGGTGTTCACTGCACCGGTTATGTGTACCAACTTTGTGGTCACTATGATGAATTTGTTTTTCAGGTTTGGGGATTTGGCTTTCTGATATTTGAATAAATGCTTTGATTCTGTCCTCCTCCTAGAAAGCCTGTTATATTTTGTGCTTCACAACTACACCAGCATATTCATAGCTGCTGTGGGTGCTGTGAATATCACATTGGCATTATAACACTACAAGCCGTGACAAACTCATGAAGATGACTAGAGTAAAAAATTTCTCCCAAGACGTATAGGATCAAAAGGGAAGATGAGCTTGCCATGTGGTCATAGTAAGGGGTAAATGAAGGATAGCTTGACTATTCCACAGGTATCTTTATGGTGTCAAGTACAAATAAAGAAATCCTCCCAGAATATTGGTTGAACCTCCTGTGGTGACTTCATGGGAGGACATGGACAAGAGTGTCTCAGGATAGGCAGTCTAGGTTGTGTTATGATGGGCACAATTGTAATGAAATCCACATCTAGTATATCATAGATCCACTGGAATAACTGAGTAATAAAATGTTAACAATCTCTTCTCTAATTGTCAAAGGAGGTTGTTTCAATGCTCAAATGAGACAATGGATTCTATATCCTCAAGAATTATTGTATTGATTCACAGTAGGCATTGGATACATACTTCTTGGATGAATTTACATGTATGTTTGAGTGTGTGTGTGTGTGTATAAGGTATGTATAACCATATGTGTGTATATATATATGGTATGTATGTATACATGTAAAGGTTTATTACTATAGTTCCCTAATAGACTGTAAGCTCCTCAAGACCAGGGACTTTATTAGTTTTGTCTTCGTAGTTCTGGTCCTTAGTACTTACACAAGATAGATGCTTAAAACGTACTTTGTGATTAATGATTAATTAGATGTAGATACTGTGATCTTTACTATATGGCAAAAGTGAAACTAGACAGAACTTCCCCAAAACAACAACAACAACAACAAGAAAACCCCAAACTTTAGGTCTGGGAAGGTGCCCAAGGATAATCAGTCACATAGAGCAATGGAAAGAAACCATACCTTGTTTAGGGAATAGCTGGGAACATTAGGTTGCTTTTAGGCACTTCAGTGATTTCAAAGTATTGAACCAAACTTTTGCTGTTCAGTTTTCACATGGAATCTTGGATGTCAAACAGCTGCTCAGAAACAACATTTTGATGAGTTAAGTATAAATGAATCAGAACCATATGGATAAAATCCCCCTTAAAATAAACACAGGTTTTAACATGAAGGGAAAATGTGAACTGACAAAACTTGTTTTGCTTCATCCAGAGGTTAAAATAGTTCTTAAATTTTTTTTAAAAAGAAGAATGTAACCTTCCTTACGTAATACTAATAAAGAATTTGAAAAATCAGAATAATCAATCACTGTATGGACATCTGGGTTATGAACATTTCTGTATGGTTCTTTAAGTTAGTGTTAGTCCTAGCTCTCCAACATGATTGTAAGTTTCTTGAAAGCAAGGCTCTTTTCTTATTACTTTTCTTATCACTCACAGAATCCAGAAAAACCCTCTCATAGGGTAGAGAATCAAAGCAAAATTTAAGAATATGAGAGACTACTTTTGCATCCAAATTTAATGGGATATCATGGAAAACATTGAGACTTCTTTGCTTTATTACTTTGTCTCATCTATAATGACTATTTGAATGGAAAAAAGTAGTCAATAAACCTTTCTATTCCTGCCTCCACCACTTAGCACTGAGAAGACTTGAGGACAAATTAATTTAAAATAAATGAACAAACACAATTTCTTGATCATCTGTCTATCAAGTATGATGCTCTAGAGTAGATAAGGGGATATGGAGACAGAAGCGAACCAGTTCTTAGCCTTAAAAAACTTACAAAAAAGATTAAGTATAAGAAAAGTGGGATACATGTGGTTGTGCTCCCATTTTGAGATATTGTGTCATACCCAAACAGGATATCTGCCGTATATTCTAGGAAGGGTATCAACCAGTGTTTGGATGAGACACTGAGAGCAACTGATTTGGAAAACCCAGATGTCCATATAATGATTGGTTATTCTAATTTTTCTAATTCTTGGTTAGTATTAGGTGAGGAAAGCGATATTCTTTAACCTGCACTAAAGAAGACTTCTGGGCTTAGGAATCTGATAGGAGAATTCAGCTAATTGAAGAAAAGTCAAGGAGAAATGGTATTAGATTTATTGTGCTTGGTCCTACTGGGCAGAATTCTGAATAATTGATAGATATTACAAAGAGGAAGGATTCAATTTCAACTAAGAGATTGCAGGGAGAGAGTAAAAACACTATAACAGTAAGAGCTGTCTAAAAATCAAATGGATTGCTTTAGAATTGAACAAGTTCACACTAATTGAGGTCTTCAACAAAGATTTTTAGATATACAGATATGTTGATTTCTAAAACTATTTGCTTGTCTCTGGTTCTATGTCATTCATAAGCTAATTAATTGGGTTAACTGTTGACAATTCCCTTAACGCCTAACCTCTATCCTCCAATTTCTATGCATTAATGGGGAGGGGGAACATATCTGTGTTGTATTATCTTTGGGAGCCACACTTCTCAGAAACCTGTCCTTCAACTAGATAGCTTTCTGCTAGGCCAGACTTCTAGTCCATGTTTCATTCTAATAAGTGGTTCTTGTTCCCTTTTTAAGTTGGGCACTCTGAAAGGACTGGAAATTTAAAATGCGTGAGGTTGGGATACCTAAACCATCACATAGTGTTTTTAAATAATTCATTTATAATCTTATTTTCTCTAATTGCATGTAAAATTTTTAAAAGATTTAAAAATTTTTAATATTTGTTTTTAAATTTTGGAGTTCCAGATTTTCCCCTTCCATTCCTTCCCACTTCATTGAGAAGGCAAGCAATTTTATATAGGTTATACATGTGTAGTCATGTAAAACTTATTTCCATGTTAGTCATATTGTAAAAGAAAACATAGACAAAAAATTAAAAAGAAAACAAAGTATGCTTCAATCCATATTCAGACACCATCAATTCTTTATCCAGGGATTGATAGCATTTTTCATCCTAAATCCTTCAGAATTGTCTTGGACCATTCATTGTGTTGCTGATAATAGCTGTTATTCACTGCTGACCATCTCACAATAATGCTGTTACTTTGTACACAGGACATTTCACTTTACTTCAGCCCATGCAAGTCTTTTTTTTCCCAAGAGCATCCTGTTCACCATTTCTTATAGCAAAATAGTACCCCATCATAATCATATGCCACAGCTTGTTCAGCCATTCCCTAAGTAATAGGCATCCCTTCAGTTTCCACTTCTTTGTCACCAGAAAAGAGCTGCTATAAATATTTTTGTATATTTAGGTCCCTTTCATTTTTGCTTGTTTTTATCTGTTTTGGGACACAGACCTAAGGTGGTATTGCTGGGTTAAAGGATATGCATAGTTGGGGGCGGCTAGGTGGTGCATTGAATAGAGCATCGGCCCTGGAGTCAGGAGTACCTGAGTTCAAATCCGGCCTCAGACACTTAACACAAAAAACTAGCCGTGTGACCTTGGGCAAGTCACTTAACCCCAACTGCCCTCCAAAAAGCAAAAAAAAAAAAGTGCGGGGAGGGGGGAAGGATATGCATAGTTTTCATAGCCCTTAGGGCAGCAGTTCTCAACCTGTGGGTTATATTCAATTTGTAACAATGAAAATACATCCTGCATATCAGATATTTACATTACAATTCATAACAGTGACAAAATTACAGTTATGAAGTAGCAATGAAAATAATTGTATGGTTGGGGGTCACCACAACATAAGGAACTATATTAAAGGGTTGCAGCATTAGGAAGGTTGAGAACCCACTTCCTTAGGGCACTGTTCCAAATTGCTCTGCAGAATGGTTGAATTAGTTCACAACTCCACCAACAGTGTATTTCCCATATCCCCTCCAATTTTTGTCATTTCCCTTTTCTGTTCTATTAGACAGTCTAATAGGTGTGAGGTAATACCTCATGCTTGTTTTAATTTGTATTTTACCAATAAATAGTGCTTTAGAACATTTTTTTCAAATCATTATAGATAGCTTTGATTATTTCACCTGAAAACTGACTTCATATTTTTTGATCCTTTAACAATCAGTAAGTAGCTCTTATTTTAAAAATTTTACTCAGTTCTCTATACATTTAAGAAATGAGGCCTTTATCAGAGAAACTTGCTTCAAAAATGTTTTCACAGTTATGATTACTAACTATATTTCTTTCCACCCTATTTTCCTCCTGTTTATTCTATCATCTTTCTACCTTCACTCTGTTCCTCCTCAAAAGAGTTTTGCTTCTGACTACCACTTCCCTTCTATCAATACGTATACCCTTCTCTTCCTACTTTCCTGTAGGGTAAGATAGATTTATTTATTTTGTATTTTACATTAATTAATTAATTTTTTATTGTTCAATCATTTCAGTCATATCTGACTCTCCATGACTCCATTTGGGGTTTTCTTGTCAAAGATACTGAATTGTTTTCCATTTCCTTCTTAAGTTCATTTTACAGATGAGGAACTGAGGCAAACAGTTGAATGACACGCTCAAGGTTATACAGCCAGTAAGTGTGTGAGGCCGGATTGGAACTCAGGTGCGTCTTACTCCAAGGCCAGTGCCCTGTTCACCGTGCTCAATAGGTACTTGTTTATAGGTTTATAGCCAGTCTTTTTGCAAAACAATATTAAACCCAAGAAGAGTTAATGCTATAAGCAGGGTCAGCTTGGTTCATCTTCTGATGGCAGTGCTTGGATGGATTCCTTAAAGAATTCTCACTTGCATAAATAAAACTTAACAAAAAAAATTTCAGTTCCACATGTACTTCCAGATTTTCCTGTATCACCTTTGCAGAAACTGCAGACTACATTGCATTAAAGAACACAATTGCTCATATTTGGGTCTGATTCTTCCCCCTTTCCCCCCAGCAAAGGCTTTTGGTACCACCTGCTGCCCAAAAAGACTTACCAAATTGGACAAATTACATTGTTCCTCAATGCAGAATGACATGCAAACAGTAAAAACTCCTTTTGTTTATACTGTTAATAACAGATGTTGCTGTGCGGCATCACACATGCTGCTTAATATTATCAAAACAATTATTCATTTATTCATCTTTGCTCAGTGTGTGCAAGCTGGCACTATGAATCTTGACGACACGGCCTTCATGAATGCATAAACAGAAATCATGTCCTAGACAATAAACCGTGGCCTAGACCCTCATCACCATTTTCAATGCTGTTTACCTCTCCTGCTGATAACATTCTTGAAACAGAGATGAAGGAAACCCAACTTTATTTATTTTTTATTTTTTCAATGTAATAAATTTTATTTGTTTTCTTGTTTACATCGTTCATTTTCATGAGATTTTTGAGCTACAAATTTTGTCCCTATCTTTCCCCTACCCCACCCCCACTGCGGAGCCCCTCCCCTGGTCTGCTCTCTAACTTTCTGGTAGGGCAGGGAGGGTCTCCCTATCCCAGCCCCTGTATATCTTGATTCCTAGTTGCAGGTATTGCAGAGC